>JAKKIB010000221.1:20000-65000 GCA_023089585.1 Melophagus ovinus | reverse complement strand
AATTAAAAAAAAAAAAATCCCAAAAATCGATCAATCTAAATTTTCTAAATGACAAGCAATCGATCGAAATACGATTTATTCTGTTATTTATAATTGCAAGACATTTCTTCTCAAGTTATTCATATCAATTAACATATAAATTATCATTTGCATTAATTATGTATAATTTTTAATATACCAATAACCATAACCAAATTTAACAAACTACCCTCGTATCAATTTTTGTTGTTAGACAATAAAATTATTTATATTTTTTATTTATATAAATTTATATCAGTATAATTTTATAGCATTAAAATGTTTATATGCAATACATACACAAATATACACACACACTCGTACATACACTTTATCAATATAATACATTTTATTATTTATATAATAAACTGAAGAAAGGCTACATTGGTGTATGTGCACCAAAAATATATAATCACAATAACAGTAACAATAACAATAACAATAACAATAACATATAACAAAATAGAGTATTATCTGTTGTCTAAATGACATGCCTTCGAAATTAATCCTTAATTCCCTGTATTCGTTAGTTCGTTCGTTCGTTCGTTCGTTCATTCATTCATTCATTCATTCATTCATTCATTTATTTTATACACATTTTGCATAATCCCTGAGATATAAAGTAAAAGGGCTAAATGTGTATTGTGCTACTAATACCATCCATCCATCCATAACCAACTCCAAATATCAGCCGACCCAACCACCAACCACCCTTCACCATAATCACCACCACCACCAAGCACATCACTTTTTCTTTACCATCTTTGTCGCAATTCTCAACATTTGTCTATATCACTTACGAGTTTCTCATTTCATCGATATCATGAGCATCTCTAACTCCATCTCCAACTCCAACTCCAACTCCAACTCCAACTCTTCCCATCAAAGCAATCTCATTCAAAATATATCTCTACTTAATACATCTTTATCTCTATCTCTATCTCTATCTCTATCTAAAATTTCTATATCTAATCATCTCTGTTTCACTAAAAACGAGATTATATTGAGATTGTGATTATTATAAGCTTATTTCTTTTTTGTATATACACATCTATAGATGTTTATGTGTATATGTGTATGTGTGTGTGTGTGTGTGTGTGTGTGTGTGTGTGTGTGTATGTATACATAAATGCATAAAATAACTTGTGTAATTTACCCATTTATGATCACGTACTTAAGATATATCTCTGGCCCTGATTAAAAACTTTTCTTTCTATTCCATTCAAAAAAGTTTAGCATATTGAATCAAGCCACTCGGCCAATATCCACAGAATTGCCATTAAGCATTTTATTTTTAAATGATTGATATCAATTTTATATTCATTTAATTATTTAGTCAATTTTAAGTCTCAAATTTCTAATCTCTAAGTCTCCTTAATTTAGATGATAATGTAAAAGGTTCTTAACCTCAATAGATATGATGGGGTATCATGATATAAAATATGAATTCTGAAAACAGTTTCCTTAAATTTTAATTAATTACGATATAATTTTTTTTAATATCGTAATTTTCATAGTTTCAAGTAATTTTTAATGAGACCTTTATGACTTTTACAATAAGTACGATTTTAACATCAGCAAAGCCTATCAATTGAAATTCTGATAGTTACATTCTATGTATGTATGTATGTATGTGTGTATGTGTGTTTCTGAGTATTTTACTCTTTTTATTGTATTTATTTAAATAAAAATGTTTTCGTAGCAAAGAGTTTATTGGCAAATATATTTAAGAGGGAAAATTTAAGAGATTCCAAAATAATGAAAATCTAATGAAAGAGATTTTGCTTCTTTTCATCGCTTTTATTGTCGTAGTTGTTGTTGTTCTTGTTTTTTTTTTGTTAATACTTTGTTGTTCTTTGCTTTTGAAAAAGAAAAACTTAAACATAGAGAGAGAGATAGAGAGAGAGAGAAAGAGAGAGGCAAAATTTAAATATGAAATTGTGCGTGTGAAGAAAAGAGAGAGAGAGAGAGAGAGAGAGAGAGAGAAAGTACATGAAAATGAATATGAAACTGAAAGACTTTCATTGAGTTTGATATTTTGTTTGTTTTGATTGAAATTTTTTGTGAAATTTCTCTTTAGGTTTTTTTTTTTTTATTTTTTATTTTGCAAAATCAACAGCCACATGTTGCATTACATTTTACATTTGTTATGTGATTGTATGTGTGTATACACATGCTTTAATATAAATTATCCTTCTTACATATATACAAAATATATTTTCATTTTATTGTGCTTATGAAAATGACAAATATTCATTAGAATTTAGTTGGTTGCGGAATATAATCAAAGAAGGTTTATTTATGGACTCTCGTTATGTCTTTATTTTTTTTTCATTTGAATTTTTTTGGTATTTTTTTTTATTTATTTCTGTCTTTTAGTTTTACTTATGACATTTATTTATAATGATTTGAAAAATTTTTAATTTGTAGCCATTATTAAGAAATTTCATAAAAATGTTTTTCATTAATTTCTATGAATATAAATTTTTATGAATATAAAAATTATCTAATTTTCAAATAATATGATGAATTTCGTTAAATGGCAAAGAATTCATAAAACAAAAAAACTTAGATAAACTTATTTTGTGTGGAGAATTTTTTTTAATAATCAAAATAACGACATTTTTATTATACTTTTAATTTGAAAAAATTGTTCTAAATCACTATTTTTTTTTAATAAAATTTCTATTTAGCTCTGTCAGTTACACATTTAATCATGCTTTTTGTAAACTTCTCCGCCATTCTTGTTGATTCATTCACTAATTCACACCACTCAAGATGACAAGTACTTGCAGAAAAATACAGTGTTTCAATGTAAACAGCTTCATGACAAAGTTATTCTTTTGAAATTTTTTTTTTCTTCTTCTTTTTAAATCCATTGTTTGCTTGGAGTACAGCTAATCCTTTTTTAAGTTCAGAGAGACTTGTTATCATTGGCACTTTCACAAATATATATACATGTATAGTTGTGTGTGTGTGTGTGTGTGTGTGTGTGTGTGTGTGTGTGTGTTGTATCTTATTTAATTATTTCATGTTTCCCTCTCGTTTGGGAGTATACTCATCTTGTCATGATGCTTGTAATGCCCAAGAAAAAATTTTGGAGTTTCAATAAAATTTTTATATATATAGTTTATCAATGTCAAATTTTGACTCAATTCACACAGGTCTGTCCATCTAATTGCGAGTCCTTGTGTGGTAAACATTGTGCCAATTGCGAAAAAAGAGATATCCATCTAAAAATTGGACAGAAATTTATAAAATTTATGTGCATTAGCTGAAATTGAGGAATTGTTCATATCGGTTAAAGGACACGCCCACAATGCAACACAAACAATGAGAACACCTAGATTTTTTTTAAAGCAAAAATGTATAGTTTTTTGTCTACTGAACTTTTTTAAAAAATTCTAAGGCTTTCATTCTACCAGTTCTATATAAAAATCGTGTAAATCGATTAAACTAACTCGTTACCATACAACAATCTGAATGGCGGGTATTCAAAGTCTCATTCAGATCAAATATAATTTTTTTTTTTTTTTGTTTTTTACTTGTTACTTCCATTAACTTTATTTACTAGTGATTTTTTTCTATGCTACTTTTTCTGCTTTTTTTTTATATACACATTTTTTCTTCCTTCGTAATTCTTATAAAAAAAAAAAAAAAAAAAAAAAAATAGAAAAAAGACAAATATTATGAACCTCTAGGCACTTACACCCATACACATACACATACACATACACATACACATACACACTGATGTACGTGAAAGTGAAATAACCAGCTGAACAAGCCAAAAGTATTTTAGTACCGGTCGAATGTATTTTTTTAATGCATATCATGAATTAGAGCAGACATTACGGACCAAAAGTGTCGGCCGGACAGACAGACAACCAAATAGATTAAGTGATAGCAAAGAAAGAAAAAAAAAAAAAAAGAAAAAAAGGAAATATAACAAATCTGGCAAGTAAAGTGACAGCATGATGAAACAACACCAGCAGACAATAGCGGACAAAAAAAATAAAAAAAAAAACAAAAAAACGACAAGCAAAAAATTTCTAGAGACATGATGGAGAATCATAATGAACAGCAACAATAACAACCACAATGATAATAATAATAATAATGATAATACTAAATAGAATTGTTGATTTAAAAAAACAACAAAAAAAAAAAAAAAAAAAAAAAAGAAAATTGTGTAAATACAAATAACTTAAAACAATACAATATACGTACACACATACACACACATACACACATATACAGACATACACACACACACACACACACATACAAACAGAATAACACAGAAGAATCATGTGTGTGAAAATAAAATTGACATCTAATTTTCCAAGACGGCACAAGAGTTTTAATACCATCGCAAAGCAAATAGAAACAATTATATAAATTGGCTGCAGCCGAATCTTGGATACCCATACATTAAGCCACTATTTGACATTTTGTGATATAGATAATGTGGAATTATTCGTTAAGTTGTTATAAAAAAAAAAAAAAAAAAAAAATCTTTAAAAAAAATTTAATAAAAATTTATTTTCATATAACTTGTCGTAGGCGTGATCAATTGAAATAATATTTATACAAATTGTGATGGATAATAATTTTACACAAAATTTTTTAGCAAAATTTTCAGTTTCTGTTTGTGTGGCAGATTTTGTCTTATAAAAAATAAAAAACTTTTTTCTTTTTTCACTTTAGATAGCACAAGGAGGGCGTGTTCTCTAACCAATTTATCTAAATTTCAATGTTACTACAAAATTTGAGATTGATATCTTACATTTTACTAACAGGAGAATGCTTACCATAGACAAATATACAGAATGGACAGACGCATAGACAAATTGGCGGTCAAATGAATATATGAATTGATGGATATAAGAACGAACGGACAGATGGACATATATATTTACTTCGTTGCATAAATATTTCTTATACAAAATGATCTGTTACAAACATAATGATAAAATGAGTATACCGGCAGCCTCTGTGGGATGCATATCAAAAAAGAGACAAAAAAATAATACAAAAAGGAAGTGTTGAGGTCTTAAATAGAGGAGCGACATACAGAAATTAGCCAAGTAGATCCTTTAAACTGATTTTGGGCCTCCTTTCCATCCCACATCGAGGAATCTTATATGGCTGAAGTTTTTTTTTTTTTTCTTAGCCATAAGTTATTTGTCAAATATAACATTTTCGAAAATTGTAACATATTCGTCGTCGTTCTTTTTATTTTATATTGTCTACATTTATGCGCATTATGATCGTGCATTTCCGGCTAAAGATAAGAAACAATTTCCGCTTTTATAAGACGCCATATGAAACATTAAATTTCTTAAGCCAGTCTTGAGGAGTTTTTTTTGTAAAATTTTTTTTTTTAATTCAATACTTATCATTCCTCAGTCAGTACTTATGTCATTCCTTTCTCACCTTTTTATAGAGAAAGTTGAGGAAGAAATGTAAATAATAAATAAAATAATAAAGCAAGCAATAACGAAAGACAATCATAACTGTACTTTGGTGCATAATTTTATATGTATAACTTTTGAATTTTATTGGACAATTAAAAATGAAATATATAGTTTATAATTCATTGGCTATTTAGAGATAAGAAACAAGAAAGAAATTAACTTTAATTCAATTCAAATACCTCTAGATCTATCACATCGATAGAGCCAGAGACATCTAACATATGCCCATCTCTATCTCTATCTCTATCTCTCTGATGCATTGCTTAAATCTTTTCTCTACTTGTTCCCATAACTTTTCTTTATACCAGTTCATTTTCATTGACATTAAACGTTCTTGTCCATCTTCGTCCATCGACGTTTAAATTGTCGCTTAGTCATCCATAATTTTATGTAATATCCGTTTAAATATGTTCCACTTTGAAAAAATTCAACTGTTTCAATGAATATATAAGGCAGATAAAATGAGAGAAAGAGAGGGCAAGAGAGATAGAAAGGTGGACAAAATCAGAGTGATGGATAATTTTTGAACATATTTTTATAGAATTTAAAAATTATATACGATTTTAATGCAATAAATCTCTGATTACACACATACACACACACACACACACACGCACACACACACATATATATATATATATATATATATATATATATATATATATATATATATATATATATATATATATATATATACATACACACACACACATATGCAACATTAGGAGCTAATATCATAAGTTTCGTTGATGATATAGCTCTTACGGTAGTGACTTAGGAAATTCAAGATTTGGAAACAGCAACCAACAGTACCATTCGAACTATCGATGACTGGCTCAAGGGAGTAGATCTGGTGTTGGTTGAGCATAAGACAGAGCAGTGCTTATCTCGAGCCGCAAGGTTCTGTAAATAATATGTGTAAATGTAGGCGGCACAAGTGTAAGATCATAGGATGAGATCAAGTATCTGGGTTTCATCATAGGCAGTGGGCTCACCTTCAAGAAGCATCTGCTATATGTCTGCGACAAGGCGGCGAAAATTCAAAGCATTATCTAAGATCCTCCCTAATAGAGGAGGTCCGAAGCCAGCAAAAAGAGCTCTACTGGCTAACGTAGTTAGCCCTAGACTGCTATATGCGTGCCCAGTTTGGGCCTGATACCTGAAGAACAAGCAACTACATTGAAGGTTAGCGCCTGTCCAAAGATTATGCTCATTGAGGACCATCTGTGGATACAGAACTATCTCTGACGACACTGCTAACTTAGTAGCAGGAGCCATTCCACTAGAGATCCTTGCACATGAGATGACAAGAACTCACACTCGGAGGGCAACTGGTGGAATTCCCACATCGGTTATTAAAAGGGAAGAGCCGAAAGAGCCTCTTTTGCTTTGGCAAAACCGTTGGGATAATTTGGCAAATGGGAGATGGACACACAGCCTTATTACCGGCGCATTAACCTGGATTAACAGAAAGTGCGGGGATGTAAATTTTTACATTACACAGTTCTAGACCAAACTTGGTATTTTTAGGAAATACCTCCACAAGTTCGGGCCCGACTAGTCACCGACATGCCCAATATGCACCAACGAAGGGGAAGACGTACAACATATCTTTTCTCATTGCTCCCGTTTCGCAACGGCTCGATTGAGGCACCTTACAACGTGAAGCTTGGTGGATTACATGTTAGCAAAAGAGGCCAATTGGAGGGAGATAAGCGAAATTATTGCTCCCGTATTTAGGAAACTAAGAGCGACCAAACGCGCCAGAAGGGAACAAGAAGGACGATGAATGCATTACTATGCTAACCAGGCCCGCGTTAAATAATACCTAAGAGCAGTGTCGCGAGATAGTTGGTTGGAGGGCGGAGAGGAGTGTGCTTAGGCAGGGGTCAATCCAAGTCCAGCTCTGGCTGTGCATCGTGCATGCCAACAGACGGCTGTTGGTACCTATGAAGGTTTCACATTACCTGGTCGCATACCAAACAAAAGAAAAAGCACACATACATACAACATTAAACACACATATAAACATTGAAACTTTATAAAGCATTTGTTGAAGTTTGTATGCCTTTGCGTTTGTGTGTTTGGAGCAACAGCAGCAAAAGCAGCAAAAGCAGCAAAAGCTAAGTTTTTTTTGTTTTGTTTTTCTTAACATTACATTTAAAAATTTGCCAAATAAGAGGAAGAAGAAGAAGAGGCAATGGTAAAGACAAACAAGAAGCAAGATACAAGTAAAATCATCATCAGAAACAATAACAATAAGCACAATCTTAATAGCAATAAGAACAACAATACTTTAATCTTTTTATGGCAGCATATTAAAGAAAAAAATGAGAAAAAACTACAACAACAACAAAAAGAAATACAAAAAAGGGAACAATGTGATGCCGGCTTTTAATCCCCTTTTTAAGTGTAAGCAGCTCACGACGGGCCCATTGTGTCATTCATTACCATAAACATCATTATCATTATCATCATCATCATCATCATCATCATCATCATTATAATAATAATAATAATTATAATGATGATGACGATGATTAAGTGATAACAATGGCATGCAACTTAAACTTCCCCTCACAAATGCGAGATTTTTGTTAACCAAAAAAAAAAAAAAAAAAAAAAAAAAAAAAAAACGGAACAAAACAAAATATATAAAATAAAATATTAATAAATGAATAATTAAATAAATAAATAAATTGAATAAAAATTTCAACAAAACACTTCTATTCGATTCGCATTCAATGGGATCGATTGATGGAGAGAAATGATAAGAAGAAGAAGAAGAAGAAGTGGAAGCAAAAAAGTTGAGGAGGAATTCTAAGAAAAAAGAAGAAGAAGAAGAAACGAAAAGAAGAAGAATAATGACGAAGTAGTAGACGAAGAAAAATACGAACAAAGAAACAGTAAGAAGAAAGGGGAAGTAAAAATGGAATAACAAAAAAAAAAAGAGGCAAATCAAGATAAAAAAAATCTTAACATTTTTTTTATTTTTTATATTTATTTTTTTATTTTTTTGCTACTCATCAATAATGAAATTGTAGAAATCGTATTTAAAATGTGTAAATTAAAAAATATCAAGCATATTTGAGAAAAATTTTACAAATTTTTAGAACAACAACAACAACAACAACAACAACAACAACAACAAAGAAAAAGAAAAAATTAAATCAAAACAAGAACGTGGTTTAAGGGAAAATGTGTGAGGAAATAAGAAACAAAAAAAAAAAAAAGAAAGAAGAAGACGAGGAAATTAGCAGTAAAAGAAACAGTGGCTGCAAGCAGCAGGCAGCAGGCAGGCAGCAGGCAGCAGGCAGCAGGCAGCGAAATTAGTTAAATGTGCAAATAATTTGGCAAAAAAGGGCAGAAGGACAAGAAGAGCATAAGGGAGAATAGAAAAAATTAATCCCTCTTTGATTCAGATCTTAAGTGATAGCAAACACACACACACACACACACACACACACACACACACACACACATACACACAAACACGACCGCACACTATCAAATCAATGAAAATATTTCTTGGCATTTCAATTCATTGTGCCGATTTATGATTATTTGATGTTACGGTATGCATGAGGAGCATGCGTGCGTGTGTGTGTGCGTGTGTACTTGTCGTCTTGGTCTCGTCACAATAATTTTGTAATTAGTATAGAAATTGGCATACTTTTACTTTAAACGGATCAAATATAATTTTCTTATCATTAAATGTTAACAATCACACACAATCACACACATACAGACACATATCTCTATGACACTTATTCAAATAGAAAATAATAAGGATTATAAAAAAATATCAATCAATGCGCATACAAATACAAATACAACTCGCTTTGTATTTGCGATATTTGCGTTGTTTGTTTGTGTTGTTGCCCTTCTCAATGAATATACACACATACACACACACACACACACACACATATATATATATATATATATATATATATATATATATATGTGTGTGTGTGCGTGTGTGTGTATATATATATAATGCTTATTATTATTGTTGGTCCTTTGATTTTTATTATTATCAGTCAACGAGCATACAAAAAGCTTATGGGTGACCGGATTAAGCGCTACAAAATATTTATTTTGTATTGTTCTTTATTTATCTCTCTATCTCTATCTCTATCTCTATCTCTCTTTCATTTCCCAGTTTCCTTACTCTTCTCAATCTCTCAATCGTCTTCATCTTTTTTTCTTTCCTGTATCTTTCATTTTTCTCTTGTTCTTTTTTTTCCCTTTTTTTTTTTTTGTTTTTTTTGTTTTTTTTTTTTTGGATTTTGCATTACATTATCATTATCATACATTTTCAAGCTACTGCTTTATGGAATTGTAATGACTTGAATCGTATTGAACATTCATATAAAATAGCAATAACATTAAAAATCATGAAAAATAAGAAATTAAAGTAGACGAGTGAGTAATAATAATAATAATAATAATAATATTAAAAAAAAAATAAATAAATAACAAAAATCCTTAACTCTCTCTCTCTCTCTCTCTCTCTATCTATATCTATCTATCTCTTTTACACACATGCATACACAAACACATACATTGCTTTGTCTCACGCTTAGCGGGCTTTATTTTTATCGTGCGGGTTTATGGTTGCTATTGTTCCTATTGTCGCTGTTGTTGTTATTGTTGTTGTTGTTGTTGTTGTTGTTGTTATTGGCATCGCTTCAGCATCAGCTTAATTTTTAAGCTGAATCTTTTTGTTATGGTTTGTTGTTGTTGTTGTTGTTGTTGTTGTTGTTGTTGTTACTTTGAGATGCTTGTTATTGTTGTTGTTATTCTTGTTTTTTGCTATATTTTTTTTCTTTTGCTATTCCATTATTTTACATCATTTATGCTCATTATTGTTGTAAGTGATGGCATGAAGGACGAGTTAGGTCGAGGTGGGATGGGTGATGAGGGTTATGAGGGAGGGGGGGGGGGGGGGTGATGAGGCGTGATGAGGGGGTGGTAGGCCATAACAGAGAGAGAGAGAGAGAGAGAGAGAGAGAGAGAGTGAGAAAGAGAGAGTGGTGCGGGTATAAAGAAAATACATTCACACACTCACACACACATACAAACACATACAAACACATACATATATGTATAAGGACAAAGAGAATAAGAATGAAATGGATTGGAAGGAGTGAAATGAGAGGTAAATAAATCGATGGCTTTGAATATACCTCTTAAGCCATCATTGTAAAATTTTTTAACTTATTGTTATTGTTGCTGCATATTTGTATATTTGTAAGCACTTTGCGCGATATTCAATACTTAAGAAACCTTATGCAGCAGCACAAGCATCATTAACTCGTATTTAATAAATTCATGACAGTAATAAACAAACGCATTTACACACACACAGATACACAGCATAACAGCATACACATACATTCACACAAAGCGAAAATTCAATGATTTCAAAAAAGACAAAAAAAAGGAAAAAAGAAATCGAAAAGAATATGAAGAAAGATTGCGTGAAAGAGAAAGAGAGAGAGAGAGAAAGAGTAGAGAGAGAGAGAGAGAGAGAGAGAGAGAGAGTGGTGGAACCATCAAAACTTATTTTACATCTTCTTGGGTGGTTTGTCATTATTTCTTCAGATTTGTTTTTTTTTTTTTTGTTGTTAATTGATGATGACAAACTAGAATGATTTAATACCTTTGCCTCTATCACTATCTCTATCACTCTCTTTCTACCTCTCTCCGTCTCCAATTCTATTTCTCACTCTCACTCACTATAGAAATGTTATACAAATTTTATAAAAATTTTATGAAAATTTTATAAAAATTTTATGAAAATTTTATAAAAATTTTATAATTTTATGAAAATTTATGAAACTTTTATAAAATTTTATGAAAATTTTATGAAAATTTTATGCAAATTTTATAACTATTTTATGGAAATTTCATGAAAATATATCAAATATATGAAAAATTGTATTAAAATGAATATTTAAATCATGTGAAAGATATATTTATAAGAGTAGATAAATTATATAAATCTTTTACCTTTGCCATTCTTTCTATCTATCTCTCTCTCTCTCTTTCACCCTCTCTCACTCCTTTTCTCTTTTTTTTTTGCTTTCTACTTTTTCCAATGTGGCATTTAGTTGCTTTCCTTTGTTCTTCTTTTTGCTTTTGTTTTTCCCGTTTTTTTTTTCTTTGCTTTGTTTATTGTTTCCTTCCTTGTCACACATCACATTGTATTTATCATCAAACCATAAGTAACTTAAAGAGGATTATATTAATCACTGCAACGCATTCTTTTTTCTCTTTTTCTTTTTCTTTTTCTTTTAATTCATACGCTTCTTTCTTCATATGATTCATATTTCTTAACTTTTATACACATTCATATTAAAATGCTTGCAAATATTTCATGTTTACTTGTACTTACACAAATTATACAAATTATGTGTATAATGAGAAATATTGAGAGAGAGAATATTGAAAAGCTTGATAATTGAAAATCCGATAGCCCGATAACATCGATAACGCCGATATCACAGTCGCTTGTCCAAAGCTAATCGTTCGTTGTCTTTTTGTGAACTAAAAATTCAAATGTCTCAATTACGAAATTATCTGAGAATAAAAGTTCGTACTTCGTAAAATTACTGTTACTCCAAAGCAGCAATCGGCTTATGCTATTGTCCCGAAACGAAACATTAGCAAATGCCGTTTTAGAAGAGAACGTTACGCGATCCACTTAGAGTTTCTCACTTTTATTAGAATAAAAATTGAATTTTTTTATTTTCGTTTGATCATTTTTTTTTTTCTTACACAGTTTTTTTTTTTTCATCTTCTATTTAGCTCTAAGTTTTTTTGAGGCGTGCTTTTCAGGAATGATAATGATGATAATAATGATGGGCAAAGCTCTCTCTCTCTCTCTCTCTCTATCTCTCTATCTCTGTCTCTGTCTATTTCTCTTTCCTTATTTCTGGTAAAGACGATTCTTTGTAAAATCCATCTTAGTTTTTATATAGTTTTATTACTAAAACTTTATATTTGCAATTATTCTTATTGTTATTGTTATTGTTGTTATTGTTATTGTAGTTTTATTATCATTTACCCCAAATGTTTCTTGTTTTGTTATATTAACTTATATAAATTGATTTATTAAATGTGCAAAAATATGCCCAAAAGTATACAAAACAATTTCTTTCAATTTTTCTTTCTTTTCCTTGGACTTAACTTTTTTTTTTTTTAAATAATTATTTATTTGTTCTTTAAGTAAGTGGATTTTATCGTTTTTACACACACACACACATACACACACACACTTACTTGTACATTTGAAATGAGAAAATTGTCTAGAAGAAAAATGTGAATGAGACTGAAGTTTTATGGTCATTAGAGAGAAGATCTAAATCCTAAAGTGTGGCTTTAAATGTTTTTGGTTGGCCAATATAAGTCAACTAAAAATGATAAAAGACAATTGTTTGTTGTTTCTATTGTTGTTTCTATTGTTCTCATTATTATTGTTTTTACACAAAAAAAAAAAAAAACAAAAAAAAAAACACAAAGATTTAATAATAAATATAAAGTACCTTTCTCTTTCATTTTATATGTGCAAATTTGTGTATGTGTGTTTATTTGTGTTGTGACTGTATTTGTTAGTTGAACTAATTAGAAGAAAGTTTCTTTTATGGTTATAGATTATGTTTGTTATTATTATTATTGTTGTTGTTATTGTTATTGTTATTATTGTTATTGTTATTGTTA
The DNA here is from genome assembly GCA_023089585.1 of Melophagus ovinus. Lineage (NCBI taxonomy): Eukaryota > Metazoa > Arthropoda > Insecta > Diptera > Hippoboscidae > Melophagus > Melophagus ovinus. The sequence goes on along the minus strand of JAKKIB010000221.1, from coordinate 51,774 downwards.
TTGTTATTGTTATTGTTATTGTTATTGCTCTTTGGTTATAAATTTACATAACAAAATATTTGCATTTATTTATTTTTAAAGCTTTAAATTTCAAACACAATAACTTTTTGATCATTCTATTTCAGATTTTGTACATACTTTTTTTTTTTTTTTTAATAAATTTTTAAATAACATTTATTAAACGATAATCAATTAAAACAGATCACATTTTCCTAGCAATCATTCACAAAAAAAAATCACAAAAAAAATCACTATTATTTTTGTATAGAACATAAAATTTTTAATGATTATTTTTAGTCGTCCGTATAAAATTTTTCTTAGAATATAAAATTTTTATAGAGAGCAATATTTGGCAATTGCTTACGTGTACGAGATTCTTAGAGAAGATTCGCTTGGACTTTATTTCAGTTACCACAAAAAAAAAAAAAAAATAAAAAAATAAAAAACAAAAACAAAAAAGCTGCTACTTGTTATAATTTTTCTTTCTTCTTATATTTTATTTTTCCTTTATTGGCCTTACATTTTTATTGGTAGCTTCTAATTTGCTCCTTTCACTTTAATTCTGTCAGTGTGAATTCAATTTTATAATAAATTTGCTGATTTTTGTTTAAATTGCATTTCTAAATTGCAAAACCGGAGCATTCTTTATCTCATCAGTTCATACGCTCCTTGACCAGTTTCTAATATAAAAATTTTTTTCTACGATTTTGCCCTTAGACCAAACTGTTTACGTTTGCAATGTTCAGATTATTCTGCTTTAACAAAATCGTGCTATCGATTCTATTGGACTAATAGACCATTTTTCTTTGATATTTTTTTTTTGTTTTTTTTTTTTGCAGCTTTTTTTTTTACCCTGCCAATTAATATTTGCCAAAAAAAAAAAAAGGTCTTTCTCGTAGAAATAGTCTGGAATGCGTCACATTGAACAACCAGAAATGTCCATCCATCTGTCCATCTCAATTAGTTTTTTAATCATTTTTGTAATATAAAAGAAAAATTTAAAACAATTTAAACAACAAGAAGCAACATATTTAAATATTTTGTATTAAAATTGAGAGAATTTTTGTTTGTTTGTTAAATCGTAGTTTTTGTCGATTTTCGTTTTTTTTTTTTTTTTTTTGTTTATTTTTTAAAGAAAATTAAAAATCACTTCAAGTGAATAGCAAGCAAAATTGTTTATAATCGTTTTACAATATAAACAGACACACACAAACACACACACAAAACACACAAACACACACACACACACACACACACACACACACACACACACACATATATATATATATATATATATATATATATATATATATATATATATATATATATATATATATATATATATATAATATATATAAAACAACAACAACAGGAAAAACCACAACAACAACAATTAAAAATTAAATCAACAAAACTAAAATGAAGTGAAATGCTTTTACATTTTATGATCCTCATTTTTAACCTTAAGCTCTTATTATTCCTTTTTGTTTTTTTTTTGTTTTCAAATTTTTTCGGTCTTCTTCTTCTTTTTTTTTTTTGGTCAATAAGTAAGTAGAAAATAGAAGAAAAATGAAAAAAAACACCTCAGAACTACAACACGCTTTTTACTTAAAAACAAAAAAAAAAAATCAAAAATTGCTATTTCCGAGATATTTTTAGGAAAGTTTGATTTTGGAACCAAAGCAAATCGGTTTTATATGATGAACTTTCTTTTTTGTGAATCTGCATTTTTTTTTTTTTTTTTTTGTAATAAAAATATGCACTTGAGCTTTTAGTTCATAAAAATTTCCATTTGATTGATTCAGTTTGGAGGATTCTTTTTTTTTTTTTTTGTTTCAAATCCCCTGAAGCATAAAAAACCATTAAAAAAAATTCCTAGGAAAATTACAATTTCTTTGAGACTTTTTTTTTTGTTTTCGTTTTTTGTTTTAGAATCCCTTTTTTTTTTAAAAATGAAATAATTTACAATAGATAAATATTATATGTAGGATAATTAAATGTCGACTTGTATCGTATGCCAATAAAATTCTTTACATTTTCTTTATTTTACTTTGCTTTTGTCTTTTTTGTTTTTTTTTTTGTTTTTTGTTTTTTTTTGTTTTTTTTTTTTTTTGTTTTTTTTTTTTGTTTTTGGTATGAATAGAAAATAAGAAATAATTTAAAATTTATTAGTGATAAATTTTTTAACACACACACACACACACACGCACGTGTGTGTGTGTGTGTGTGTGTGTTGTAAAGAGCCTTTAAGAATTAAGAAAAAACTTTGTATTATTATTGTTATTATATGGTTATTACAGTATTATGCTTCTTCTTCTTCTTCTTCTTCTTCTTCATCATCTTCTTCTTCTTCTACTACTACTTTTTCTTTATTCCTTCTGCTGCTTCGGTTTCTCATACTTTTGCTTCTTCTTCTTTATCATTTAACTCTTTGTAATTGCATGTGTGCATTTATGTGTGTGTGTGTGTCTATATATGCATGTGTGTGTGCCTGTGTATGTGTGTAACGTGTTTGTGTGCATGCTAAAAATGTCTTAGGAAAACTTTATTAGTTTCTATTTTATTCTGCTTGTTTTACATTTTCTACTTTATTTTTTGTTTTGTTCTTTTTTTTGTGTCTTTCTTTTCTTTTTTTTTTTTGTGTGTGTTTTTCTTTATTTTGTTGATGATTATTTGTGTTGTTGGTATTTTTTTTTTTTTTGTATTCAGTTGCATATATTTTATTTAAACAGCTTAAGAAGAAAATGTAGAATAAGAATAAGAAAAAGAACAAGCATCATAAGTAAGAAGAAGAAGAAGAATAATAATAATAATAATAAGTAGTATTGTTGTATTGTTATTGTTTGTTATTGTTATTGTTATTGTTGTCCTAATACTTTTTACCGCTTATTATTATTTAGTATCTATGTAAAATTTCTTCTCCATGTAAATTGCTATTTTTTTTTCCCCAAGAAAAGAAAAGAAAAAACAAAAAAGAAAAGGAAAAACTTTTATTCCAAAGAGTTTACATTCTTGTATCTGTGTCTGTCTCTCTCTCTCTCTCTCTCTCTCTCTCTCTCTCTCTCTGTGTGTGTGTGTGTGTGTGTGTCTATTGGATTTTTGTCTTTTAATTGGTAACCGGTGATTATAAAATAGGTTAACAACAACAACAACAACAACAACAACAACAACAACAAGAAGAAGAAGAAGAAGAAGAAGAAGAAGAAGAAGAAGAACTAAACTTAAGTAAAAATCATAAAATTTTAAATGTAACAAAAAGATTTTGCATTTTGTTGTTGTTGCTAAGTTAAATTTCTATTTACTACATTTTTATTGGACTTTTAGTTTCAGTTTATAATTACAAAAATAATAATAATAATAATAATAATATAATAATAATAATAATAATAATAAAAAGAACAACAATAATAAAAACAAACAAAAACAGTAACAAAAACAATAAAATCATCGTCATTGGTCAAGTTGTTTGTTCATTATTTATTTGTTTTATTATTATTTTTATTTTTATTTTTATTGTTGTTATTGTTATTGTTGCTATTCTTATTATTGTTATTATTATTATTATTATTATTATTATTATTACTTTACTTTATTAAGAGTTAACAATAATAATTTAAAGAAATAGATTTTACTAAAAAAAAAAAAAATAAAACTAAACTCTTAAAAGAATTTATTTATATTTTTGAAAATTTTTCTTTTTCTTACTTAAAATTATTCATGCATATGTATGCGTAAGTGTTTATATGTGTGTGTGCATGTAACACACTTAAGAAAATTTCTACATTAGATTAATATATCTATCTTTTTCTCTTCTGCTCTCTTCAAAAAAAAAAAAAAAATAAAAAACACACAAAAGGAAAAGAAAAGGTTTTCTGCTCGAGAAGACTTTTTCTAAAACAAAAAAAAAAAAAAGAAACAAAAAAGAAAAATATAAAAACGAAGAAAAAATTTCATGTTGTTGTTGTTATTGTTACTGTTATTGTTATTGTTATTCTGCTTGTTAAACTTATTTAAAAAAAAAAAAAAAGATCTTACTACACAAACACACACACACACATACAAATAGAAAAAAAACAAATATAATTTTAACAACTTATTATTTAAGCTTTACTTAGTATGCATTAAAAATAAAAGAAAATGAAAGAAATTAGAAGAAAGTATAAAGAAAATGAAGATGAAGAAGAATTAGTCAAAAATTCTAATTTATATTTTTCTTCTATCACTTCAACTCTTACCGTTCTTAATATTTCATCTTGTTTTTTTTTTTTTTTTTTTTTTTTTTTGTTGCCTCAATGTTTTGCAGCTTAACATAATTTACTTAAATTTGTTATAATCAGTTGAACCGAAACGTTACAAAGCTTGTTGTTGGCATAAGCTTTATCGATTCAGCCTTTGTGGCTGGAATATTTCAAATTCAGCTCTGTGGAAAGGCACGCCCATACTTTAATGAAATTTCAAAAAAAAAAAAGCAAATATATATTTTTTTAGTAAAAATTCAGATTTTTTTGTTTTTAATTTTTTACATAAATTTTCATACACTTTGCCTCTTGAAAAATCTAATTAAATTCTAAATACAATAATTAATTAATTAATTAATTAATTAATTAATTAATTAATTAATACTTAACTAATAATCAATTAATAATTAAATATAAATTAATCGATAATTAGTTTATAATTAATTAATATAATTAATTAATTTTTAATTATTATAATTAATTAATAATTAATAATAATTATTTAATATAATTAAATAATAATTATTTGAATTAATTAATTGGTAATTAATTAATATAAATAAGTAATAATTAATTTATATAATTAATCAATAATTAATTATTAAAATTAATTGATAACTAATTAACACAATTAATTAATAATTAATTGATAATTAATTAAAACAATTAACTAAATATTAATTTATAATTAATTAACACAATTAATTGGTAATTAACTAAAACAATTGAATAATAATTAATTGATAATTAATTAATATAATTAATTAATTATTAGTTGATAATTAATTCACACAATTAATTATTAATTAATTGACAATTAATTAGCGCAATTAATTAATTATTAATGGATAATTAACTAACATAATTGACTAATAATTAATTGATAATTAATTAACACAATTAATTAATAATTACATATTAATTAATTAATATAATTAACTAACAATTAATTAATATAATTAAGTAACAATTAATTATTTAATTAATTAAAAATATACAATTAATTAATATAATGAATTATCAATTAATTAATATAATTAATCAATAAAATTAATTAATATAATTAATTAAAAATTAATTAATATAATTAATTAATATAATTAATTAATAATTAATTAATTGATTTAATCATATATATTTTTAAATTTTATTTGTTACATTTTTTACGATTTATTTAAAACGATCACAGCGACAAAAAAATTAAGGTATTATTAGTGATTAGTGAGAAGTATTCTAATATCTAATTATTGCATATTACAAATTTCTTTGGCTTGTTTTTCTTTTTCTTCTTTGTTCTTGTAATTGTACTCTCTCATATTCGGCTTGCTTTGGTTATTGCACTGATTTTATTTGCTTTGTCAATAATACACACATTTTAGCTGCTTGTCTAACTTATCTTGCTGTCTGTCCATTATACCATAATGTTATTTATGTAGAAACTTTTAAAATTGACTTAATTCTTATTAATATTAACCAAAGCCATGACAATAGTTCAATCTTAAGCTGCATTGAATAATTGAATTAGAAATGCAAATCTTTAAGTATTGCACACATACAGATACACACACACAATCACTCATTTACTTAATTTATTTTACAAAATATTTCTTCTACGATGGCTAAATTGAAAAGTTTTAATATGAACGTTATAATATTTTTTTTATTTTCTTTTTTTCAGTTTATCATTGTTATTGTAATTGTTGTTGTTATTTTTATTTTTGTTGCTATTGTTAATATAACAATTACTTTGTCATATAGTTTGTGGAATTAATTGAGCTTTATTGGAAAAGAGCTCTAAAAATTATGAAAAAATTTAAAGAACAAAACAATAAACAAATATAAAAGTAGAGGAAATAATTCAAATTTTTTTCATTTGACTTCATTTAAAATCTTTCATAATAAGAATAAACAAAGAAAATAAATATTAAAAAATGACAGAGAAAGATATAGAATGAGAAGAATACAGAAAGAATAACTTATTTATATTTATTTAAAAAATATTTTCATTTCGAATTTGCAATTATTTATTATGCGACCATCGTAATTTTTATAATGAATAAGCATGTAAGCTCACAGAAGCTCACATAATTAAAAGTGTAAAGCAAAGACACGAAAAAAAAGAGGCAAAGAGCAAGAGAGTAAGGCAAAGTTAGAGAGAGAGATCGAAAATTGTAGAGAAAAATTTGTAATGAATGTAAAAAAAAAAGAAGATGCATAATATTTGTATTCTATGATAATTGAATGTTTTGGAAAATTTATAATGATTACAACAACAAAAATAGTACATAATGATAGTGAAAAGAGTAAGGGAAAGAGATTGAGAGAGCTTGAGAGAAAGTTTAATAGAAATAGAAAAAAAGAAAAGTATAAGTCCTTCATCAATAATAAATTGATGAAATGCATTATTCTGCGACCGTGATTCTGAACAACAAATAAAAGCGGCCATTTACAGTAATAACAATTAAAACAATAATAATAATAATTATAATAATTATAATAGACAAAAGCACTTAGTGTTCAAAATCAAAATTGAAAATGTACGCAAATCAGAACAAACACACACACACACACATACATAAAAAAAATCAATACGCCGTTCTAGTTGTATAGAATTGTTGCCAGCGTATTTTTATATGTACGTATGTTTATATATGACCGCAGATTGTATTTCAACTTTATAAATTGTTCGGTTACATTAACTCACTTATTCTTATTGACGATTTGACAATTCATTCATTCATTCATTCATTCATACATTCATACATTCAAAAGCCCTAACTGCCTTAACCCACAACTAATTAATATAATAATAATGATGATAATGATAATAATGATAATGATGATAATAATAATAATGATAATGATGTTAATGATATAATTTAATCATTATTGAAGAATATGAAGAAGAAGACGAAGAAGAAGAAATATAAAGAAAGTAAGAATTTCATAAATCGCAAAAGAAAAACACATAAAAATTAAGTACTTAATAAGTTGAAGCATAATAACAACAACAACAACAACAACAACAATAACAATAATAATAATAATAACAATAACAATAACAATAACTATGCTAATACTTGGCGTTGTAATAGAATAAACATAATGTACACACATGCACACATTGTGTGCGTGTGTGTGAAAGAGAGCGAGAGAGAGAGAGAGAGAGAGAAGGAGAGCAATAGAACAAGCTAGAATATTGTGCTAATTTATTTGTCTATTTGTTTTTTATTTCTACCTCATTTTTAGTTATCATCATTTCGTCGTCGTCGTTGTTGTTGTTGTTGTTGCTATTGCAATTGTTGTAATATTAGTTGTCGATAATAACCAACAATCAGATTAGCATACACGAAATAATGGTTGCTAACAACAACAACAACAACAACAACAACAACAACAACAACAACAACAACAAAAAGCAACAATAGCAACAAATAAACAACAACATCAACAAATAATAAGCACTTTATTGCCGACCCTTTTTAAATGCATTTTGATATATGTAGCCTAAGTGTGTGTGTGTGTGTGTGTGTGTGTGTGTGTGTGTCCCTCCGCCGCTTTTTTTTTGTGTTTAATGTTTTCAAAATGAACAAATCCACCAAACTGAAAATGGCCTAATACGCCGCTTAGCGCAACAATAATAACAGTAATGTACAAGTCAATATTTTTGCTTGCTTATGCTAAAAAAATTAAAATTTTGGTTAAATTATCTACATTCCCACGTCCCCATACAAACGAGCATAATGTGAAATATATGAAATATTTGAGACAGAGAATGGGCTTTCTTTGCCATCATTGTCCATTATACTTCATTTAGAAGATTTATTCAGCGCTTAGTGTTAGATATAACGGCACAGCAAATTGTTTTAGTTTTCAGCATTTGCAGCATTTTCCCAAAAGGTCTTTGATCTTTGATAATTGACCTTTGGCTTGAAGAGGTTTCGCCTTAAAAATTTCCTTCATATATTTTTGAAATTATGATTTGTATTTTGATATATAAATATAGATAAAAATTATATGGCTGGTTGGACGGACAGATAAAACCAATATAAAACCAAACAGAAGTTTCTTTCATAAAAATAAATTCATAAATTTTAAATTTATAATTGATATTCTATCTATCTATCTCTCTCTCTCTCTCTCTCTCTCTCTCTCTTCTCTTTCTCTGTCATTTGCTTAATTATTAATAGCAATTGCCGATTGAAATGTTTAATTAAGAAATTTTATTAATTATGCACGAAATTTTAATGAGTTAATTGTGACAAAAATCAATTTCGTCAAAAGAATGAAAAAGTAGAATTAAAAACAAACATATGATAAATGAGAAAAAAAAAAGAAACAATAACAACAACAACAATAATCAGAAGAAGAAGAAGAAGAAGAAAGTCTCATCTCATATAAAAGTTACACTTCAAAAAATTGAAATATTTTTATAGGAAAGAGATTAAGTGATTTTTCCTTTGATTTAGTAATTGAACAAATGGAAACAAGTTGAAAAAAATATATTTATATATATATATATATATATATATATATATATATATATATGTAAAATAGTAACAACAATAACAATAAAACTTATGGGTATTTATGGGCATTTTAAATTGAAATGAAATTAAATTTTCATATGAAAATAATTTATAAAAGAAATTTATATGGTTGGTTCATCGTCCTTCTTGCCCCCTTCTGGCATGTTCTGCATTTTAAAGAAAGAATTTTTAATAAATTGAATCGTTTTTATCATTATTTTTCTTAATGTAGTTGTTAATGTAGTTGTTTTTGTTTTTTTTTTTTTGTTTTTTGTTTTTTGTTTTAATTAATGATTTTATAATTGACATAATTAATATCAATATTTTCAGTCATATAATTTTTAAGCCTATTTATTGATATTCACTTTCTCATACAAACATACATTTATATGTATAAATATATAAATATAAATATAAATATAAATATAAATATAAATATAAATATAAATGCTTTAATTTAAAGGTATTACAAAAATGATGGAATTGAATGTAAAAAAACAAAAGGAAAAATTAAAACAAAAACAGTAATGAATTAATTTTGAGTGTATACAAAAATATAAAAAATAAATGAAAACGTATTGAAAATAATTTTACAAGTAATTTTGTAATTTTATAAATAATTTCATTTGGTAATGCAAAAAAAAAAAAAATTTTTTTTTCCATCTTGTACTTACATAAAATATTTTTTAGTTCGGTGATTTTGCTATTGCTCAGCAAATTAAAATTAAAATATCACTAAATAATTTCATTTAATTTGTTGTTTCATAATTTTTGAATATTTTTCAAATTTTTTTTTTTTTTTAAATTTAAAGAAAATTTTTCAATTTTTTTTTTAAGCAATTTTTTGTTTATAACTTTTTTTTTTCCTCTTGTTTCATTTTCAAGCGAAATCGTTGCCATTGCATTGTATAGTGGAGTCTGTACATTCCTTGCAAGCCTCACTCAATATAGATAATCGCAGCCCATGGAAGAGGAGACCAAACGTGGAAACGGATAGTTATGTTATTATAGCAGCAGCAACACCATGGTCCGATATTGTGTATACCGCTTTACAACGTTTGGGTTATTCTCAGGAGACATCAGCCACCGCTAGAGGTAAAATAATTTTCAATATCAATTCAATAAAAAAAAATCTTTAAATAATACGAAATTATTATTAATGCATTAAAAAATTTTTACAAGATGCCAATAAAAAAAATATAAACTACAAAATAATCCATTAAAAAATCTCTGGTACCAAATTTACCCAAATTTAAGTCACTTCAAAAAATCGTTTACAATTTATAAAATAAAAATAAAAAATTAAAAAAAAAAAAACTTAAAAAAAAAATGAAATAAAATAAAGTTAAAAAAAAAAAAATTTAGAAATTTTGTTGAAAACCGGCAACAACGCCTTAAATACTTTAATATGCTTTTAAAAGTTAAAATATTTCATCAAAAATTAAACCATTTTTAGGCATAACATATTAAATCAATATTCATTTGAAAATACAATACAAATTGAAAATAGGACAAAGGTACAAACTTTATCATTCTAATATCTTAGCCCCGATTTGAGTTGTAGACAAAGTTTAATATAAAATTTAATAAAAAAAAAAAAAAAAAAAAAAAACTACTAAACTGGAATATGAAGCAATTTTTATGAAGAGTTATTTAATTAAAATTTTTTTGAAGGAATAAAAATTTAAAAATATATTTGAAGCATTTTATTGGTATGTAACTGATGGCAATCTTTATATTTTATTTATATATACCCCCTTCAAATATTTAAAGGTTCATTAATTATAAAAAATTGGAAGCCAATACCATTAGAGCAAATCTCAGAGAATCCAATGATACCAGTTTGTGATATAATTGGTGAATTAACATCGGTAATAACATTACGTATTGTAATAATGCGTTGTAAGGCATCACCATTCGGTGAAATCAAGGATAAATTATTAAAATTATTAATCTTACAATCGCATGCTCTATTACGATCCACTGGTTGCCCATTAGACGAGGTAAGTATTATATATTTATATCAGACCTTCATTTGCCTTCATTTATATTATTATTATTATTATTAAAATAGGGGAAGCAGAATATTGTAAAAAAAAAAAAAAACAAAAAAAAAAATATATAAGAAATTACCTTCTTATCGTTTGCCTTAACCAAATAAATTTTATGGCGATTTTATTGCATTAGCCTGCACAAAATCAGGTTACCTTAAGCACTTGAATAAACAAACATACTTCTAATAATATAAATAAATTTTATAAATATAGTAAATATATGCAATATATATATATATATATATATATATATATATATGTGTGTGTGTGTGTGTGTGTACACTTACAAAAGTGATTTCATTAAGATTAAATTTACATTGATATTTATATATATATAATTTTTTTTTTTTTTTTATTATTAAATCTATCGATTCAATTGAATTGGTATGACTTTTTTGTTTGATATTGATATTGATTGTGGATTATGCGATTACACATTCTTATTTTTTTTTTTTTTTTTTTTTTTTTTTTTGTAATAACCATCATTATCGTGTACACTTACATTGACAAAAAGCAAATTTCATAGACCTCATATTTATTATTGATTAGTAGCAACATCTGTCCATCTGTCCATCTGTCCATCTGTCCATCTGTCCATCCGTCTGTCTGCCCATTTATCCAGTTGGTATTTTAGATCTGCTGTAAATATTATTCTGGTTAAAAAAAGCTGAAATAACCATTTTAAATTTAGAAAAAAAATTTTGCTTACTTGTTGTTATTAAAAATTAATCAAATGGATCAATGGACATGTCCACACTACATTGCACTTTGTACAGCTTGATAATCAGGTATATGAAAATAACATTTTAGAGGTCAATGCAAAAAAGTCACCTGAAAAGAAAATTTTTTTTTTCTTTTTTTTTTTTCTTCTTCTATTTTGTGTTAATTTGGTTTAATTTGACAACAATCGATACAAGTCATTAATAATCCATTAAAATTATGTCCAACGTTTTAACTCATTTCCATGTATGAATTTTATTATGATGAAAAATTAACTTTTACCATTGTGACCATAAATATTAACATTCCATGATTTATGATTTATGATACAGAATCTAAACTATTGATTGATAAATTAGTACCTTTATTAAGAGTAGTAGTAGGGTACACAGAGTACGAGTGCTTGCTTTATTGCAATTATTATTAAGAAAATATTATTAATTTTTTTTTTTTTTTTGATTTAGGTAACATTATCACAAATATGCCGCAGTTCATATCAAAGTCCATTTGCTTTCCCTGGCGGTGATATACCTGAAGATATGCGTCGTAAATTTGATCAATGGTGGTCCAATCAATTATCACCGCAAAGCACAATGACACCGAAATTATTGCCATTTATGGCCCATGGGCCGCCACCACCCAACGTTAATTCGGATCATAGTTTAGATCATGGTATGGGTACAGCCGCCTTGGCAGCTGCAGCGGCAGCTGCTGCTGCCGCTCAAGTTAATTTACAAGCTGCTACCTCAGTGACTGGCAATGTTCCTAATAATATGGCACAAGCCATTTCTAATGCACGTGATAATTTGATGATAGTTGATAGTAATTCGCATCATACATCTGGGGTTACACAAACATCTGCACAAACGGCTGCATCTGTAGCGGCAGCAGCTGCTGCCCATCATGCTGCCAATATGATGGTACATCCAGTTATGCATGCGGCCGGTATACATCATCCACATCATATTCATCATGCGCATCATCACTCGCATGGCACGCTTGCTGGTCATTCACAATTTTCGAATCAAAAAACACGGATGCGTACAAGTTTTGATCCAGAAATGGAATTGCCACGTTTGCAAAAGTGGTTTCAAGAGAATCCACATCCATCAAGGCAACAAATTCAAACGTATGTAGTACAATTGAATGCTCTAGAGTCCAGGCGTGGACGTAAACCATTAGACGTAAATAATGTTGTGTATTGGTTTAAAAATGCTCGTGCTGCTCAAAAGCGGGCCGAAATGCGTGGCAGTGGTGGCGCTGGTTTAGGTGGTGCTATGCATGCCGCAATGAATGGTTATTTAAATCAGCAATCGGGTCACTTGGGTCACGCATCAGGTGGAAGTAGTACAGGTAGCATTATGACTGCTGGTTTTGGTAATTTAGGTTTGAGTAATGATTTTATGAAAAGTCCACTCAGTTTTAAATCAGAAGATATTGATACAATGTCCCAACATTCAGGTGATATGGAAGATGATGGAAGTAGTCGACCGCCATCACCACAATTACCGCTGTCATTGACAATGCATGAACGTAATCAAATTGGTTCCGAAATGGGCGATGGCGAACATGACGATCCACAACAACATAATAATAGTATAGAGGGCAGCAGCAGCAGCAAAAACAACAACAACAACAACATAATAATAATAATAATAATAATAATAATAATAATAATAATAATAGTAATGAATTAAGACGTAGCTTAAGTACAGAGCATGATAGAAATAGAGATTTTGTTAGATGTGATCGGCCCAATTTATTCAGTACGGATGACAGGATGGATTTAAGTATGGCCACGGAAGAACATCATACAGTCAATTGTGATAAAACTGATACCAGAATGGTATTAGATATTAAAGAACAGCAACAACAACAGGCACAACAACAACAACAACAACAACTACAACAAAAATTGCATGATCATGAACATGAACATGTGCATGAACAACGCGAAATAGCTCAAAAATTTAACGAAAATCTGTATCAGGAACAACGTCCCATAACAATAAATGAAGAGACAAGTCGTAAAACTGAACCAACAAGTAGTAACAACAATAACACTAATAGCAACACTAACAACAACAACAACAACAACAACAACAACAACAACAGCAATAATAATAATAATGGAAATATGAATAATCCATTAAATTGTCACAACTTAAATAAAGAGTTGCCGCACCATCAACAAACCATGTCATCAAGTCAAGGTAATACACCGAAATCGCAATATTGCCCAAAAGAAGAAGATGATGATATAGATATGATGATGATGATGATGATGATAATGATAATGATAATGATAATGATACCAGTCATTTAGATGATTTTCGTTCACCATCTCCGGACATGAATAGTGGCCACATGATGGTTGCCTCAAGTGGTGTACGTAAAGATTTACCATTTCCTATTGTGCCAAATAGTATGTTCTCTCAATCATTTATGTATATGAGCCATTATATGCCCGGTTTTGGGCAGGCAGCAGCAGCTGCTGTAGCTCATCCTCATGCTCATGCCGCTGCAGCGGCAGCAGCAGCTGCTGCTGGCATCCAAACAAATCCATTAATTAATGCTGGCAGTCTAAATTTAACAAATATATCGAACGAAGAGCGTCGCAAACGTAATCGCACATTTATTGATCCAGTAACGGAGGTACCAAAATTAGAACAATGGTTTGCCATGAATACACATCCTTCGCACAATCTAATCTTAAAATATACTGAAGATTTAAATACAATGCCCTATCGGTAAGCTTGCAATATTTTACAATTTCAAATTTCATAGACCTCATATTTATAATTTCAACTTTCTGCCCATTTGTCCATCCGTCCAACTGTCCATTTATCCAGATGGTATTTTAGATCCACTACAAATATTATTTTGATTAAAAAAGCTGAAATATCAACTTTAAATTTAGAAAAAATTTTGATTACTTGTTCTTAAACTGCCTACTTTTTGCATTTATCTCATTCATTGAGAATGAAAAGTTTACGACAAATGTTATAGAAGTGAACTTGATCATTCTGATTGTTATTCTCCACTTAATGTACACTTTTTTGAAATGTTATCAATAATTTTGATCATAATTTAAAGTAACGATTCTAAAATTGTTTAATAAAAATTTTTTTTAAGTAATAATTTTATTACAGTTTTATGGCAGTTTAAATTTTCACTTGGAAAATTTTAATGCAAAAAAAAAATAAAAAAATAAAAAAAACTTTGAAAAAAAATTAAACAATTTTCATCTAAAAATTTTTTATAAATTAATTTTAAGTTTGCATTAAATTCTTAGCTATTTCTCATAAAATTTCATATATGCAAAAAAAAAATTTTAATTTTAATTTTACATTAAAATTTTAATTGAAATTTTAATTTAATGTAATTTTATATGAATTACCTTTAATTTGTAATTATCTTTATAATTAGGCAAAAATTTCCACGTTTGGAAAGTAAAAATGTACAATTTTGGTTTAAAAATCGACGTGCCAAATGTAAACGTCTCAAGATGTCACTCTACGACAATAATACCTGTCAGCAAATGTCAAATTTGAATATGTTCGTGCATAAATATGAAGAACGTGATTAAAAATAAATTCAATCGTAATTATTTTATTATTAATTTTAAATAAAATTTCCTTTTGGCTTTTTTTTTTTTTTGATTTTTAACAAGAAAATTTAAATTTAAATTTAAATTTAAATTTATATATAAATACAATTTTTTGTACTAAGATTTTTCTAAAGATAAAAATATATATATATATATATATATATATATATATATATATATATATAAAATTAATAAAAGTTGAAAAAATTAACTTAAAAAAATAAAAAATCAAATCTAAAGAAAAAAAATTTAAGAAATCTAGAAGAAGAAGAACACAAATTTATTATTTTATTATTAATTGTTATGATTAATTGAAAAAAAAATTTTTTTTTAGAATTTTTTTCTTTTTTTTATAAAATGAATCATATACTTAAAATAAAATTTTAATTAGATTTTTCATTCATTATGGGAATTTTTTGTATCTTTTTAAAAATTTTTATCATAAAAAAGAAAAAAAAAACGAAAAAAAAATTCCTACAAAGCCAAAGATATAAAATTTTTTTTCCAATTATAATTCCTTAATAAATTGTTTCTCCTCTTTTTTTTGTTTTTTTTTTTTTTGTTTCTCCTACGTTTTCTTGTTTTTTTGTCTTTTTAAAAAAAAGGCAAAAACTAAAAATAAAAAAGAAAACTAAAAAAAAAACATAATTTCATTTGTCATTTAGAAAATTAATTATTGGGCTAAGCCCTATTTAAAAAAAAAAAAAAAAAAAAAAAAGAAGAGAAAAGAAAAAAAAATGAGTCAATAAATTATCAAATTGCTTAAATAATTTAATTTAATGTTTAAAAATTAATAAAATAACAACGAATAAATAAATTTTAATAAATTTATATAAATATTCGATATTTATTGGAAGAAAGTTTAAAGAACTTTCAAAACAAATAAACAACCGTACAAACTTAAATTAAATTAAATTAAATTAAATTTCTATTAATTTTCTTCAAAGCTTCTTTTTCTCTCTCTCTCTCTCTCTCTCTAACTATTGGCCAAAATTTATATAAAAAAAATTCATTTAATTTTTATTTATGTATTAATTTTTTTTTTGTTTTTTTTTGGTTTTTTTTTTTTTTTGATTTTTTTTTTTGGGAATCTATATGAACCTAAAAAGAGTAATTAATTAATGAAATTGATCATCAGAAATCTTTGTATTCCTTGAATTTAATTTTGTTTGCATGCAATTACAACGAAATAAAAATTTTTAATTAATTTTGAAAATTTTCAAGAAAATATGAAATTTTTTTTTTTACGAGAGTGAGAGACAATTAATTTTACACCAACCACCGAGGTCTTTCCAAACAAAAAACAAAAACAATAATAAAACATTTCAGTTATTTCTCGAATTCATATTAATTTTCTTTAATTAATTAATTATTTAATTTATTTATTTATTTACTTATTTTTTTTTTATTTGTTTTGTTTTTGTTTTTTTTTTAACTCAAATTTTTAACAATTTTTAAATAATGTCAAAATAAATATAAAAGAAAATAACAATTAATTTTTGAAGTTTAAGAAATTTTCGAAAATATTACAATAATTCATAACATTTCATTCAATAATTGAATTTAAATTGTTTTTTCATCATTCAACTGGAATGTAAATAATTTTCTTTAATAATAATAATTTTTAAAGTAATTACTTAGAAATTGTTATAGAAAATTGTTCGAAAATAGTTGAAAGAAAATAATGAAAAAAAATAATAATAAGCAACAATAATTTTATGCTTTTTTTTCTTCTTTTCTTAAAACAAAAAAAAAACCAAAAAAAAACCAAAAAAAAAAAAAAAAACCACAAAAAAAAAACAAAAAAACAACAAGAAAAAAAAGCAAAAAGAAATTACTAAATAAATATAAATTTGAAAAAATAGACATTTATGTATATGAATAATAATACGTACACACATAGACATACACATACATAAACACATACATATACATATAAGCAATTAATTATATGAGAGAGAAAAAATTTTTACAATTTGAATTCATTGAATTCAATGAATTAATTAATTAATTAAAGAATATCAGAAAGATGGCTTCTTCTTCTTCCGCTTATGAATACACAAACGCCTAACAAGAACTATAAACAAAAACAAAAATAAAAAACAAAAATAAAAAACAAAAACAAAAAACAAATAGGTAAGACGTTTAAGAGAACAAAATAAATAATTTTAAGATAAAAATATGAATGAAAAATATTTGAAACTTTTTGATGGTAAAATCTAAAACGCAATTTCAAATTTTATTATATGTTACAATAACAACAATAATAGTAATAATAATAACAACAACAACAACAACAACAACAATAATAATAATAATAATAACATTATAAAATATTAATAGTAATAATAATAATAATATTAATAAAAAATAATAAATAGAAATCTACGATTTATGGTGTTTTTTTTATTTATTGCCTTTTCACCAAAAAAAAAAAAAAAAAAAAAAAAATATGGATGGTTTTAAGAGGCAAAAATGGCAACCGTAAGTAAATTTGGTTTTTGGGGGAGGGTATTCAATCTATAATATGCTGTGGCCCAATTCTAAATGAAATTATGAATTAGGTCGCAGCATTAGCCATCATTTAAATTATCTATAAAAATTAGAAATAATAAATCGAAAAATGACGTATCATTCAAATCGTTTGCAAAATTCATCTATTTAATTAGTGCACTTGAAAATTTCATACAATACAATTGGTAATGGAATGATAATGCTTTTCAAGTAACTTCCTTGAAATGAATTTAGGGGTCTTTTGTTTTTTTTTTTTTAAGGAGGCGGCAGAATACAAAAAAAAAAAAAAACAAAAATGCCCAAATTCAATAAATTATTTTAAAATGATTTTCATATTTTTCATAATTTATATTAAAATTTTGTTAAACTTTATAATCGATCGAAGCGGGTCTTTTAAATACTTTAGATCATTTTGCTTAATGTTATTAAAAAATCAAATAAGAAAACTATGTCAATTATTTGAAAATTATTTGAAAATGTTTATATGGAAATTAATTCGAAAAATGGCCACCGATGGCCCCTAAATTTCCTACACACATTTGTCATATAACAAAATAAAGAGCAGTGCCAGTTTTCATTAAAATATTCATTCAATTTATATTAACGCCTTCTGGTGTAGAATTTGAGAAAAATAGTGGGTAATGAAAAAGTATTCTAATTAAAGAATTATAGTCCAAATTATGCCCATAAAGCAGTTTAAAAAAAAATCTACAAAGCATTGAGGGTTAGTAAGGAAATTCGGCGAAATTTTTTTTTTTTTTTTTTTGGTTTTTGGTTTACGAAAAAAACGAAAAACTGTTGCCAATGATAATCACTTATTGCCTTACAAATCTGAGTACCCTCATAAATCAAGATGCACCCTACTTAATGACAACTTAACTCTACGCCAACTCTTTGCCTATTTTTTGTCCAACTTATGAAAAAAGCACTTTCTTAAATAAGTAGTTTCTTAATTGGCCTCAACAACTCTATCTCTCTTTCTCTCTGGATGATTTGTTTGATAAATTTCTAGGGACCGAATTTAATTGGTAGTCCAAAATTAATTGATAATTCTAAATTGTATGTGCCATTGTATATAAAATTTGATTTGAGAAAGTTTTTCACAAAATTTTTTGCTTTTTGTTAATTTTCTATATTTTGTTAATTTTTACAGATATCAAGAAGATGAAATTTATTAAAGGAAATTTATGTGAATCGTAATAGAAAGTAGTTATATATAAAAGAATTTACAAATGTAAAATGCCAAATGTAAACATAAATGATAATCCCATTGTCCAACAATAATTCATAAATGAAGTCAAATGGCTATTAAATGAATATTTCCGTTATTATTTATCTCCATCTACATAAACGAATTGTCTTTATCGCCCACTCTAAGGTGACTTTATGTGATAAGTAATAAATTCTTTATTACCTGAAATAGTCTAGAATCAGAAAAAGAAGAAGAAGCAAAAAAAAAAAGAAAAAACAAGAAAAGTTGAAATTGATAAAACAATGAACAGCGAGAGAGAGAGAGAGAGAGAGAGAGAGAAAGAGAAGTGTGGAATTTAATGAAAAGAAGTGCTAAAGAAAAAGTTATTTGTTGTTTCTTCACACTCAATGTGTTTAGAAAAGTGTGAAGAGAAAGTTATAAGAGAGAGGTAAAGTAAAACCGAATGGTGAGAGAAAAAGAGTTCTTCTTACTTCTTGTTTTTTTCTTTACTCGCAACGGCTTTGCTTATTATGCATTTTCTTGCCGAGTAGGATTTATACGATTTAACACCAAGCCAAGATGATGGTAGAAGAAAAAGAAGAAGAAGAAAACGAATAAGGAAGAAGAAGAAGAAGAAATGTAAAGAGTAGATCAAGCAAAAGGGCATCAACTATAATGCCATAACTTTACAGTAAGTAAAAAACCATTAGCTATGTAGAAAATAATAAATAAAAAAAGGAAATAAATAAAAAATAAGAAAAATAAAAGAATATTAAATAATTCGAGGGAAAATTGTGAAGAAATGATAAAATGAAAGAAGGTATGAAGAAGGCAGAAGGCAGAAGACAGAACTTAGAACGTAGAAAGAAAATCAAGAAGCTCTTAGTTAAAATTATGAATATGAATGAGTCTCTTATTTAAATTATGTGTATGGTAAAAAATGTGATATTACTTTATAAATTATATGAATAAAATTATGTGAAGGTGATAAGATATTTTAACACACTAACACATACAAATTTATACACTTACAATTACAATTGTAAATTTAGAAATTTATGGAAAGAGCAGGATAGTGCCTTAAAGTGGAAAATTGCGAAGAAAATCAGTAAAAGCAAACATTTAAATTGTATAAAAATCCAAAAAAAAAAAAAAAAACATGAAAAGATTTTTTTATGTTTGAAATTTTTCCCATTTACATTTTTGTGCATTGAGCAGAATGTAACTGAAGAATTGAAAAAGGAATTTTTTTTTTTTGTTCTGTAGCTTAAATGTTCTACTTGAAATGTCAAATTTTAAGAAACTTCTTTAATTTTTGTTTTTTTTTTCATATTATTCTTATTCTCTGTTTATATGAGAAAATATCATATAAAATCTTCTTTTCAATATCTTTATCTGTCGGTTTTTCTTTCTATCTCTCTGTCTGTCCGTCTGTCCGTCTGTCTGCTATTTAAACATATAAAAATCTTTTTACAAAGAAAAGTGTATTTAAATTGTGTGTTGTATGTATGTATATTACACACACACATACACATACACACACATATACATATACATATATATATATATATATATATATATATATATATATATATATATATGTATGCTTTATACACACATAATTATAATACTTATTTTTATATAATTCATAGTCGCCGCAGGAATAAATTTCATAAACTAATACGAATTGATTTATTACCCCTTTTTTTTATATTATTTTATATTGTTGTTTTTTTCTTGTTGCTTTTCATTTACTTTTGCGCCCCTTCTTCTTCATCATCATCATCTACATTTTTGGCTTTTTTTTTAAGCTATCTGTTGTCTCCCTCATCATCATCATCATCATCATCATCATTTGATACTCCAGCGCCAATAATTTAAGGCCAAGTCATTTAATACACAAAAATTTTATATACAACTGAACATTTATATAAAGTTCTATGCCTCTCTTTCTTGTTCTCTCTAAATCTTTCTTTTTCTCACCCATAATTGTCATGGCACATTTACATATTCCTAACTCCAAACTAATGAAAATTCTGTTGCATACTTTAAGGTACTTTTTTTTTGTATGTTTATTATATGGAATACGTTTGGCATGATTTGGGTAGAAATGCTACTTATTCTAAAAATTATTTCAATTTTTACCATAAAATAGACAATCGGTTATGATTATCAAATACTAAATTGAACATGTAAAAGTAAAATGAAGTGGGTGAACGATAAACTAATGGAGTGAGAGAGAGAGAGAGAGAGAGAGAGAAAGAGAGAGACAGTGAAAGAGATGATAATGGTCCTAGCGGGGGATAAAATGAAAATTTTTCTATAATATTTCCTATTAAAATACAACGCAATTACAATAATAACTTAAATGCTTTGCTACCCGCAAAAAGGTGTAATTCTTTAAAATGTCCTGCCATATCTTTTATAATATTTTAATATAATTCTACAACATTGACATAGTTAGATCTAATATATCTATAATTATGCACATTTCAATGGACACATTTCATAGACTATTAATAAAAATTTGCAACAGTTTTATTAGATATTTTGAACTCTGATTTAGATGACGCTAAAACTTCATTGTAAAATTAATCAATTAATTAATTAATTGTTACCATAAAACGTATAATTAGCTGACTACGTTGAAATATTTATTGCAAAAAAATATTAATCTTGAAATATGATTTCAAAACTTCCTGACTGCTCTGATATTCTGTTCCCAATGTCATATTTTTTACCTTTAATAGTGTACTTTTTAATATTTGATAATTGAGACTTGAGAATTGAGACTCTCATGCCTCTCATGCCTCTCATGCGTTTTAAAAAGTATCACTTATAATTGATCATAATCAAATACATTTATCCAAAAAGTTTAAATTCGATATTTTTTATTAAAATTTTCATTAAAACACCAATGAATCTAAATTTGACATATCATAAAGTTGCCTTGAAATAATCTAAGAAACAAGAGGTAAAAAAAAAAAAAAAAAAAATAATAATAATAATAATAATAATAATAACAGCAATAGCATTACAGAAAAATGCAAATATTATATTTTTCTACAAAAATTGTAACAAATCACTTAATAGATAAGCTTTAGACATGGCATATATATGAGGGATGTTAAATGGTTTATTAGAGGTGACATTTATTTATTTGTTTTTTTTTTTTGTTTTTCTTATATATTTTTCTTTTTCTCATCCATATGTAATAATAATTTCACATATATAAATTACAAATACATTTTTTTGTTTCTACTTTTTTTCGCATTTTATTTCATGTTATAGCGCTTGGTGCCTATTTTACATTTCTTATAGTATGCTTTAAGGCGTCGTTATTATTTGTGCTATAATTTGCTCAATTTAGCGATAGTCCTCTCTATTTATACATTTTATTCTCGTTGTTTTTCGTTGGTCTTAAAACATCATAATCATTATTATATGATGATGATAATAATGATGATAATAAATATAATAGTGATGGCGTAGGCAATGACGTTTGGCCATGTCAATGGTCATGATGATTATTGTTTGTTAAATTTTATTCTCTACCTCTCTATTACTCTCTGTAACCAAGTGAATTTAATTCATTTGTTCAAGTCGCTTTATGACTTTCTTTTAAAAATTCTATTTTTTATAAAAATATATTAGATATCCATAGCTTCTTTGTCTCTGTCTCTCTCATTCATATTATCTGCTGCTCCTTTGAGTTTCACTTAATTTTAATGTGTATAAATGCATGTACATTCTTTTTTGTGAATTGTACGGTATTTCCCGAAAACATTATATTACATTCGTACACTATCTTTATGAGCACAGAAAATGAGATATGAAATGATTTGCAACTCTGTTTAAGACACGACCGCAGTAGCGATAGTAGTGAGAGAAGTGTAGTAATAAAGTGCAAATGAAATAAAGTCATTTAAATTGAGTTTTGAGAATGGCGAAACAAGTAAACGATTTATATATACACGTACACATATATAAAATCATCAAGGAGAATACCACATAAAAATGTGAGCGCAAAATAGCAATTTTCAAGAAAAAATATTCATGTTGTTGTTGATGTTTAAAGGAAAAGATAAAAAAGTGGAGGCTTATGGCATAAACCAAACCAAACCAAACCAAACCGAAATACTTTTATGTAAGGTAAAGTTTTGTCGTTTTGACTTTTAAAATTTTTTTTTTTTTAAATTTTTATTAAACGGTTAGACACTTAACGTTTAAAATAAACATTGCTACAATAAAATTCTGAAAAATTAATGAAAAAAATAAAAATAAAAGAAAAAGAAAAATGTGTCAATGACAAAACTTTTCTTGTTACTCATACCACAAGAATCTTCTCATTCATATCCAAATGAATTACAAAATTTTCTTATTCATTTAAAATCTGGCTAATTATATTAAATATATTACATAAAAGTTTATATGAAAGCAAGCAAGTCATTCCAGAATCTAGTAGATCTCTAGTAGGAGAAAAAAAAAGAGTGGCGTAGAAGAATAAAGATGAAAATTATGATGATTATGATTTGTTGAATAGAAAAGAATTTCTTTTATATCAAAACGTATCCATTATGAAAATATAAAATATGAAGGCAGAAAACTTTAACCATCAATTGAAATTACACTGGAAAATTTTTCAAGCAGCTGCAACACAATCAATTTAACTCAACTCAACTAAACTCGATTCATTTCAGTTAAACTTAAGTTAAATAAAGTGAAATAAATTTATATTGTAGTATTATTAACAAAAGTGTTACTAACATAAATTTAAATTTCATCATGTTCAATATGTTTATGGCATATAAATGGAAAATTCTAAAAACTTATTCTTTCTCTCTCTCTCTCTCTCTCTCTCTCTCTCTCTCTCTGTCACTCTTCTATATAAAGGGGTAAATAGAAAGTAACAAAAACAACAGAAGAACAAAGACACAAAACAAAGAAGAACAAGAAATTGTAAAGGGAGAAAGGGCAGAGGAAGAATTTCAAAAGGTTGGCCTTTGCTTAAAAGTAAATTAATGAAAAATGGACAAATCATGTAATCAAGAGTACGATTCGATGTAATAACTGGTTGCTACGAAGTTCTATTCGCACATATTTTTTATCATATTTATTATTATTGATGGATTTATAAATGTTCCTCATTTTGTGTGGATTTAACAACAAAATAAAATAGAAAAACAAGAAAAAAAAATGTACAAATGCAAATTTCCTTTGCATGAAAAAAAGACGGCCATACAATTTTTTTTAAGGCTTCACATTTTTCTTGTATTTTTTCGGTTTTTTTTTTTTTCATTATCGTTAGAGAAGCCAAAGCCAGCAAAACAGAGGAAAAGAAGATGAAGAATGAGAATGAAAGAGCGAGAAAGCGAGAGAGCAAGATGACTAGAAGGAGTAAGAGTAAGAGTAAGAATTGAATGAATAAAAATGGTAGTGGGCTCATCGTTCCTCATAATATTTCTTAGTTATCTGATCTCACTATTGTTGCGGAAATTTATTGCCGAAAATCAAAAGTAAAAAATAAAAAAAAGGAAAAAACGAAGAAAATCTTCATGAAATTTTTTTACTTGGTAATAAGCAAATTTCTACTATCTACTACATAAATTTACATTAATGTGCTGTTGGGTTTTTGTTTTTTTTTTTTCATTTTATTTGTATGCAGCTTTATTTATTTATTATCTAAAAGGAGTTCATAATTCAAAATTTATATAAATATTTTTTTTCTTTGCTTCTTGTTTTCGACAGTACTCGACTTGACTTGACTTGACTTTCCTCAATTAAATTAAAGGCAATTCTATGAAAAATATACTTTTCACATAGAAATCTATAAAAAGCAAAATGTATAAAAAAGACGTAAATTCGACGATTCACAAATGCCACAGAATTATTACAAATTTCAAATAGAAAAATATCAAATCAAATATGATTGAGTGTGTTTTTAAATTAAATATGACTAAATCAATGAAAATCAAACATAAAAAAATTTTATTATGCCAAAATTTTGCGCATTTTTTCTCATCTTACAAAATTTCTCCATGAACTTTTGCTCTTTCCTCACTCATAAAGACCCATCTAAGACGAATTTTATTTTCAACTTAAACATCGTTTCTATGTAGCTTGGCTCATTTTTTTAAAAGACAATTGCATACAAAAAGAAAACTTTTCAAAATGTGGACAGACATATTTAGAATTTGATTCATATGCTTCCTATTTATTTTGCTTCATATACATTTAATAAAATGAATATACGGCCTTTGTAAGTAAGTAAGTAAATGTGCAACACACAACCGAACATTTAATAAGCTCGTAAAATGTTACAAGTTTTATTCCTTTTTTTTCTTTCTTTTTTTTATTTCATTTTCTATATTTAACATATGATTATTACACATGTATATATGTATGTATGTATTATTTTTTGTTTGGTATGCGATCAGGTAGTGTGAAACCTTCATAGGTACCAACAGCCGTCTGTTGGCATGCACGATTTATAGATATGACTGGACCGGGCTTGAAACCTGCCTACACCTACGTAGTAAAACACACTCCTCTCCGCCGACCAACCGACTCTCTCGCAGCACTGCTGTTAGGTATTATTTCACGCGGAGTTGGTTAGCATACTTGTGCATTCATCGTCCTTCTTGTTCCCTTCTGGCGCGTTCGGTCACTCTTAGTTCCCTTAATACGGAGCCAATACTTTTGCTAATCTCCCTCCAATTGATTTCTTTTGCCAACAAGTAATCCACGCTTGGCGTTGTAAGGTGCCTCAATCCATCCGTTGCGAAACGGGGGCAATGAAACAAGGCATGTTCTACGTCTTGTCGGTGACTAGTTGTTTCCGAACTTATGGAGATATTTCCTAAAGGCGCCATATTCGGTCTAGAACTGTGTAATGTAAAAATTTACATTCCCGCCTTTTCTGTTAATCCAGGTTAATATGCCCGGTATAAGGCTGCGTGTCCATCTCCCATTTGCCGAATTATCCCAACGGTTTTGCCAAAGCAAAAGAGATACTTTCTGCTCATTTCTTTTAATAACCAATGTGAGAATTCCACCAGCTGCCCTTCGAGTGTGAGTTCTGGTCATCCCATCTGCAAGGATGTTTAGTGAAATGGCTCCTGCTACTAAGTTAGCAGTGTCGTCAGAGATAGTTCTGTATCCACAGATGGTCCTCAATGAGCATAATCTTTGCATAGCAGCCAACTTCCAATGAAACTGCTTGTTTTTAAGGCACCCCGCCCAAACTGGGCACGCATATAGCAGTCTAGGGCTAACAAAACAAAGCTTTATTCTGGCTTCGAACCCTATAGATTCAGGAGGACCTTAGATAATACCGCCTTGAGGCAGACATATTGCAGATGCTCCTTGAGGGTGAGCCTGCTATCTATGATGAAATCCAGATCTCATCCGATGATCTTATATTTGTGTTTTCTACATTTACACACATTGTTTTTGAAACCTTGTGGCTCGAGATAAGCACTGCTCTGTCTTATGGTCAGCCAGCCCCAGATCTACTCCGTTAAACCTGTCATGGAGTGTTCGAATGGCACTGTTGGTTGTTGTTGGGGGGCGACCAATCCCGAGAAGCACCTGCTCAATTGGGAGTGGCTCATGAGATGGTTTCTGATCCATATCCATCAGGGGGCATCATGAGTTCACGAGATCAGATCCAAAGATTTAATTTGGTACCACGGGATCACCAAATTCATATTTTGCCCATGTGGTGATGTTGGAGTTGGCTTCGTGGGGGCTGTGGTGTCCATGTCGCGGACGCAGCTCGACCTATTATATTTATACCCACTATTATAGTTTTTGTCGAGCAGGGTGCCATTTCTCGAATAAAATGGCTAGCTGGGTGGGCTTATCGGGCTAATTTAATCTAAGCCTAGGGGTTTTAAGAAGGCCCTGAATCCTTACACCAAGGATTAAGCTTACTAGATGAGGTGCAATAGTGGCTTTAAATTGGAAGCTAGTCGGGACGGTGGCATGCACTTTGTGACGTGTCTACCAACGCTAGCGATCATAAGTATGTTTATACCATGCATTTGAGCCTTCCAGGCAGGTATGCATGTAAAACACTAACTGTACTGTTGGTTGTTGTTTTCAGATCTCGAATTTCTTTAGCCACTACCGTAAGAGCTATATCAAAAGCCGAACCTATGATATTAGTTCCTAATGGTAATGTGAGTCGTAGAACTTTGTCGTACATAATATTCCACAACAGAGGTCCCAAAATTGATCCTTGTGTGACACCTGGTCGTATAGAGTACTCCTTAGTACCTTCTTCAGTATCGTAGAGGAGTATCTTATCCTGAAGATAACTCACGATAATCCTAAGAAAATAATTCGGTAGATTATCTTACTAATTGCGTCAATTATTATTGGCCAAATGGCGGCATTAAAAACGTTCTTAATATCCAGGGCCACTACCGCGCAGTCTCGTTTAGCCCCCCTCTCAAGCGTTTACCCGCTATAACTTTCCTTGCTATATCAACCACGGTGATTATAGCGTTAATTGTCAATCTTCATTTACTGAATCTAAACTGGTACCTGTGTAGAGTTTTTTTCTTTTAACACCTCTTTGCGTGGTAGAAGAAAGTGTCTGGTTATTTCCAGACACTTTCCCACAGTGGCCAGCAGGCATAACGGACGATACGTTTGCGGTTCCTCCGGCAGGGTTTTCCCTTGTATATAAGGACCAGCCATTGCCGTTTCCAATATTTTGGAAAGACGCCTTCTCGTAGGCACCTTTCGAAGGTGGATATGAATAAGCTCGGTCTCTTTTGGATCAATAGATCCAGCATATCGTGGAATTCGCTGTGTGTCTATCTCGGTGGTGCACAACAGCTGTAAAAAGTTATACCTTTAACCTTGGCTCTGATAAAGCCATGAGCTGCATATGGAACATCGTCCAGTGCACACACGCCACATAACCAAATTGCCGCGGTTCCAGAGCAATACCTAACCCAGCCCGGGTCATCAAGGTGCTTATAGAATTCACATACCATTACTATGTCGATCGTTTTTTCCCTAAGTGGTTGGTTTGGTGGTTGGCAGGTCCTAAGCTGTCCCGCAGTTATTTAGGTGTATTTGCACCAACTTCATTACTTTCTAGCTGAAAGTGCCCGTTTCAAAATAGGGCAGCGTCCGCTACTCGCGGAGTGTTTTGCGTGTACGCCCGGCTTGTCGTTACAAAATATGAAAAGGGGTTCTTTACTGCACACCTATGCGGTATGTCCGGCCATGCCGGACATATCGCACATTCTGACACAGTTCTGCAGAGTTTCGAACGATTAATTGTGCTCTTACAGGTTCTGGACAAATGTCCGAATTTTATAACATCTATAACATTTAAAAAGGGATTTCTGCTGCCTTATGCGGCAGTTCACCCACCCTATGCATATTTTTCCAACTTCGTCCAGTTTCCTGAATATTTTAGCGGGGCTAGTAGGCGTTTACGTATGGCCATATGCTTATCACAGCGCTACTACTTCACATTGGTTGTTGTCTTTGACCTCTGAAAGACAGCTTAATGCTAGACGTACCTCATCTATCGTGGTGACTTCATCAATGTACCTTATTTCCAAGAACGAGGTATTCTTGATGCTTTTAACAACCACTTGTTCTCCCTGCGATCTACCAATTACATCTTTAAGTTCTCCTGCTTTGCCTCTACTACTGTTAAACTGTAGTAGTAGACTTCTCCTGTGGGGCCTTCTAATTTTTGTGACTTCTTTTTCTAAGTCATTAACTCTGGGGTCTGCCTTGATTTTGGATGTCTGCATAAGATATATCGGCAGCTGCCTCTATTATTATAGCTTCCGGCCTGGCCTTGGGGTTTTTTCCTTTTTCTTTTGGCTCCTAGATACAACTGCCGACCAAGCTTTGGCAGGTCTGCCCACGGTTTGGCTTTTAGCCGTCCCTCAGTTATTTCCTTCATGCTTTTTTAGCTGGCGTACCTCCCCTTGTCTTTTGTATTCTCGCATCTTTGGTTACGAGAGCCTCTGATTTAAGAACCGGTGCCGCTTGGGTTCCCGTCTCAATTTTATTCTCGGCATGTTCCCCTTTTGCCGCCTTCTCTTAAAGCGTGACTAGTAAATCAAGTAAGTCGCATACAAGTTGGTGAATTCATGTATGTATGTATATATATATGTGGGTATATGCGTGTGTGTGTATGTATGAGTATGTGTGTATGTACCCTTATTTGTTAGACATTTTATATGCATATTTCACATCTTTAGTCTCTTTAAGTAATGCATAACTTATGTGGGTGTGTGTGTGTGTATGTGTATTTATTCATGTTCATTCATGTTCATTTTATATATTAACGCCTAAAATTATAGCTACCATTTATTACAAATACGAACTATATTAAACAAAACAACAAAAAAAAAAGCGAAGAAAGCAAAGGAGAAAGAGAAAACAAAAGAGAAAGAAAAAAATAATTGATGCAGATGCGCCATAAGAAGAAATTTCATAATAACTTTGAAATTTAAATTTGAAAACAATAAATTTTTATAAATGTATATATTTATATATATATATGTATATATTCTTGTTCTTCTTCTTACCAATTTATTCTATAAACCACAACAATAATAAAAAAAAAACTTATAATCTCTTATCTAATAGATAAATATGAAAAATCCAAATATCACAGAATGTTTAATTTAAGGAAAAAAGAAGAAAAAAATACTCCATAAAAATTCATGATCATTTTGAAAATCTAAGTAAAATACAAATGTTAAAATGTAGAAGTTAATTAATGAAAAAATTTAAGACCTTTAATATCGATGCAATAGTGCCTGGAAATTTCTTAATCTTAAGAAAGTTCATTTTGTATAAACTTAAGGCTTTACAAGGCTTTAAATATTCCCAAAAGAAAAACTAAAAATTAACGGATCCAATTAAAAAAATTACAAATTTATAGAGAAATATCTATTGCTGGAATTCTTGTTCTTATGAAACGATCTGCCTATTTCAAGCGTCATCGAAATTCTTTTAATTTGTTTACACATTTTTCAAAACTTTCATAAAATATTCGAAATAACTTTAACTCAAATTCATATTCGTATTCCAGTATTTTCTGAAATTATAATGAGAGCGCAAACAGATGAAAATGTTACACAATTGTTACAAAAGATATATGAATTAATTTCGTTAAAGAAAATCATAACAAAAAAAAAAAAGAAAAAAAAAAAAAAAGAAAAAATTGCAAAAGAAAAGCAAAACAGCAAAAAAAGGAATTAAACAAATCAAATAAAGTGATCGCCTCATTAAATTCGAAAAATTCTATAAATTTCATCTCTACATTTTTTTCTAATTGTTTTCATTGTTTTCATTATTGTTGTTGTTGTTCTTATTGTTGTTGTTACACTATTATTATGATTATTATTTTTATTTGTATATTTTGTGTATTAATATATTTTTTTCCTTCTATTACACAGTTAAGTTAACTAACAGTTGGACATTGAGCCCATAATAATTTATTAGCATTAATTAAGATTTCACCGAAAAAAAAAAACGACAAACAGAAAAAAAAACCGGCAACAACAATGAAAACTACAAAGAAACCCATCTCAGTATTTTCCAAACAACCCCCACCCCCACTCCTACCACACACACACACACACACACACACACACACACACACACACACACACACACACACACACACACACACACACACACACACACACACACACACACACACACTTGCACATACACACATACACACACACACACACACTTGCACATACACACACATACACATACACACAGATTTCATCTAAACACACACTAAACTTCTTAAACTGTTTCTTCTTTAGTGCCTTTTTGTTGTTTTTTTTGTTGCTTTTTTTGCCTTCTTGCTTTTGGTCTTACGACTACAGATTGGGCAAGCGAGTGGGAGCGGGAGTGGGAGCAGCAGTGGGAGAGCAGGGGGTAGAGGTAAAGCGATACACAAAATGAGTATTACGAGAGTTAATCCTTTTGCCTATAATTTTATAAAAGCAATAACAACAATAGCAATAACAACAACAATAATAATAATAACAGTAGTAATAATAACAACAACAAAAAAAGAACAAACTGTATTATTATCATTTTTGTTTTAATATTTATTATGGTTGCTGTTGCTGCTGCTGTGCTGCTGTTGTTGTTGTTGTTGTTGTTGTTGTTGTTGTTGTTATATTTTGTATATGCTTATTATTATTATTATTATTATTATTATTTACAGTCTTAAATGAAGATTGTAATGAGTGGAAAATTTTCTTCTAAAGACTTAAGACACAGTACACACAATAACAGACGAGAGACATAAGAAATAAGCAAGATACGTCATGCAAAAAAAAAAAAAAACAATACAAAAAATGCAAGAAAAACGTAAGAAATGAAGAGAAAATGTAAGCAAAAAAAAAAAAAAATTATGAAAAGTTTCAGTCTGTACGTTTTCTAATACGAGATAAAATCTAATAAAAATATACACACATGATTCCCCCCCAAAAAAAAAAAAAAAAAAAAAGCAAAAAAAAAAATTTCCCATTTTTATTTACAAGCACAGACTTACAAATATAAAGATAAACAAACACACATACACACAAACCCACAAATGATACGTTCTATATGAGAATGTAAGTGTGTGAATGTGTTTTTTTTTTTTGTTCTTTTTTTTTAACGAAGGGTAAAAACGGTGAAAATCTTACCCACTAAAATTCCATCCAACGTCCGACGGCGCTTCTCTTAGAACTCCCGCTATCGTTAAGTATTACGTCAGGAGAACCGTCAGAGCCATAACTCAAACTCACGAAACTCCATCGTGAGGTCCCTTTCTTCAACCTAAAATGATCGCGTTCACTTCTCCTTAGTTTCTTCATCATATCCCCTTTCCATGTTCCATACATCGCTATGTCGTACCA
>JAKKIB010000221.1:0-15000 GCA_023089585.1 Melophagus ovinus | reverse complement strand
TCGCAATAGAAGTACATGGCAATTTTTGTTAAAATATATTTAAAATTGCAATTTTCTTCAATATGATGAATATATTTTGTAAAAAGGCATGAGGTGGTGCGAGCTCGTAAACCTGGTCCAATTTTCATCATTTTCAATAGAGTTCATCTCGGAAAATAAAATTCATCTATGGACCAAATTTCATTGATAACAACAATAGTCCAGACAGAGGTCAGACAGACAGACAGATGGATAGATGGACAGATGGACAGATGGACAGACGGACAAATGTATAGATGGAAAGATGAACAAATAGGCTTAAATCGAAACAGAAAATAATTCTGAGATGATCGGTACAATAAAATGTAGATCGAATTTAAACTTTCGTGAGTGCTACAAGTGCTGCATATCAAGTGATACAGATGAAGTTGGAGGTGACGATGGCA
The DNA here is from genome assembly GCA_023089585.1 of Melophagus ovinus. Lineage (NCBI taxonomy): Eukaryota > Metazoa > Arthropoda > Insecta > Diptera > Hippoboscidae > Melophagus > Melophagus ovinus. The sequence goes on along the minus strand of JAKKIB010000221.1, from coordinate 14,575 downwards.
ACTAAGAAGAAAAATATAATGATGATGAAAATGAAGATGCTGAATGATGAAAACCTATGTAAATCAATTGATTGACAAAACATGTAACAGCTTACTTATTTAATAAAAAGACAAAGAGATCAAAAAAAAAAAAAAGAAGAACAAAAAAATACGAAATTTGAACGAAAACGTATAAAATACGCTGAAATTATACAGACCTAGCGAAATTATGTATATCGTGAGAGAGACAGAGATAGAAGAGATTTTAAATAACAATAAGAACAGAAAAAAAAACATAACAAAGGAAAAGAAAAGAAAGTAAGTGGAAAGGAATGGGGAAAACAACTTTCACTGAAGGGAGTAGAAATGGGAGCCGAATTGAGCAGAGCGGAAAGGATGGCGCATAATAAGAGCTAAAGCATAAAGGAATTAACTTGTATTTTCAACTGTTGCAGTTCACATCATCCACAGACAAATTGACGCACACACACACACACCCACACACACACACACACACACACACCTACACAAAAAGCCTAAATAAAGATAAAATGTTATGATGGAGTAGAATGGAGAGTGGGTTGGTATACATTTGTTAATACCGCTAATTATCCTTGTGATGACGAGCACAAATAAAATCACTGCTTTCATCTTTCATCATTTCATCATTTCATCATTTCTTTTTTCAGCTAATGTTGTTGTTGTTGTTATTGCTATTGCTATTGCTATTGCTATTGCTATTATTGTTTTAAGTTCTTGCTACTTTCTAGTTTTTTTGTTTCTGCTTTTGCTTTTTGCTTTTCGCTTTTTTTCCGTTGTTTTTTTTTCAGCTTTTTTAAAATTTTGTAATAGTCTTAAAATCAGTTTCTGTGGTAATTTACTTACATTTACATCTAACTAAAAATTTCTCATCATACAAGAGAGAAAGAAAGAGAGATAGAGACACAAGGCATTAAAATATTTCATCTTCTCATCTTTTTGCCGATAACTTAATTTATAACAATCACATAAAAATTAATTTTTGCGAAACTAAAATCCGTTCAAATTAAAATTGAAATCTTCTGCTATTTCTCTTCATTTTCATGTTCTTTCATCTTTCATTGTATCATTATTAATATTTATCTTTACATATTTCTATTCATATATGTTTATTTGTATGTATGTGTATGAACATCAAATCAAATAACTGTTTAACTATGAAATAATCTCTCTTTCGCTCATTTTGTGCAATAATTTCTCTGTAAATATTTCCGTTAGTTTTTTTTTTTTTGCTATACCGCTTCTTTTTCTTCATTTTTTACTGTTATCATTTTTGTACGATATTCTACATATATAAATTCATATAATTTTTATTTCTCTTTTAATCACTTATAGCGCGATTAAAGCTAAATTATTTACACTCACTCATCCTAGGAAAAAATTTCTCTTCTGGTTTTTTTATTTTTTTTACTTTTTTTTTGGGTTCGTTTTTTCTTTTTGCTTTCGTTTTGTTGTATTTGTCATTCAGAATAAGTGTATGCTTCATTTGTCTATGTACCATCTACATACATTTAATCTGCAAGAGAAATTATGAATATTTTTTGTTGTTGTTGTTGTTGTTGTTAAAGTCAATCAAAGTTAATCAAATTTTACAAATTATAACGCAATTTCTTGTAGATGTGATTACAACTTCAACTAACTCAATTCGTTTAGACTGGCTGATTTACAACGGAAAATATCGCTTTTGAGATGGCAATTCTTCCTTCTATCAATTTTATTCAGACATTTATACATTCCAAACAAATAATAAGAATCTTTAACAATATTTTAATAAATTTCAGTGCAATTTACATCATCTATCAATGGAAATTTTCTAAATTTTCTAATCTCTAATCTACGTCATTCTCATTGAATTTTTTTTGGAATTTTTTTTGGAATTTTTTTTGAAATATTTTTTTGAGCTGTTTTCCAAAACTACAACTATTAAAAAATTTATTAAAATTCGTATATAAATATTACAAAATTATTGCATTTAGAATGTTTTTGCCGAATTAGTCTTTCTTTTTTATTGGTCCATCTGTTCAGTTCATATAATTTTTTCAGATCTATTTTTTCAATTCAATTTTTTCTATGTGGGGATATGCCAGCAATCTAACTTATTTTCAAATAAAATCGATTTTCAAAGAAAACGTTTTTTTTTTAAACTTTTACATCCAACAAAATATCAGATACGGAAAAATCGAAGCAAAATTAGAGTAGGAATACAAAGATAGACATAAATTGTTTTAGAAAATGATTTTGAATGAATCCGAATGATACAATCGAAATTTTTAAATCTTTCTGACAGTCGCGACCCAATAAAGACGCCTTTTTATACCCACCAACCTAAAGATTTGAGGTATATTCACTTTGTTATTATGTTTGTAATGCCTAGAAGGAAGCGTCGAAGATCCTATAAAGTATATATAAAGTATTCTTGATCAGCATTAAATTTTGAAACGATTTAGACATGTCAGTCCGTCTGTCCATCTGTCCATCTGTTACGTCTCCTGGACGTAAAATTTGAGATATTGAGCTTAAGTTTGGCAGAATTATTGGAAGTTCTTGCATGCAGGTTCGAATTGAAAATGGGTCAAATCGTTCCAAGGCACGCCCACATACCCACACGCCCATAATGCAACATAAACTGAGAATACCTCATTCTTTTTTTTTAAAGCAAAATTTGGTAGTTTTCAGTTTTTAGTTTTCAGATAGAAGACTGGAATTTTGTAGAAGTAATGAGTCTATTGGTCTACAATATCGATCCAAAAATCAATGGATACGCAATTTGGATACGCCTTATGTGAAATTATACAATACTAAACTTTCATCTTTTTATATTAACATTTTCAATTTACTCTTAAAAAATTTAATCAGGTTACGAATCGTAATATCATGATGTCTGGATGATGGTGCCCAAGATTCGCCTCCAGCCAAATATAATTTTTTTACTTGATAAAATTTATCAGTGCTCAGTGCTCAGTGCTCAGTGCTCAGTGCTCAGTGTTCAGTTTTCTTATCTTATCATGCGATTAATTTTATTATTATTATTGTTGTTGTTGTTAAAAAATGTAAAATGTAAAATGTATTATCTAAAAATTATTAATAATAATACAATCAACAATTAGTAGACAATGGGTCTGTAAGCTGATGATTCGCAATAAATTAATAACAGTATTAATGAAAAAGTCGCAACGCGTATTTAGAGAAAAAAATATTTTAAAAGTGAAAATTTAAATAATAAAAGAAAAAAATAAAATTTTAGTGCAATTTAATGAGTTAATAAATAAATAAATAAATAAATGGTGGTAGTAGAAATGCTCGACTTGTAACCATAAAAGTTTTATTTAAAAAAGCCATTAAAGCCAGCGCAACATTTTTGTATGAACATTTGAAATTTTGTTTGATTTTTGTGGTAAATTAACTTGAAATGCAACAAACAAGAATATTTATTATATCACTATCTCTCTCTCTCTCTATCTCTCTCAATTTTCTTCTACTTAATTTCTATTGTTTTTAATGTTTTTTATTTTTTTATTTTATTTTTTTTTTTTGTTTTTTTTTTTTTTTTTTTTTTTTTGTCATTTTTGTTTGTTTGTCATTTATTTCTTCCATTTTACAGTTTTTGTACATTTCATTCATAAATTGTCAAACGTATTTAGACGATATGCCTGCCAATATGTTACGAAAAAATTTCATTATATTTTGGTTCATCATTGTAATGAAATTTTATAAAAATATTTATATATTTGTGATAGCGGATAAGCAATGCCCTATAATATGCCAATGTACATGGATAAAAGATACATTAAAAATAGATTGCTCTAATCGAGCATTAAATGATTATCCAGATTTTTATACATTACCTGTAGAATATTTGGATTTATCGAGTAATCAATATGAAACATTTCCAAAACAATTGGCCAAATATCGGGCATTAACATATTTAGATTTATCCAATAATAGAATAAATTTTATAGAAGCTTCAGCATTAATGGGTTTCGATAATTTACGTATAATGAATTTATCTAATAATGGTATAAAGGGATGGTCAGATATAAATGCTAAAGAATTATTTCAATATGCTTATAATTTAAATTATTTAAATTTAAATGATAATATATTGAAATCATTCAATTATGATGATGATTATAATGATGATGAATATATACAAAGTGATACATTAGAAGAATTATCATTGGATAATTGTTATATAGAATATATGAATGGAGATAATTTGGATACGATATTACCGAATTTAAAATATTTAAATTTAAATAATAATCCTTTAAAGAGATTGAATCAAATTGCATCATATGAATTGAAAATCTTATCAGTGGCCAATTGTAGTTTAAGAGAAATTCATATTATGGAAACAAATGTACCCAATTTAAATCATTTAAATTTAAGTTGGAATCCCTTATATCAATTAAATATAACCGATTTAAATGTAATCACATTAAAATATTTAGATTTATCTAATTGTTATATTAATACAATAAATTTATATCCATTCATTAATTTGATATCAATAAATTTGGAAGGCAATAGTTTACGCCATTTGTATGATATAATTTTACCCAGTGATAATCATATAAAATATTTTGATATATCACGAAATTTTTTAACATATATCAATTTAAATGATTTTAAAAATTTTATACAATTGAAATATTTAGATTTATCATATAATGAAATAAAGCAATTACATACCGAAACATTTCAATTTAATATGCATATAGAAACAATAAATTTAAGTCATAATGTTATTGAAATATTTCCAAAATTATTATCGAAATCGTTACGTATTATCGATTTATCTTGGTGTCCAATTATCAAAATTAATTATAATTCTTTAATTGATTTAAAAGCCATTCAAATATTAAATATATCAAATAGTTTATTAAGAGAATTCTCATCAAATCTAACATCGATGACTTTACAATATTTGGATTTAAGTTATGGCCGGTAAGTTTGTTCATATTTTATGAAAATCAAACACATATGAATTATCATTTATTTTACGGCAATTTATCACTGTACCGCAAAAAAGAGTCTTGTTTTTTCTTTTTTTTTTTTTTTTTAATACCCACCATTCATTTTGCTATTGTATTTGTAATATCCAAAATGAAGGCATTGGAGATCCAACAAAGTAAACATATACTCATGATAAGCATCCAATTCTGAATCAATTTAGACAAATCTGTCTATCTGTCTATCTGTTTATTCATGGGGACAACCAATACCGAGAAGCACCAGCTCATGAGATGGTGGTAGGTAGTGCCAAACATCAGGAGCGGTATTAAGTCACGAGATCGGTTCAAAACTTTAATTTGACACCATGGGATCAGCAATTTTGATTAAGCTCATGGAGGTGGTATTGGTGTTAGCTTCTTGGGCGCTGTAGTGCCCATATTGCCGGCGAAGCTAGTTCGAACATATTATATACATGTGCATGTAGTGCAGGGTCCCATTTCCCTAATAAAATGGGTAGCGGGGTTAAGCTTATTGAGTTAACAAAACTAAGTCAAAGAGTTTATGGGAAGTCTCCGAACCTGGATACCAAAAGCTAAGCTTCATATAGCATGCATTTTGCATGACATGACTACCAACGCTAGGGCTCATTTGTACGTTTGTGCACCAAGCAGTTAAACCTTCAAGGCAGGAATGCATTGCACCGTCTGTCTGTTCATTTTTCCTTCAGTACCGTTCGCCAAAGAGAAGCGATATCAAGCTGATATTGGCAGTTGACGCTTTCTATTTACTACTAAAAATATTGAAAAAGGTTTTGAATATAAATGCCTTGATGCCTGGATGGTGGGTATTCATGATATTGGTCCCAGGTACCCCTTTTCTCATTTGAACTTCTTCATGTACGCCTTGTTCAAATCTCCCCGTGCTTGTTCTTATTATTATTATTATTATTTTTTTTTTTTTTTTTTTTTAGGTTAATTCATCTTGATGAGAAAATCTTGCAAAATTTTCCCAAATTGTATCATTTGAGATTAAACGGTAATCGCTTAACACAACCGCTAACAATGGGACATTTTTTGGGTAATAATTATTTAACTGAAATATGGTTAGATGATAATCCATGGATATGTAATTGTAGTGATAGAAATTTTCAACAATTTTATAATAATTTTACGACGCCACCAAGAAAAGTAAGTGAAATTATTATTTTCTGCATATTAATTTTGGGAGAATGATTTCCATAAAAATTTTTACCTTTTCTATTTGCTGTTGACACTACTGCTACTGCCACTGCACTGCCACTGCCACTGCCACTGCCACTGCCACTGCCACTGCCACTGCCATTAGATTTTTAATATGAGAAATGTAAAGTGTTCATCCCCCATACATTTATTTGGTTTAAATTGGCTGGACGCTTGCCATAATACTTGGTTAACAGAGAATGATAGCAATCATTCAAATAACAACAATAATAATAAAAAGAATCTTTGGCTTGTACTATTTCTAAGTGTTGGCTTGATACTAAGTTTTTGTATTATGCTGAAATGTTTAAAAAATTATTTAAATTATCGTCAAAATAGACTTGCAAATGAGGAACTTAATCATAATCAAAGAGAATTAAGAAATATACAACGCTTAAATAGCCAAATATTGACACAGCCATCATTACCTAACGCCCCAAATGACATGTTCACTTTGCCATCGTATGAAGATGCTTTAAAAATGCCAAAACCAATACGTGCCACAAAATCTTTAATGAATTTTACAATACCAAATAAATATCATCAAGATAATATAAATAAAAATAATGAAGAGAATTTCGATAATAAAAATTATTATCAGCAGCAATATCGTAAACGTTATCATAGTGCTCAAATATTAACGGAAAATGTTCAACATCAACATTTGACAAATAATGAAACGCAATGTTGCTCAAAATATGCCACATCATCATCATTTAGAGTACAAAATTTACAAAGTGCTGAAAATTTAGCAAATTTTCAAAGTTATGAAAATAGTCCATATACAAAACGTAAAATGAAATATCGTTATGACGATATTAAATCGTATAAGCAATGTACAATTCAAAGAGATTCAATAGAATTTTTAACCGATTCGGATTTTGAAATGGACATAAATACGAGAAATACTTGCCACAGTCCATTTAGTCAAAGGAAACCGAAACATCAAGAACATGCAAATTATCTATTAAAATCTTTTAATGATATTACTGTACATGATGATTATAATGATAATGATCATTTAATGCCAGCAATTGAAAATTATTATTCATCCATTTTAAAGAATAAAAATGCCTCAAACTCTCCACAGGCTAGTGCTGGTAGTGCTTGTGACGATAATGGTTTTCACATACTAATCCAACCAGAAATTCATTCATTAAAAGATATTTATAATATCGAAAATTCGGATCTAGAAATGGAAGTGATACTTAAAAGTGATGATAATCATTTAATTGAAGTTGGGAAACATAAGAAAAGAAAAACTCAATCAAAATATAATGAACAAATAGAAAAGATGGGAAAAGGTGAAGATAAAAGATGGGAAGAGGAAGATAAAGCTTAAGATGAAAATGAAGATGATGTCGATTGTATATTGTAATGATACACAAATCCACAAAACGATCATAATTTTAAAATCATTTTCAATTGTAGTTACATTTCCAAAAAAAAATTTTATTTAAGAATCACTCTTAGAGAAAATAATAATTTTTTAATGGGAATTATGAAATCTAATGCAAAAAGCAAACAAAAGCAATTAAGCGGCCACGCCTTCCCATCCATACAAACTCTATTAAAGAGTGCACTTTTCGTTGCAGTTTGACTTTTTTTCTATAATTTGTGACACATTTTATTATAATGATGTGTAATAATGATAATGATCATGATCATGATAATGATCATGATAATAACTTGAAAGTATATTTTGAGCTTTATTAAAGTTTATGTCATCTATTAAGTTGTGAAACTTTAGCTTAACTTTAGAAAAAAGTGAAAAGATTTGATAATGAACTTTAAAAAATTTAACACAAACCTTTTAAAAAGTACAAGAAACTTTTCCAAAACTTTTTCCTTTATCTTGTCAAAGAACAAGTTTCTACAAACACTTGAAATCACTAAACTTATAAATAGCAAAGACCAAAGACTCTTTAGACTGGTTTAGAAAGTTTTTGGTTAGACAAGAAATCGATTCTAAAAGTAAGCGTGAATTTGCTAATATTTATAGGCATATCTGTATATTTATATTTTTCATTTTAAATAAATGAAAAGCAAAAATATATATAATTTATTTGTATGCCTTATATGAAAATTCATCTTTATAGTTCTATATAAAAAGTTATACATAAAAAAGATTTTGCCATTATGACTGATAGATCATTTTTGCAAATTTGAACAAAAATTCCGTAATAATTATAAAAAGTGCCCTCTATTAGTAAAATATTACTCACGCATATATATTTACTATTTACTATTTTCCATGCTATCATATTAATAAATATGAGCACATTCCTACAAACGCTGTCAAATAATTCGATAAACTTTTCCTTTTTTTTTTACATATTATTTCTCATTTTTGTCAAAGTTCTCATACTCTTCTCATACTCTTATCTTAGTGAGAGAATGTCATTATCCATTTGAAAAAAAAAGAAAAAAAACTGAAAATCTACAACCAGTCTTTGCATGCAAAAATTTTCTTCATTTAATATTTGCCTATAAATATGCAATATACAATATGACCAATCTATGCCTTCATATTAAATTGTATATAAAATTTTTGAAGAAAACGCAGAGAGCATAAATAAATTGCGCCCGTAAATATAACTTACTTTGATTGTAACTCTCTCTCATCCATGACAATGTATAACTTTAAAGTATATTTTGAGCTTTTACAAAAGTTTATGTAAAATTTTTGATTCATTACCCAAGAAGCTGTTAACGTTATGTAAATGAAAAGTTAACATTATATTTGAAATGGACTTAACAATTATAAGAAAATTCTTAAATTTTTAATGCATATATATCGAATTATATTTGCATTGATTTGATATCATCCGAAAAGTTGACTCTAAAAATTTAATATATATATAAACAACTTTTATACAATTTATATTTTTACTAAATAACTCTTATTTATTTAATTTAACTTTTTTTTAGTTTAGTTTATCATTAATTAGAAAAACAAATGTCTTTTTTTTTTTTAATAATAATTCAATTCTATTAATTCTATGCAATTAAACTTTCACTTTTATATAAGTTCCAAATTCCATTTTTCAAAAAACAAAAAACAAAAAAAATACAAAAAAACAAAAAAAAAAAAAAAAAGACAAAAAAGACAAAAAAACATTAAAATGTATTGATTTTTCTTGTTTACTTTGTTTTTGTTTTCCATATTATATCATTTTATTTAATATTATTAAAATATTCTATATATATTTTTTTTCAAAAAAAAAAAAAAAAAACAAATTTTTTTTTTTTTTTGTGTATAAAAAGAAAAATTCATTTCAGTGGCAGTTATTCAAACAAAAGGAAAAATGGTATTAAAAAAAAATTAATTAACTATAAAATTAATAGTTTTTTTTTTGGTGTTTTTTATTTTTTTGTTTTGTGCCTTGAAGAAAAACCAAAAAAAAAAAAAAAAAAAAAAAGGAAAGAGAAATTTTTTTTTTTTCCCCATAAATTTTGTTTTTATTTTTCTTTCTTGTTACTTTTTCGTTCTAATAAAACTTTGGCATTATATTCTAAATTAAAATTTATGGATTAATGAATTGAGAGGGCTGTGAGTTGTAAATGAGAATTAGAAAAACAAAAGTATAAATATAAATAAAATGAATAAATGAAGCATATACAAAATTTTATTATTATAAAAAATTTTTTTTTTTTAAAAAATTTTATTTATTTATTCAAATTAATAATATTAATTAAATTATGAATTAAATGTATTAGCTTTAGAATGGAAAAGAATTTAGAAACAAAAAAAAAAACTGTTAATTTTATTCATTTTATTAGAGGACATTTCTCTAAATTATACCCCCCCCCCCCCAAAATTTCCCTAAAAATTTTCTTTTTTATTTTTTTTTTTTTTGTTAGTTCCTTCTTCCTTTTTCTTACAGGAAATTTCATTGTTGATTGGCGTTTCTTTCTTGGTTGCTCACTTTATCCAAAACCAAATTTCTTATAACTTTATGTATAAGATAAAAAGAGAAAGCAGAAGAGAGTTAATAAAAAACAAAAATAATAATAATAACATTTCAAAGTAAAACAAAAACAAAAACAAAAACAAAAACAAAAGCAAAAAAAAAAAAAGAAAGTTTTTAAAGCTTTTGCTTAAGAAAAATATTTACTTTCTATTGTTATTTTGTTCATTTTGTTTGATTTGTTTTGTTTTGTTTGCTTATTTTAAATCGAATTTCTTTATTTTGAGCTATAGAAATATTTTTTAACGAAAATAATTAGCATATAATTAATAATTGTTAAGGCACACCTAATTGGCACATTTTATTGATGTGTTTCTTATTTTCTCTCTTTCTCTCTTTCTCTCTTTCTGTCTTTTTTTTTTTTTGTTGCTTTTTTTGCTTTTTTTGGTTTTTTTTGTTTTTGTTGTCATTTTCTTTATGTTTTTATTATTTTTATTTTTTTCTTTTTTTGTTTTTAATTTTTCTATGGTGTTTTTTTTCTCTTTCTTTTTTTTTTTTTTTCTTTTATTATTTTTAAAAGTTTTTAAAAAAAACCTTAAAAAGCTTTAGTTTAGTATTTTCTTTTTCATTTACACTTTATGTTATATATAAAAAAAAAAAAAATAATTAACGAAAAAAAAAAACAACAACTGATGATGAAATAGTTTTTATGTGAAAAAACTTAAAAAAAAAACCAAAAAAAAAAAAAATCCAAAAAAAAAAAAATCAAAAAAAAAAAAATGTTGTAAAAAAAGTATTGAAAAATTAAAACTTATTAAAAACACAGGAACTAAATGATATTAACTGTTTAAATTAAGAATTATGAATTAAATTTAATTTTAATTTAATTTTAATTTAATTTTAATTTATTACAGATTATACTTTTTTTTAAAAAAATTTTATAACTGATTTTTGTTTTAATTTCAATTTAATTACTTAATTAATTTTTATGTATAATTAATTCAAGATTCGCTTAAAGCACCTCGTTTCACAGCATTTTTTTAAATTGTTGTTGTTGTTGTTGTTCTTTTTTTTTCAATTTAATTTAATTTTTTTTTGTTGTGTGTTTTTGCATTTTTCATTGTTCTTTTTTTTTTTTTTTTTTCTGTCAATTGTCACATTTTCATTTAATTTTCTTGTTTCGCTTTTATAACTGTACCCTACATTTTTAGCTGGCGTATAAAATTTTTTTGTAATTTTAGGTAACAAGGTTAGAAAAAAATGCCTTTATTTTTTTTTTAATGCATTCAAATAGAATTTTTTTTTCTTGATTGTTTTTTTTTTTTTTTTTTTTTTTGGTATCAATCAATGTCCAAGCATTTTCATATTCAAGCTTAAAATCACAATTTCTGAGATATTTTGATGAAATCGAACATATTTATAGGAAGCTGGTAGGCCCTGTCACACTCCTCGATTGAAATGTTTTTAAATTTTTTTTTTTTCGTTTTTTTTTTTTTTTAATAAAATTTCTTTTTCATATATAAAAATATATTGCCATGAAATTTTTGCCAAAGCTCATGGAACAGACTAAATTTTTTTATATGGCAACAGGGTCTTAGGTTTAATTTTTAATTTTTAATTTTTAATTTTTAATTTTTAATTTGTTTTATGAAAAATATCCCGTTTTGCAAAGTGTTTATTTTTTGTTGTTGTTGTTGTTGTTTTTTTTTTTTTTTTTTTGAATTTCAAATACCGATCTTTACAATCATAAAACTCAAATGATAGATAGGGTGTTTCCAAAATCGACTTCAACAAAATCGACGACCACAAAATTTTTTCTTATTTATCTAACTTCGCATGAATTTTTGAGTGTTATTTCTGCTTTAATTGTTTATATTTATGTTTATATTTATTATGAGGCTAAATTCTGGTTCGAACATCAATGGGCTTTAGCATGACCATTTGTGGCTGATGCATGTATTGTTGCATTATCACTATTATTATTATTGTAATGATGTTGTTCATTATGTACTACTGGTGTCATAATAATATCGCCAGCATTTGAACGTGTACGCGTTACCAACATTGGAGTTTTCGGTTTTGCTATTTCGGTTAATTTAATTTTAACACGTCCCGTTTCTGGTGAATAAACTGGTGAATAACGGCCCATTGATTTCGGTGATTTTGGTGGCATATCACTTACATCATTATCAATATTATTATTTGGCTCTTGTATGATATCACTGAATGGTAATATTTGTTCAATACCACCACTACCACTACCACTACCATTACCACTACCACCACTACAATATTTAGATGCTCTAGGTGATTGTGGTGTCGGATAACGTGGCGATATCGGATAATATTCATGTGAATCTTGTAATTGTAATACGTTACCATCTTTATTTATAGATAATAAATCCTGTGTTACTTTTACATTTGTTGTACCACTACCATTCAATAATGGTTGCTTTTGATCATGCTCACGTTCATTATCATGATCATTTTTATTATCTATAAAATTATCAGTGATCTTTTCATTTAATATTTTTGTTTGATTCTCTTTTTTTAATAGAGGCAAATGTTCTGGTACACCATTCCTTAATGGTTTACCTAAATGATCCTTATCCATAATGACTAATTCACGTTGTGCACGTTCAGCATCATTATCATTCGCATAATCATGTAGACGATGCGAGCGCCGTTGTTTACAACGTTTTATTGATACATACGCTAACATACTTAAAAATATGAATGCTATTATACCCAATAATAAATATGTGGCAGGTGCATCATCATTCCCATTATCATTACGACGTGCTAAATTTGCATCTTTAATACTGTCAGCATTAGCCATTTCAATATTATTATTATTATTATTATCTAATTCTTCTTCATGGGAGGCCTGGGGTCCTTGAGTTCCAAATATAGCTGAAGATGGTACAATACGTGTTGCCATATCATCATTAACATCATTAACATCATTAACATCATTAACATCATTAACATCAATATTATTCTGTTGCTGCTTGTATAAATCCTCAGTGGTGCTATCTAAATAAATGGCATCCTTTTCAAAAATGCCCATATTTATTTTGAATATATCTGGCGATAAAGACGATATATTCTCCTCAATATTCTTCTCACTATGATCATAATTATCTGTTGTTGTAAAATGTAAATTTGGTAAAGATAATAAAATTGGTTTAATACCACTACCAGAACCATCCATAATTAAATCATCATTATTAATGGCATTAAATTCTGCATCACCTTCTCCAGAACCCTCAATTTCAATTTCATTTACATCATTTACATCATTTACATCATTTAATATCTTTCTAATTCGTTCTTTATTTAAGGGCTTACTTAATGGTATAAAATCTTTCTTTAATTCTTCATCATTATCATCAGCAATTTGTTTATCATCATCATTATTATGGCAACCATTATTATTCGAATATTTATTTAGTTGTTGATCACCAGATCCATCAATATTATTATCATCATTATTAATAATAATATCTTCAAAACATGGCTCATCACCCAACATTAATTCATTTTCTTTTAACCAATCATCATTATCACCATTATCACCATTATCATCATTATCACCATTATAAGCCCACATATCATCTTTATGCGTTTCATTCAAATTTTCACAAATTATCTTTTGTTTCAATTGTAACCATGATTTATCTTTAACATTTTTAGGATAACTACATAAAATGGGTTGCTCCATAAAAACATTACGCTCTTGTAACCAATTTCGTACAATTAATGTTTCACATGTACAATTTATATGATTCTGTGATAATTCCAAATAATTTAATTGAGTTAATTTCATAAAATCTAACGGTAAATATGTAATATCATTATGCTGTAAATTAAGTATTTGAATATTTGATGGTAATTTTTTTAAATTATTTGATGTTAAACGATTATATTTTAAATTTAATTTTTTTATATGTTTACCCAAATGGCCAATATCATGTAATTCATTATGCGATAAATCGATCATTGTTAAATAATTAAATTTTTTTATTATTTTTATAGGTAAACGTGTTAAATTTAAATATGATAAATCTATGGAATGTATGGGAAATAATGTAGCATTTAATGTATCATATTTCATTAAGCCATCCAATGATGTACATTTTGCATGTAAATATATTTCTCCTTGTATTTTTGTATCATTATCATCGTTAATAATTTGATGATAATTTGATGATGGTAACATACAATGGCATCCATTGGGGCATAAAAAATTCCCATATGATTTATATTTTGTATTAAATACAGATGCATTATAATAATTATATTTTATATAAATATCATTATCATCTAAAATTGGTAACGATTGTATGATGATTATTAAATTGTTCAATAGAAAAATTGAGCCAAATATTAAATATGAAAAATATTTATAATCCATTGTGAAGAAAATGTTTTGATTTCCTTGCGATTCCT
>JAKKIB010000220.1:0-12261 GCA_023089585.1 Melophagus ovinus | reverse complement strand
ATTGGCGCGTATGACGGAATATGAAAATCTAGAAGCGTTTCCGGAAGGTTATGTATTCATTGATCGTGACAGTCGCGTTAGGAGGAGACAAACTAATGGCTGAGTTAAGAAATGATCCTTATAAATGAAAAGTTCTTCTCTTCGCGACTAACCAAAAGATTTCGAAAGTTGATCAGGAATAATTGAATACAAACAAGGCAAAATTTCTCCCATAATATGGATCATTATAAAAAAACTGATTCTTAAGCATATAAGCGACTTTACCCCAGAACAACTTCGAGAGTTTTCTTTAAGGAATAAGGAATTACTTGCTAAAGCAAGGCAAAATGGTTCTCTTAAGATCGATCCTTATAAAAATACTGAAGTTCTTGGTCATATAAGCGACTTTACCCCAGAACAACTTCGAGAGTTTTCTTTAAGGAATAAGGAATTACTTGCTAAAGCAAGGCAAAATGGTTCTCTTAAGATCGATCCTTATGTTGCAAGTGATAATAAGCCAACGACACAAGAAGATAGCCCTAAAACGAGTATTATGGAGGCTTTGGGATGGGGGTCAGTTCATGGAGCGACTTTGGGCTATGATGATGAAATAGCAGCAGGAACATCGTCACTTTTTGGGAAAGAAACATATGACGACGGGGTGAAGAGACGGCGTGATTATCAAAAATTGTTGGCAAAAGAGCATCCTTATGCTTATGTCACCGGTAATCTAGTTGGTGGTTTGGCAACCCTAGTTCCTGCAATAGTTGGAGGTCCCTTTGTAGCAGGTGGTGCTGCTGCTGGACGTGGTATAGCTGCTGCTATACGTGCTACTCCTGCTGCTATACGTGCTACTCCTGCTGCTATGCGCGCTGCTCCTGCTGCTGTTGGACGTGGTGCACTTGCTGCTGGACGTGGTATTCCTGCTGCTATACGTGCTACTCCTGCTGCTATGCGCGCTGCTCCTGCTGCTGTTGGACGTGGTGCACTTGCTGCTGGACGTGCTATTCCCGGTGCTATACGTGCTACTCCTGCTGCTGCAAAAGCTGTGGCGAGTACTGTAAATAAAACGGCTGCAAAAACTGCAGGTGCAGCCGTAGATACTTTAAGTAAGGCAGCAGAGGCAAAAGCGTTTCAAACTGCATTAGCGCAAGGAGCAACACGTGCAGAGGCAAAACTTGCAGGGGAAGCAGCGGCAAAAAAAGCAGCGGCAAAGTTTAATTTAGGGCGCGCTGCAAAAATCGGTGCACTCTATGGAGCTATAGCAGGAAGTGGTGAAGGGGAAGGTTTTGAGAATACTGTAGCAACGACTTTAACTGGTGGGGCGCTTGGTGGTATTACACCCTTTGCTCTATCAGGAGTGGCGCCTCTTGTCACAAAACCGGCCTTTTTTCTCAAAGACGCGCTTCCAAAATGGGTTCGTGGAAGTCAACCAGGTGAAGTTCAAATAAGTAATAAAGCGCTTAGAGAGATAATTCGCGCTTTAGACGATGAAGGTATTCATAATCTTGACAAGGCCTTAAAGTGGAAAGGCCCTGATTCAATGATTATTGATTTAAGTGATCATCTTGCTGCACGGGCTTTAAGAGAGGCAAAATTAAATTCAGATACACATTCAATAATGAGTAGTAATTTGGGAGCTAGGCAAGCTGAGAGTGCTCAACGTGTAAGGGAAAGACTGAATGAAACACTCGGCAAGAAAGTCAACACACTTGATTTAAAGCAAGACATTATTAACAATGCAATTGAACAAGCTAGCCCGCTCTATGAAAAGGCATTTGCTGCACCAATTTCAAAAGCTGCTTTGGAATCTTCACAGCTTTTGCACAGTCCTGAATTCAATAGAATGTATAAGAAAGCAGTTAATGCTCTGTTGAATGAGGGGGATGCAACAATTATAGCAAGCAATGGGCGTCCAGAAATAAATATGCGGATTTTGCATGAAATAAAGGGCTATTTAGGTGATCAGATTAGATCAGCGACCAGAGAAGGGCATAGAAAACATGCTAGAATGTTGAAGGATATGGAAAAACGGCTTACGCATGTTTTAGACGAATCGTCTCCACATTATGCTCAAGCACGGCAAATTTACCATGAAAATCTCCTTCTTGATGACGCCTTATCTCATGGTCAAAAAGCTTTTGGGAAGAATGTAACGCTTGATATGATCAAAAATCAGCTTTCAGGTTTGGAATCTAAAGAACTGGATGCGTTTAGAAAAGGTGCACGTTCACAGATAGAACATGCAGCAGCTCATGCACAAAGCCCTGAGAATAATCTTTCCAATTTGTTTAATACACAAGGTGGGCAAGAAAAATTACGGCTGGTTTATGGTGAGGATAAAGCAAATCAACTTATGAGAGCTTTACGTCCAGAGGCTGAGAGGTCAGAGTTATTTGCACGCTTTCCAAGGCACGAGGGTGAGCTCGGATCAAAGGCAGGAGAAGTGCTTGATGATTTAGGTAAGTCTAACCCAATCAAAGCCATAATGAAGATTTTTACAGGGCCAGTCAAGTGGGCAGCGTCATCGATCAATAGAAATGTCGAAAGAGACATTGCATCTCTCATAACAGCACGTGAGCGTGGGGATATTGGGCTAGCGAGACAAAAATCTGTTGAGTTACTTAAGACGTTTCGTAAAGCAGAACAGAAACGCTTAATCACACAAGGTGAACTTGTAAAGTTCATCAATTTGCTTAATGTTCTGTCGGTTGGTAGCCATATTAGAAGGCTTGGAAACCAATGATTAATTTTCATCCTCATGTTCACAGTGCCATCTCTCAAGCGGCACAAAGATATGATTTACCCGAAAGCTTTCTTAAACGGGTGGCGATGATAGAAAGTGGTGGTGATCCCAATGCAAGAAATAAAAACAGTAGTGCAGGTGGTCTTTATCAATTCTTAGATTCAACAGCACGCCAATATAAGCTGGATAATAAGTTTGATCCACTTCAATCCATTGATGCAATGGCGCGGTTCACCAAAGACAATATTCGTTATTTGCAAACAGCTTTGGGAAGACCCCCTTCAGAAGCTGAACTTTACTTAGCCCACCAACAAGGGCCAGCTGGGGCTGCAAGGCTTATTAAAAACCCCGATGCACCAGCAAGCCAACTGTTAAACCCACAAGCTGTAGCCTTTAATGGTGGGCGCCTTGGTGCAACAGCAGGTGATTTTATGAATCATGTTTATCAGCTCTACAATAAAACAGCCAAACCTCAGCCAAGTTATGAGAATGCAATGCCAAGTGAGGCGATTTCACCACGTGGCATGCAAAGGCTTCAAAATGTCATGCAGGGAAATCAATTGCTTGCACGAAATATGGCGCCTTCTCAAATGAGGCCTTTTAAAAATGTTGCTCATGGTGATTTCTTTAAAAAAGGCATAGCGGGTTTAACGCAGCTCATCAAAGAGAATGCGCAAAATTATGATCAACAGATACAAATGGCACAAAATCAAATGATGCAGCCTGTGTTTGCACAAGGTGGAGCACGCCCTGTGGATTTAACGCCCTTAATTGACCCGTTACGGCGAAAGCCAGCTTCTTTCAATGGTCGGCAAAGAGGAGATCAATTGCGCAAAGAGTTCTTAAGCAAGGTCAGGAGTTTATAATGTCTGATATTTATGATTGGTCACTGACAGCAGATACAAATGCACACTCAGATGATATTATTAATTGGGCACAAGGCCAGCCCCCAAGTTCTGTCAATAATAGTGCCCGTGCTATGATGCAGCGTATACGAGAATATCTTGCAGATAATGGTGGCAGTATTGAAGCAAAATTTATCGTCAACAGTGAAAGCAAAACAACATCAATCACACTCAAAACAGTTTCTCCCATTACGACATATAAGAAGGATATTTTTATACGTTTTAAAGCAGGCAACACAAATGTTGGCGCGACAACAATAACTGTTAATAACTTGAGTGAGAAGCCTATTTATAAAATGAGTGATGTTGGTGGTGTTATACCTTTAGAAGGTGGTGAGCTACAAAAGAATGGTATTTATGAACTGATCTATAATAACAGCACGTTAGCAAGAAGTCTTGATGGTTGGTATTTATTAAACCCGACCCCAAAAACACCTCCTCAGATAGAAATTTTTCCCCCTGGTTTTATTGCGACATTTGCCATGCAAGCATTACCAAATGATTGGCTTTTGTGTGATGGTGCAAGCTATGAGCGCAAAAAATATCCACGATTATTCAAGGCAATAGGTGAACATTGGGGGGTAGATAGTGATATGACTTTTAAAGTGCCCGATTTTAGGGGGATGTTTTTACGTGGTTTTGATAATGGGCGTGGTATAGATAAAGACAGAAAATTTGCTCAAAAGCAGCAAGATAGCTTTAAAGCACATACACACAGCTGCACCATTGACACAGCAGGAGAACATAGGCATGCGTATAGACGTTTTGCGCCTGGGGGAAATACAGTTGGTCACAGGAACCCCAGTTTTTATATTCAAGAACAAAACTGGAATACAGGCTCAGCGGGTGCACACACACATAGTGCCACGATTCATCCAGTAGGTGAGACAGAAACACGCCCTGTTAATACAACGGTTGTTTACGCCATAAAATCATAAGGTTTTTTAAGATGCTGAATAATCCATCGGCGATTGATGAGATTGCCGACGCAGGGCAGATTCGTGTCCTTTTTTTACGCAAGTCATAGATTAGTTCATGCGCCCTTAAATAAGATCCTTGATAAGCTCAAAGAGGATATTCAACATGATCTTTCAAGCGCTTTTACAGCTTACAAAGAAGAAACAAATCAACGCATTGAAGCTTTGCAAGACACCATTGATGAATTGCGTTTGCAACTTTCAAATCTCATACATCTTGAAGAAATGAATTAAGGAATTAAAAGCGATGTCCATACCCTATCACACACACAAGTTTGACATTGAACCAGCAACAAATGAAGAAGTCAAAGAAGGTATTTTAGACAATAAGGTTGTTGCCCCCTCTTCATTGGGGAGTGCAGCAGCTTATTCTATGGGCTATTTTGCCACGGCTGCTCAAGGAAAGAGAGCTGATGAAGCTGTTGCCAAAAGAGATGTTGGGGTACTTGCTTATAAAGATAGGGTTACAGTTCATGATATCAACACCAGTGGGGATCCTTGTGAGAATACAGTTCTATCGGGTACTGGCTGGATAAAACTCTCGCCTTTGGGAATTGGCGATATGAGTGCTTCAATTTATGATCCTACCAATGTGCGCTCAGATGCCTTTTCTATGGAAAATATGATTGAGGGCGATACAAAAAAGATTTTGACTGCAGAAGAAAGATTAAAACTACAGTGTTTAAGTTCCAAGTGTCCTACAATAGAAAAATGGAAGAAGGCAGATGAGGATATCAATTATCCTATATCTCCTGTCGATCTTAAAGATACCATCACTCATTTTGCATTATCAAAACCTCTTGCGATGGCAAAATTAGTTTATGATCCAAATAGAATAGCGAAGGATGTTTTTGCTATGGATCATATGAAAGAGGGAGAAAAACACCTTATCCTAACGCCTCAAGAACGTATTCAGATTACAAAGGTTAGTCAAATTGAACAAGCAACACAACAAGCACAGACAACGGCTGATAGTGCAAAGCAAGCTGCTGATAAAGCGCAAAAAGCAGTTGATCTCATTCACCCTCTTGAAAAGCAAGACTGGATTGATGGCATCAAAACAGAGAATGCATTGATATCACCTGCTCATCTGGTTGCTTCTATCAAAGCAAATGGCAGCAGTAGTGGAAGTGGTAATGTGAGTGCTGGCACTAGTAAACCTGTTGAAATTTTCATGACGGAAAGTGGAGAAATTGCATGGCCAGAAGGGACCACTGAAGATACTGAGCTTGAAGTATGGGCTTGGGGTGGAGGTAATGCTGGTGATGACAGTGCTCATTGTGGTGGTAATGGTGGGTGTTGTGCTTATGTGAGAACAAAGAAAAAGTTTCTTGGTAACAGTACAGTAACTATCGGCAAGGGTGGAAAAACAGCCGAGAATTTATATGGAAAAGACACAAAAGTTGGTCAGTTTATGACAGCTTCTGGTGGTTTTTTCGGATACGATCCTGCAGGTATTCATGGTTCAAGAGGCGATAATGGAGCTGATGCAGAAGATCAAAATAATATTGGCGGTGATGGCAAGAATGGTGAAGTTGGTAGGATAGGTGGGCGTGGGGGGAATGGAGGTGATGGTGGCAGAGGAGGACGCGGGGGCTATGGTGGCAGAGGGGGTGATAATTTTTTAAGAAGTGCCGGGAATGGAGGCAACGGGGGTGATGGGGGCATAGGCGCTAACAATGGCAAAGGAGGCAATGGTGGCGGAGGCGGTAATGGGGGAGACAGTATTTATGGTGGTGGTGGTGTTGGAGGAGAAGGGGGTATAGGGGGGCGGAGTTCTATCGACAAAGACGGTTTAGGTGGTGAAGGCGGTCGTGGGGGCAAAGGAGGCAATAGTATGTGGGGGGGTGGTGGCGGAGGGAATATGGGAGGTGATGGGGGTAGGCGTAACAATGGCAAAGGAGGCAATGGTGGCGGAGGCGGTAATGGGGGAGACAGTATTTATGGTGGTGCAGGAGGAGGAGCTGGGGGTGGCAGAGGGGGTAAAGGCAAGCAAAACGGTAATAATGGTGTTAGAGGGCGTGGGGGCCATAGCATGTGGGGTGGTCATGGGGGACGAGGGAGTGTTGGCATAGATAAGAGTTACCATGGTGGTGGTGGTGGATATTTCCCCGGAGGAGATGCAACAGCTTCATCAAGCGGTGCTGGGGAGATGGGGCTGTATTAATTAAAGTGTATTTATAAGAAATGGAATAAGACAATGGCACGAAGGATCAGTAAAGACTGTTTAAACTGTTTAAAAAAATGGGAAGGTTTGCGATTAAACGCTTATCAGGATACCTCTGGCGTTTGGACTATTGGTTATGGTCATACAGGAAAAGCTGGTAAACCAGATGTTATTGAAGGGATGACGATTACAAAGCAAAAAGCTGAAAACATCCTTTTAAATGATTTGCACAAATATGAAGCAGCTGTAGAAAAAGCCGTGCATGTCGATTTAAGTGATGAACAGTTTGGCGCTCTTGTTTCTTTTTGTTATAATGTGGGGGTCAATGCTTTTGAGCGTTCTACTTTACTTAAAAGACTCAATAAAGGCGATTATGAAGCTGTACCGGCTGAGTTACAAAAATGGATAAGGGCTGGAGGCAAGCCTTTGAAAGGCTTAGTTCACAGGCGTGCTGCTGAAGCCGGCTTATGGGCAACAAGCGCTTATGTTTCTTCTAATTATCAAGCTGTAGAAGAAAAAGAGCCAACAAGTGCTTTTAAAGCAGAAGTGTTAGCTCCCATCATTGGATCTTTCTCTGGGCTTGGAGGGTTGCTTGCGGGTAATGGGCCAGTTCAGTGGGCTTTTGCTGTAATTATGCTGTTAGCTGCTTGTGTTGGTATTGCTTTTGTTGCTCAACGTTTTTGGGAGCAACGGTTATGATTTGGTGGGCAAAGAAATATTTACTGATCATAACGACGGCTTTTGCCGCTTTTTTTGTCATTTTAGCTCAGGTTTTTCGTCTTGGAAAAAAAGTTGAGCAACGAAAACGAACTGAGAAAACTTTAAAAATAGCTATAACACGGTTTGAAGTTGAAGATGAAGTTAACAAGAAAAGTGATGTGGATATACGCTCTGATCTGTCTAACTGGGTGCGCGACAAATAAATACGATTCCTCTTGTCTTGGATGGTTGCCAATTTATTTGCAACAAAAAGATTACAACGTGATCAGTTCAAGCTTAGCTCGAGACATCTTAAAGCATAATCAAAACGGACAACGCTCATGTGGATGGAAACCTATTAACAAAAAATCAGGATGATTTGCGTGCACTTTATAAAGACAAATTGCAAAAGCCTATTCCCTAACCCTGATTATTTTATCCCTAACCTTAAATAAATATCAACAAAATCAATGGGTTATAAAGTACATGGTGGGCAATGAGATAGCCTTATAATGCAATAAAATCAATAAGTTATTGCAAAGGTAAGGGAATTTGTACTTATTGATTCCATTAAGTTTTTTTGTACACTATCCCGCACTTTTTTGGAGCTTTTTAATTGCTTGTATGGCAAGTCGCTTTCTATCAGCAGTCTTTGTGTAAAGAGATGCCATTTGATCATCAGTCCACCCAAAAATCGCTTTAAGTTGTGCAACAGTAGCCCCTGCATTGGCAGCTCTTGTTGCAGCTAATTTTCTCAATCCATGTGCTGATTTTTTTACACCAGCTTCATTACAAGCATTTTTAAATAAGTTACCAAAGGTTTCTTTGATTAGTTTTTTGCCTCCTCTCCCACAAATAAATGTCTCATTTCCGACGGGACCCGTTTCAAGAGTTTTTGCTAATTCGGGTAAAATGGGAAGAAACACATCTGTCTGAAATTTGCTTTTTTCCGTTTTTAAATGAATGACATTATCTTTAACGTCTTTCCAACCAATGCGTACAACATCCCCCCTTCGTAAGCCTGTGTAGAGAAGAACATCAATCCACACACGTTCATGAGTCCCAAGAGGCCATTGTTGATAGTATTTATTGATATCTTCTTCCGTCCAAGCAGGGAATCCATCCTTGTTTTTGAGAGACGGTCTTTTAACCCCTAAAGCAGGATTATCTTCCAAAAGCCCTTGTTCAATTGCCCATTTAAAAAGCCCATTAACTGCTTTGAGAAAATTCCGAGCATTTGCGGGTGTTTCTTTGCGTCGTTCAACACCAGCTATAATATGTGACTTTTTAATTGCTTTGTATGGAATATCTCCTATGGCATCTGATACTTTCGTTAGAATGAGTTCTTTTTGTCTTTTCGTAGAGTGAGCTAGGTTATGCCAGGTGACGCTATTAAAATATTGTTTTAGGAGCCATATGAAACTACCTTCAACCAGTTTACCGGGCCTAGATTTAGGAAGCTTGTATCCTTGTAACTCAGAAAGAGCATTTTTATAGTCGTCGACAAATTCTTGCGTACCATAGGTTCCACGCACTCTACGCCTTTGACCATGACCGATACGCACATACCATATGGTTTTACCATAGCGTGTAATTTCCTTAACAAGGTGAGGAGGCCGTTGTTTAGGCATAGCATGACCTTACATACCAATATCAAAATCATAATCACCCTTTAAGAGATCTAATCTGTCTGGATGAGTAGCTGTATTTGGTACGGCGATATCAGCTTTAAGATAAATTAAGAGTTCACCAGTTGGTTTGATTTCAATTAACTCACAACCTTGCTTTTTAGCCTCTCGTAAAGCGCGAGCAATGGCTGGCTGTGTTATGGTAGGGTGACGATGAGCCATGTTAAATTTCCTTAAATTTGAGTACACCTCACCTGTTGTGAGAAGAGTGCATGTGTTGAAAAGTGATTGAAGCTTTGTGGGGGCGCTTAGGGAAGGAGAACAAACAGCGCCCCCTATGGGGTTCATGTTTAAGCAGCGCGTGTGAAGAATTGCATATCTTGTTTTATTTCTGCTAAAAATGCTTCGACGGCTTTATTGATGCGCTCAATTTGTTCCTCATCGCGAGGGATACGTAGAGCCTTTACCCGCAAATGAGTTGCTTGATCAGTAAACAAGGGATTGAAACTGACAAAATCACACCATTTTCTTTCTGTACAAGCCATCTGAAATTGCATTTGTAAGATATATTCAGGCCTGATTTTGCCATCTCGCAAAAAACGTACATGGGTTGTTTCTTGAGGACATTTGACCTCTACAAGACCATCATCTCCAATAAGCCCATCAGGACTAGCACCTGCCATTTCAATTGTCGGATGAGGAATAAAGCCACATCGTGTGACAGGGGTATCGTAAATGAAGCTGTATTCTTCAATAGCCCTGTCTTCATGTTCATTTCCCCATCGCATGGCATGTGTTTCATAAGATGATACTGTTTTGCCTGTTAAGCGTTCTGTGATGAGTTTGATTTTGTATTCTTCATATTTAGTTGTTGGTGAGCCATTAGCTTTTTTATCGACAATATTGTTAATGTTTGAAGCAGTGACTTTACCTAAACGCGCTTGAAACCATTCTGCAGTTCTTTGTTGCATGTCACACCTCGGTTAGATCTTGTTCGTTGATTTCGTATCCGACCCCTTGGATAGATGTATAGAGAGGTTCTTGTATGGGAAAGGGTTGTATATTTGGGATCTTTTGTAAGTGCTGTTGAGAGCGTTGTCGTTTTTTCAAATGCTCTAAAACAATTTGCCCTGTCTCATGAGACATTTCTGTGAGTTTTGTGACTTGTGCAAAAGAGAGGACTTTTGTTTTTTCCGTTTTTTGTTTGTTTTATGAGCTCTTTGATTTGTGCAAGCACTTCATCAGATACTCTCTTGTTTTGGGGATTATGATTAGGCTCATTAATGCGCTCAGCTTCATCTTCATCATAGATACCCGATAAACCGAATGCATAACGAGCACACTGTATGACTGCTTTATGACGCAACATACGAGCAGGCCATTGATTCCAAGGTTCTGTATTTCGCTTGCATTCTTTGAGATATTCGGTAATTTTTATAGGGTATTTCTTATCTTTTAAATGTATAGTGCATGTAACAGAAAACAGATTGCCTTCTTTATCAAAGTTTTCTTCAATGTCTACGCCATCAAGATTATCATGTGAATGGATAATCTTTATCCACCCATCAACAGAGACAGTTGCGATAATGCCGCCGCCTCTTTTAGGGATGGCATATATTTCTTTGTTGAGAGGGTCTAATCCATATTTTTTGGCAAGATAAACAAAGACTAAGAACTCAGCATTAGAAATATTACTGCTCATACATGTTTTGAAAATTGCATCACGAAACTCTTGTTCTGATAAATCATATTGCTGCGCCATTTTTGCTACAAGAGAAGTTGTCATTGTTATTTTCCTTCATTTTGGTTGCACTTCAGCTGTGGCGTGAAGCACGCATGTTTTGAAAAAGGGTGTGTTTGGGGAGGTTTTTAAATGTGTTGAGAAGAAAGCGTTGTTGCTGTCATTGTTTTAAAATCAGCAACTTTAGCATTAACAAAGTCATTGATCTCTTCTTGAGTGCAGATGTGTTTTTGGAGTCTCACACTTAGACATTTTAATCCTTTTGGTGTAATTTTTGCACTAGGAACGCTCTTTTTTCTTCCGGTAATGGTTTGAATGGTTTTTGGGACATACCCCATCAGTCCTTCATCTACTTTAGTGTAATAAGGCACCAGTTTTTTATCATTACGACGATAAATCCAACGATGATTAATCAAACAGTTGGTTAAATCTTCAGGACACATGCCTAATTTTTGTGCTGCATCATTGATATCAAGCAGCTCATCAGAGCATTCTGAAGATTGAAGGCGATCATTTGCATTTTTGAGGTACGTCAAAACACCTAACATGATCTGAGGATCAGAATAGTCAATTTGAGGAGGTGTTATTTGTTTTGCTTTTCGTTCACATTCAATGAAATATTGACGGGCTTGCTTACCCTTTTCATTACGCTCAATCATAGCAAGTTCTTTTGCCATGTCTAAGGTGAGGTAGTATTCGATGCATGGACGACCATTTTGAGGGTTTACTAAAATTTTAGTAAAACTCACAAAGTCTTTGTTTTCTAGGAAACCATACTCTTTAATACGATGCACTATCCAATCGTTAAAATTGGAATTAACTTTTAAGAATGTATACAACTCACGTGCATTGACTGTTTGGACAGTTTCTTGGTTCATTGTATGGTTCCAAATAGGGATAAGCGTTTCCATTATAAGCCTCATAATGTTTGGATTGGTTTTTCAGATGGGGTGAGAAAAAAGGGGTATTGCTGTATCTCACCGATAATTCATATTTAAAACATCGCAAGGACGTAAACGATGTTGCTCTTCATAACTGCCGTAGGTTGCATCAGCATATTCCCGCTCTTTTATATCTTCTAAAAGATCATCGTATGCATCACTCTCAGCTATAAAGGGATAAGGATTAGACTCTAAAAAACAATAGCGGCCTTCGTTTAAGTATTTTTCAATATAGAGCTCAGCGATTTCTTCTGAAATATCATCATAGCGATTTGACTGAAGATCAATGCGAAGAATGCTTTCAACATCATCTAAACCGTCAACAATGCTCATGATTTCAGTCTTATTAATTGGTCCAGATTGAGCGTGATGATAATCACCACTGCATACAAGCAACAAAATCTCATCAGCATTCACAAAAAACTGTTCATTCATTTTCCATCCCCTCTATTCCTTGTTCGTAAATGGTTGTTTTTTA
>JAKKIB010000219.1:35000-94059 GCA_023089585.1 Melophagus ovinus | reverse complement strand
CTTTTCATTTTTCTTTTGCTTTCTTTTATTAATTTTATTTTCATTTACAAATTACTAGAACAATTATTATTAAACATTGCTCATAAGATTTTTATTTAGTTGTATGAAAAATAAAAAAATAAAAAAAAAAATAGAACAAAGAATTTTTTCACTTAAATTTTTCATTTAAGTTATTGCCATACTTTAAAATTTCATTAAATGATATTTGCCTTTTAATTTAAATAGTTTATAATAAGTTTAAAAATTTTATAAAATGTTGCAGTTTTACATGATTTTATAGGCCTTACAAATTTAGGCCAAGTTAACATAAAAATTTTATAGCAAATATTTTTATATAAAATAAAATTTGCATTTTAAATGATTATTGAAATATTTTCAAACACATGAACATGAATATTTTGATACAAAAAAAAAAAAAATGAGTTGTAAAATTTTTTCTTTAAATGAAATTTTCTGTACAATTTTCTGTGGAATTTATTTTAAATTAGTCAAACGCTTTTATTTTTGTTGTTGTTGTAAATTTTTTTATTTTATTTTTTTTTTGAATATTGAAAAATTTTTAGTTGTGAAAAAAAATTTTTTTTTTTTTGGAAACAATTATTTTCCAGAGAACACTTTTACATATGAAATGAAAAGTTTAAAATACTTAAATATTTTTTATTTGAGTTGTAGGCAAAAAAAAAAATTAATTAAAAATTTTTTTGTTAATTGAATTTTTAAAAACTTCTATGCCTAACTTTGCTTTGTAAATAAAAAGTCTTCTAATAAAAAGTCAATGAAATGAAAAAGGAGCTTTTAGAAAAACTTAGAAAAAGTTTCTAAAATTTTTTGAAATAATTTTCACAAAAATTACAAAAATTTTTTTTGTCAAAACTATTTATTTATATAAATAATTCAAATGATTAATAAGTCAGACAACTGTTTTTTTATAACAAAATACAAAAAAAAAAATTGCATGACCTTAAAAAGTTGTTTATGTTCATGTTTTATTTTGTTTTATTTTGTTTTATTTTATTTTCATTTTCTCAATCACAACAGACCAACCGGTTTTATTACAATTATTATTTAAGTGTGTTTGTCTGTCCGTCTGCCAATCTATTTGTATATTTATTTGTTTATTTGTCTGCCTGATTAATTGTTGTTTGTAGGGGGGCGCTTAAAGTAGCAATTTAAAAAGTATTGTAAATTGAAAATTAAGCAAAAAAATGTTTGAATGTTTTATGACTTTCTAATTTGAAAGGAATTATACAAAAATAGCAAAAACAAAGACTAAAATATTTTTTTATGAAGATTTTTGAAAAAGAAAACTTGTTAAAGGCTTCTTAAAGAATTTTTTGGGATCGCAAACTTTTTTTGCTATTTTTAGTTGTTCATTGTGTTTATATTTTCAATTGTAAAACGATAAATTAATTTAGCACAATAAATCTTTGTCTTATCAATTATATAAATTATTTTGGAGTATTTCAAATTATGTTTGATCTAAGATCTTTTTTGTTGGTAGTAGCCCTAAGTGTAGCCATAAAATTTTGTTTAAGATTAAATATCAAAAAAAAAATAAAAAGGCCTACAAAAACTTTAATATTTATAATTTTATACAAAAAAAAAAAATGACAACAATAACTAAAACTAAATTAAAAAACCAAAATATCAAAAAAAAAAAACGTTAACAATCTTGTTGCATTATTATTATTATTATTATTATTGTTGCTGCTTTTGTTGTTGTTGTTGTTGTTGTTTTTTTAATGTATAAATATTTCTATTATTTTGCTGTAATAAACAACAATAAATTAACTAAACTGAGTTCTCCATAAACGGCTGCTAATGATAGCACTGAAATTGTTGTTAGTGATGGTGGCGGCTAAAGCGTTTGGCGTAAAATAGAAAAATGTATGGAGAACAAATTAAAGAAACAAAAAGTAAGGAAAATAAAAATCTAAAAAATCAAAAAAAAAAAAAAACAAATAAAAATTTATTGAAAATTGAATCAAACGACCTTAAGAAATATGTGAGCACATAAGCAAAATATTCATTCATTCAACAACAATAACAGCAACAATTGACAATATACAAAATTTATATATATAAAATTAATGACTAATGTATAATAAATAAAAACCGTAAGCATATTATTTGACCACAATAAACACAATTTGATTAGATAGATGCTTATGCTGATGCTGATGCTGATGCTGATGCTGATGCCAAAGCTAAAATTGATGTTGCGTTTAAGGCTGTCGTTACGTCTGTCTCTGTCATTGAGGCGCTTTATATTTTTAGTTTTCAATAATTTCTGGCATTCAGTCAGCCAGCCAAGCCTTTATGTCCAGATGAGACTAACTTTTAGACTGGCAGAAACGATAAAATGTTGCTCAGTACAAATAAAAAAAAAAAAAAAAAAAAAAGAAAACAAAATGAACAAAATATAATAATAAACATAAAATGCCATGATTATTATTATTGCTATTATTATTTTTTATTTGCTGTTAATTTTCTACACAAACATATAAACCGCACTATTTCCTAAACTTTTAACTTGCACACAAAGAAAAATTTAAAGCTTTGTACTTTTTTTTTGTAAGGCTTTTCTTTGCTTTTCTTTTTGTTGTTAGTTTTCTTGTTTTTCAGAATACGTTGCATTTGTTTTTTTTTTTTTTTGCAGCATCAAAAATGTACGGTCACAAAGGTGGCGAATGGATAACATTTTTAATATGCAAAAAGTAAAAAAGGAAATTTATATTTTTTTTTAGGCAAATTATTTGAGCCACAAGGTTATAGAATATGAATATTATGAAAGCTAGAAACAGGTAGATGGCTGGTGAATAGTTTGAAAAAAAAAATAATAAAAATTGTAATACAAAAAAGTTTTAAATATAATTTTGTTGTTGTTGTTGTGGCGGCCTTTATTATAACTCATACACTTAAAGTTTTAGCTTAGAGCACACGGTCCACTATTCTTTTTCTATGGCAATTTACTTTCCAATCAATTAACTTCAAATGCTCTCAGGTTTATTGGACAATAAACAATTTTATTTAAAAAAGCAAGCAAAAGAAAAAAAAAAGCAAAAATTTAAATATATAAATAAGTAAACGCCCACTCCCACAATTATCTACTTATTATCTGAAAATTTAAAGTATGGAATTTTCTTTTTTAGCTTTGGTTACACATTTTTTTCATACAATCAAAAGTTTTTTTTTTTTTATCATTTTCATGTCTAAATAACAATTACATATTTCGGAGCTTATTTATGATTTTTTTTTGTATATAAAAAAATCTATTGTTAAATATTTTTATTGTTTAATTATTAAATTTATTTTTAAAATTTCCATAAATAATAAAAATGATTAAAGTTTGCCAAAAAAAAGTAAGGCAAAGTACCTTTTTTGAAAGTTTAAGGAATAACTTAAAAAAAGAGTAAATTTATAAAAAGAAATTCCATGCTGAACTTATACGATAAATCAATAAAGTTAAATGAAATTTTAATTTAAACAAATTGAAAATATTTTTTATATAAATTCTAAAAAAAAAAAATTGCTAAAAATATTTGCTATGGCACCAATAATTATTGTTGCTGCTTTGATATTTAACGCTTTTCTATTTTACATGAATTTTGATTAAATTGTGATTTTAAGTTTATTTTTTGATAATTTTTGAACTTATCAAACTACCCTCACTCATTAATATATTTGTTTGTAGCAGCAATGTCAAAATTGATAATGCATGTATAATTATCTGAGTGAATCAAATCTGAATTTTATTGTTTTTTTTTTATTATTATTATTATTGAATGCTTTTAGTATCTGTTTATTATGTTTTAGCCATTTTGCCTTGGTTTATTTGTAACATTTACTTTTATTACATTTCATAATATTTTTTCTTATTTGATGTTATTATAATTTGATTTTTGGAAAAAAGTTGCTATGGACAATAAATTCTAAACAAATTTTGCATGTTGCCCTTTCATTTATACTAAAAAATTCTTTCATTCTCTTTATATCTCTTTCATGGTCGCTCTCTCTTACTCTCTCTCTCTCTCTCTCTCTCTCTCTCTCTATTTCACTGTTTTTTTTTTTTTTCATTTCATAAACCAGTGCGTTTACGATTTTCGTTGTTTTTCATATAAAAGAAGTCAAGTGCATTTCTAGTTTGTTGCTTAAGTCTTTTGTATGAAAAAAATATATACGGATTCTTTGATTGTAATTTTTTTTTTTGAAAATAAATTTTCATTTTTCTCTATTTGTTTCATTTTTTATATAAAAATAAAATGTAAGTTATATTTTTATGTAGGCTTTGTTGAGTGTGTGAGTTGTGGGGTGTGTGCTTTGTTGTTGCTATTGTTTTGTGGAAAGCATGCGTATAAGTTTAGTTTCCTTTAGTTTATGATAGTTATTATTATTATTATTACTATTGCAATTGCAATATGCATGGCAGGCTCAGGAGTAGTTTGAAATAACTAAAAATTTTGCTTTTAAAAAAAAACACCAAAGTAAAAACCAAAAACCTCTTGAAAATAAATAATACTAGCAAATGTAATAGCAACAACAATAAATAGTAATAATAAATAGAAATGAAATTTTTATAACAATAGCACTAATATGTGATACATTGCTTGATACAAGCAGCCTCAGTAGCAATGAGTTACGACCTTCCAAAAAAAAAAAAAAAAAAAAAAAAAAAAAAATAGGCACATTATTATGTATGGGGCCTCTAGGGAATTGCATCGTTTTATTACAAGGTGATTTTTTGTTTTTGTTTTGGTTTTAATTTTCAATTTGTCTTATTTACTTAGTTGACATTTCCAGACAGAATTTAATACTTTAAGGCAGGTGTTATTGCCAATTGTTGTTGTTATTGCTATACACCTTAAACTCACATAGTTATAATTACAGTTAGAGAGAGAGAGAGAGAAGAGAGAGAAAAATATATTTTGACTCTTTTGACGGACGCCTAAGTAAATAAAGAAACAAATAGTTAAATCGCCAGATAAACAGATAAGCAAATAGATTGATTGTTGCTTGATTAATCATCAACAAATTTATGGACTCAATATATTGCTTTTTATTAAATTTTTTTTATTATTTATTTATGCATGATAGATTTTCAAAGCAATTTATGGTATAATAATAATAAATGTTAATAATAAAAATAAAAAAAAAAATTTTTTTTTAAAATAAAACTGCCAAAATTGTTTAACATTTATATGAAATTTTGTTTAGTTTGAACTTTAATGTTATTTTAGTTACCAAATGACTGAACTAATTCTAACTTATTTTTTGTTTTTCCAGCCCTCTGAGAATTAAAGCCTTAATTTTATATTACACTTACTTTTACTAAGTAACTTTTGTTTTTTGTTTGTTTACTGTTTAATTTTATGCATTTAATTTTTGTTTAATGTATGACTTAATTTTATCAAATTGTTATTTGTAATTGTAGCCTAAGATTTTTGTATTATGTGAAAAAAAAAATTTTTTTTTTTTATTATGCAGATTTTTTTGCTTATTTAGCAAATTTTTCATATTTTGCATATTTTATATATTTTTGTATATTTAAAGCATATTCATCCATAATTATAATAATAAATAATCTTATGATTAAGTTGTTATAAAAATTTTTTTAGAAAATAGTAAATAAAAAGCATTTGACATTTTTGTGTTCTATGTGTCAAATTTCAATTTAATACGCTTTAATTGAACTTGTTTGTCATATCATTTAAATATATATGTATAAATTTTAATTATGGCAAAAAAAAATTATTTTTTATGAACTAATTTTATAAATAAAATGAACGATCTCTTTTATTAAAAATTCATAAATTCATAAATTAATATTTATAGAAAATGATGAAGCTAGAAAGAGAGAAAGATAGAGATGGTATAATATTATGATGGCATGTGTTTTGGTCTTTTTAATAGACAAAACCTAAATATAATTATATTAATTATAATTAATATAATTAAATTAAATTTTAATTATTATATTTAAACATGAATAATTTATAAGAAATTTAAACAAAATAAACCAATAAAATTTATTCATCATAAAGTTAATTTTTAAATACTCTTTAAAAATGCTTAAAATGCTTGTTAAATTAAAAAAAAAAATTAAACAAAAAAAAATTTTATATTTATTTTCTTAAGATCGATCCTCTTTTCTTTAGATGTTTATAATAAGAATGCATTTTATTTTATAAATGAAGCAAGATTTATTCATATGTTAAGGAAATTTATAACATTAAAAAAATATATAAATGGGCGTGATTAAAAAGTTGTTTCCAATATGAAGTATAATTTTATAACCCTCTTGCTTCTTGAGCACTTTGTTCGTTTTGACCTTTAAAATCATAAAATCATAAAATCATAAAACTTTTAATAAACAAACTAATTTGATTGATACTACTTTGTTGTTGTTGTTATTATTGTTGTTGTTTAATTTTATTGAACTTATATTGTGTTTTATTTTTTTTTCTTTTATTTTGTTGATGCAATTTTTTTTTTTATAATATTTTCATAATTTTCATGTTGACAATATTTCATTAGAATATATTTATTTCTGGAGGGATGTGGGATGCGGTTAACCACATCCTTTACTTTCTTTACTTATTATGGCATTCTATTTTTTTTTTCAATACCAGCTCAATTATTCATGTTTCTTATACAACACTAAAAGATTTGACAAAGTTACAAAAGTTTTTTTTTTTTTTTTTTTTTATAAAGTGTGAGAATTTGTCTCTTTCTTATCTAATACATTTAAATAGACATTTGAGCATAAATATTATGGCAAGGAAACCACAAAATTTTATGTTCTAACAAAAAATAATATTTTCTTATTTTTTTTTTTTTTTTTTTTTTTGCTTATTGATAGTTTCTTACTTTGGTGACAAGATTTTATAATAATTGTTTTAGTAAAAACTAAAAAAGTAAAGAAAACCAGACGCTTAGTAAAAATGGAGCAACATAGAAAAAAAAATGATTTAAAAATAAAAAACAGGGTGTTATTAGCTAAATAAATATGAAAGAAGATGGGTAAAGATAAAAGTGCAAATAAAGCTAGAAAATAAATCGTGGTTTTGCTGGTGAAAATATATAAAAAGAAAATCAAACAAAAGTAGTAAGAAATAGCAAAATTAAAAATAAATGTATATAACAAAAAACAAAAAAAAAAAATTATAAAAAAATTGTAAAAAAAAAAAATTGTAGAAAATTGTAAATAATTGTAAAAAATTTGTAAAAATAACCGCAGAATTATTGTTTACATTGATGCATAGAATATGAATTGTAAGGCAGCTGTGTAGCTTCAATCAAAAATTTTGCTATAACAAATTATAGATAGATGACATAAAACTAGGGAAGAAGAAGAAGAAGAAGAGAAAAGTAGAAATCTTGATTTTCTTATATAATTATTACAGATAAACGGCGACATATTAATTTTATTAATTTTCTATATAAAATGAAATATATAAGAAAAAAGGGCATTGAAAAAGCAAAAAAGAAAAAAAAAACAAACAAATAGAAATAAAAATGTAAAATAAATTTGTTGGCAATTTTTCTTTGACAAAAATATATATGAACAAAATAAAAAGGTAAAGAAGAAGAAGAAGAAATCATTTATAAATATATTACAATTTATATATGTCTGTCTGTCTGTCTGTCTGTCTGTCTATTTTAAATTCATATAGATATTGGCCTCAATTTCATATTATAAAATTTTCAACTGTCTCACGTATTTGACGGTGTCAGCTCAAAAAAAAAAAAATTAAAAGATTCATAGAAAAAAAAAAAAGCAAACAAGGCACAACCCAGTAATAAAAAATTATTCAAAAATAACATTTATATTATGATAACAATCGGCTACAGCATCAGAAACGTTGGCCACCGACGCCACCGACCAACAAAATTGAAAAGAAAAAAAAAAAAAAAAAAAAGAAAACCAAAACAAAATTTTTTGGTTTCCTAATGAAGAATGTTGCTGTCCGGCAACAAATGGTTGCCGTTCAGCCGGACAGCCAGACAACCAATCAAGTAGCCACAGCCAATCTGTTAATCACGAACCGCCGTTGTCATATGCAAGGGGTTTACAATGGGAAGGGGATGGAACAGAATGGCCCGCATAATTTGTTTGCCCGTTGCATATTTTTATATATAAATAAAAATTTTATATATACATATTTTTTTTTTATATATCTCAGTTTTGAGTTAATTTTACCTTTTAGCAATATTTTATATTATTATCATTAAAATCTTTCACTTGATTGCCAAAAAAAGCCAAAGCAAAAATAAAAAAAAAAAAAAAGAATCGCCAAACATTTATCTAAACCATTTCATCTAAATTGCTTACAACTGCACAACTACAACAACAATAATAACAACAACAAATATAATGAATTGTAATTGCATCATGCATCAAGAAGAAGATCATCATAATGTTGTTAATGATCATGATGATGATAATGATGATGATACATTTTCATTTTCATTTATAATTTTTCTTGCTGTTGCTTGTTGCTTCTGTTTAGTATCGGTTGGCAGCCATAAGAGGCCTTCTTTCTTGTACCGTTACACTTTGCACGTTCCATCTCCTTCACATACATTTATATATATATATATATATATATATTGCCGCCCTTATTGCTGCCATCAGTTTAAGACACACAACAAATAAAAAATTATTTTTATTTTTTTTTTGAAATTCATGGAGGAGTTATGATGATTCCAATTACAATGGACATAAATTTTATTTAGATATGTAAAACATTTAGAAGATCTTTAAGTAGAACTTTATAAGAATGTAAATCCATTCAAAAGGCATTTGCCTTCAAAATATTTATGAATGAGAACTTTAGATTTCCTATTTCTGAGATTTTATTTATTTAAACTAAATAATTTTTAGATAATTTCTTTTGACATTCTTATCATAAAACTTTAGTTTTGATTAAAAGTGGAAAGAAAAATTTTTCCCATGGTAATAAAATGAAATTTCTTTGATAATTGTTTAATAAACTAAACCATTTTTTTTTTAAATTCATTTCATTCTAAAATATTTTTATTAATAGTTTACTTTTTTGGATCTTAATACCCCTAAGCAAAATAAAGTGTAGCGTATTTAAAAAAAGTAAATCTCGAAACTTTTTATTAATTCTTGTAACTTTAAAGAGATTTCGATTTTTATAAAAAAAAAAATGATTAAAAACTTGTTTAATGCAATGAAATATCGTTGGCTACTTAAAGCAGAATTGCAAAAGATTTATTTGTATGATATAAAAAAAAAAAAAAAAAAAAAAAGAATTATAAATAATTATTTTGAATTTTGCCCTTTCGTTTATTTTATTGAAAATGATTAATTTTGTTAATGAATGTAAAGCTATAAAAAATAATTAATAATCAATATTTATAAAAAATTAAATTGAATTTTTTTTCATCATTTAATTTTTTTAATAAAATTTAAGTGGCAAATTTTGCCTTAACTCTTAAAGGGATTTATTTTTTTTTTAATTTTCAATTAATTTTTATTATTAAATTTATATAAATATTAAATTGAAAATTTTGAAATTTATAAATATATAAGAAATTTTCTTAAAAGTCTTTAAGAGAAATAATAATATTTTTAATAATTTTTATGAGATGATATTAAATTTTTTTTTTCAAAATATACATAAGTTAAATATCAATTAAAATTAATTATTATTTTTTCAAGCTTTAATTATTATTATAAATTCCAATTAGAATAAAAGAAACGAATTGAAAATAATATTTTGAAGGTTACTGGATTTTGATTAATAAATTTTAAATCAAAAATAAGTTTGATTTAAAATTTGAGAAATAACTTGATCTAATGAAAAAAATATCATTCATTAAATAATTGGCCTTTTCTTAAATGAGGGAGTTTACTAGAGATATAATTTTTAATAGGCAAGCACTCATATAAGAACCGAGAAATATTTTATATAAATATTTTTTATGATTAAGAATTGAAGGCAACTGTTTCGGCTTTATTTCATTTCATAAGATTTTATTATCATTTCAATTTATAAAAATATAACAGACCACTCCTAATAATTTTATTAAGAAAGTTAATGAAAAAGTTTTTATAAAAAAAAAAAAAAATGAAAAGAAAAGAAAAGCTCTTTAAAATAATGTTTGTTTCATAAATTCATTTGCTCAATAAATTTAAGTGAAAATATTTCACAAAATGCTAAAAAGCAACAATTTTTAGTATGAAATTTTTGAAATGTACAACAAAATAAAAAAAAAAACATTTTTATGGTGTTAACCAAAAGCGCCTTCACTTAAAGCTTAACTTCTTGTTTTTTTTTTGTTTTTAAGGGTTTCATCTTTTTTAGTTTTACTTATCATTTCATTTTTAAGCTGTTTCATTTTATTTATTTTATCTCATTATTTTCATCACAATTAATTTTCATAAAACAATTTCTTTAAATTCTTTAAATTCAACGCTACTTTCATCAATTTATGTTAATCTTACACTTTGTTGCTAATGTTGCTAGTGTTGCTAGTGTTGCTGGTGTTGCTGCTATTATTCCTATTACTGTTACAGTTACTTTGTCTTGTCAAATAAACCATTACTATATTCAATTGTTATTGTTTTATTTGTTTCATAATTTTTTCTTGTTTTTTATTTTTTTTTATTTTTAATAATTACCTTAAAAATTTCTTGTAAATGTATAACTTGGCCATTATTATAATTATAATTGTTGTTGCTTTTGCTTTATTTTATTATATTTGAAAAACCCCTTGCTTCAATTAATTTCTTTTATTTTATATATAACTTTCTCTTGCAAATTTTCCATTTATTATTTTATAT
Source organism: Melophagus ovinus (assembly GCA_023089585.1). Lineage (NCBI taxonomy): Eukaryota > Metazoa > Arthropoda > Insecta > Diptera > Hippoboscidae > Melophagus > Melophagus ovinus. The sequence continues at coordinate 83,246 of JAKKIB010000219.1, read as the reverse complement.
GGCAGATGATGAAAGTATCAGAATAGTAAAAAAAATATTATAAGCTTTTGTTTTATATAAAAACCTTAAGCATCAGGTGCAATAAAATAAATTATAGCTTTAGTCATGTAAATAAAAATTTTATAATAATTAAAGAGTAAACTTGAAAAAAAAATTTTTTGAATAATTTTAAGCGTTCTAAGAGTTGTTCAAAAAAGTTTAACATTAAGAATATCATTTATAAATTATAAATTTCTATTGAGTATAATCATGGGAAAAAGTTTATAATATAATTTTTTATAAAATAATAAAATGAAAATTTTGAAAATTTTTCTAAAGTCCATTCAATTTCAGGGAACATTATTAAAAAAAAAAAAATTATTTTGACTAAACTTTCTTATTTGACTTTTGCTAACTTCTGATGTTTTTATTTAAAAAAAAAAAAAATTTTTTTTTTCACCTTCAGCTGTTGCTGAAGGTTCTGTAACTGTTATTAAACGCCATGTATGTGTATGTATGTATGTATGTGTGTGTGTGTATTTATAAAAATAAAGTATAGTTTTCTGGTTTAAATTGTCTTTGATCACGCAATACTTCGCACAGCAACAACAACAACAAATTGCTATAAAAAAAAAATTGCTACTGAATTATTTTCTTATGGACACAATTACAGCCCTTATCTTACATTTATATATTTATACATAGAATTTCATCTTCTTAAATTAACTTGAAGCCATTTATCAAAGTTTATTGTCGAATTTTTTTTTTTTTTTTTTTTTTTTTTTTATTGATTAAAGCCAAAACATTGAACATTTGCAGCATACATAATAAATTGTTAAGTTCAAGGCGTTAACTTTAAATGTAACTTAAAAAGTAACAAGTTTTAGTTTTAATTTAAATAAAATTTTATTTATGATTTTATTTGAAATATTTTTGAAAATTTATATTAAATATAAAATGTTCATGCTGAAGTATTGATTTCAATGATAATTATGTCTTATATGTAAAATATTTATAGATAATTTTTAATAATAATTTCCTGCATTAGATTACACTGTTTTTTTTTTTTTTTTGGAAATTTTTTGGCAAAGACTTTACAAGTTATGAAACACTTGAGACACCTGAATAATAAATTCATAAACAACTTTTGTAACTCAATGAAGATCTTGATTAGAGATATTTAAACTTTTAAAAAGCAGATACATTCAGATTAATATTTTCCTTTATTTTTAAACAATTATTTGAAAAATAATTAAAAATTTAAAATAAAATAATATTTTTTAAAATGCTTAAAGAAATCTCTAGGGCTCTCTGAAAATAAGATTCTACATAAATGGTAAGTTAATTTTCCTTATAACTATTTTTATAAGCTGTAAACTTCCATGCTGAGATAAATTTGTAATCCTAAGATTTCTGTTTCCAGCAAATTATGGCAAGTTTATTCCAGGTCTTGTATATGCAAGGAAATAGGCGTCTTAAATTATATTTAGCCATATCATTTGATATAGTTTATAGTTATTAAAAATTTTTAATTATTAAATTGTGCACTTGCTTAATAAAACGATTGCTCACTTTCAAATTACTCACATTTGCCCAACAAGGAAATTAAGAAAACTACAGCATAAATTTTATAGGAAAATGCAAAGCTTAAAAAGAAATTAAGATGTAACATGTGTAAGTGTTTTATATATAAAAATAATAATACCAACAAATTTTCTACTCCTCCATAATAAATGTAATGTGAGAGCATTTGTATAATAAACTCTAAACTCACTCAGTTATCGATCAATAATGCAAAAGCAACAATAAGAATAATCATTATTATGGCAACAACATTAATTGCATTGTACTGATTGATACTTATTATCACATATAAAAAAATTAAACTAGATTTGCTGTAAGGCATTAAAGGCCCGTATATTACATTACTTCCTTCATTTGGCATGGCCAGAGTTGTATTACAACTTTTATATTTTTAAATCAAAATGCTTTTCTAATTTAAATGAAAATATAATTCTTTTTAAATGGTGGATGTTAAAAAAATGGAAAAAAAAATTTGAAAAATTTAAAATTTAAAATCTTTTAAAATTAAATTACAAAAATGTATCTTGTAAAAAGCAATTAATGTCAACTTTCAGATGAGTTACATTGCTTTTGCTTATATAAATAATTTTTAAATAATTTTTATTAAATTTTATGGTCATATATTCTATTTTTACCATCTAAAATATCTAAGCAGAAGAATTAAAAATTGTTTTTAGAAAATCTTAAAGTAAAATCATTTTTCTTAGCAACAAACAATGAGTCATTTTTTTTTTTTTTGGAATTAATTTTTTTTTTGCTTGGCAACTTATAAAAGATAACATAGAGATTTTATAATAGAATTTAAATTCATATTAAATCTCTTTAAATATGAAAAAGAATTAACTGATTATTGAACAAAATTTTTTATTTGCCTAACAAACACTTTCATTTGATATTAAACATGGAATTTATTTGAATATATACTTTTATCCTTGAACTAAAGAGACATTTTTTTGAATAATAAATGTATAATATATTTTCAAAAACTTTACACAAATACAATCACATATCATTTATGTAAAATAGTGGGAGTAAAATTTTACTGTATTTGCGCTTATGCCACATGATATATGAGAATTTTTATATTTATATTTATAGAATTTATAAAAAGCAAAAAAAAAAACAAAAAAAAAAAACAAAAAAAAAACAATAAATTTTATACCGTACACATTTTATGCCAAGCATGTGTAATAAATTAATTTTATTAAAGTTTTGTTCAAATCTTTAAGCTTTCAGATTTTAGATTGTAAGAAATATTTATTAAATAGTTATGATGCTTTTCAAATATAAACCATAAAGATTTTTTATGATTAGATCATTAAAAATATTTTAACAAATTTTAAGTTAAAGAAAATTAATTTGCTTTTTTATTTATGGCTCTTTTTGCACTTTCATTTTTTAAATTTTTATAATTTTCTTAGCATATTCTTCAAAAAAAAAAAAATTATTATAGAATGTTTAATTGTCGTGGTTAATTTAAAAATTTTTATTTATCTTAAATTTTTATTTATTTTATTTTAGTTTGAAACACGCTAGTTTCTTAGAATAAATACATTATGGCGCCCTTCTTGACTTAAAAAGAACTAATAAAACTAATAAATAAAAATAAGGCTAATTATTTTTAATTAATTAATGCAATTAATCTTGTTGTAATAGCAGTAATAGTTATTGTTATTGTTATTATTATTATTATTGCTGTCCACTTTAATGTTTAATGGCCTATGTACTTGGGATTTTTAACTTTCATCTTAATTGTAAAAAGTTAGGCCATAAAATTCTTAAATTTAAGGTCAAAGGCCAGCCTTAATTTTATATGTTATATAAAATAGAAATAAATGTATTCTCTAAAATATTAAAAAAATTAAAGAAAAATTTTATAAAAAACTTAAATCAGAAAAAAAAGAAGAAAAAAATGCTTGAGAAAAATTAAATGATCTTTTCAAATAATAATTTATTTTTATCTTTCTTTTTTAATGATTTTATTTTAAGAACTAATTTGAATTTAATTGGCTAATTGGCTTTTTAAACATGTACTTAAATATTTATATTTATATAATTTTGGGCAATTTTCTCTCAAGCAGCTTCATTTTATGTAAAGACTTTTAATTAAGTGACCTAAACAAAAATAAAATGAGATGATTTTATTAAGGCTTTTATTTTAGTAGAAAATTTTTATCCATTTATAAAATCTATTAATCTATAATTTTTATGTAATTAATAAACAATTCAATTTAAATTAATAAATTTATATGAGAAAGGGAGTTAATGAAAGGGAGCCATTATAATAAGCCATGTAAGGTATTGCATATAAATCGTTAATTATTTTGTTAAATTTAGCTTACTTTTAAATTGTTTCTTGTTATTATTGTTGCTGTATATGTTGCTGAATGGTTTCAAATCCAAATTATTTACAAAATAATTTTGTGATGCCACTTAACAAGCCACTTTAATGTCCTTTTTTGTTCTATAAACCTTTTATATAATTTTTTTTTTTTTTTTGTGAAAATGTGAATAAATTTTTTTTTTGTTAGTGAACAATTTTGATGATGAGTATTTTGTTTTCATGTACTGAATACAATTAATTTAAGGTAATTGCATGAAATTTGTAATTTAAATTATTGCTTGTATTATTTATGTTTTATATTAAGGGCGTGGCATTGTAATGTAAAACAAAATAACAAAAAAAAAAAAAATTATGACAAAATGAGACGAATTTCTTTCTAATTGAGTTTTGTTTAATTTTAATTAGTAATTTTAACTTTTTTTTCTCTCACAAATAAATATACAAACACACACATATATATATATATATATATATATATATATATATATATATAAATATGAATAAAATGTATTAGTGTAATTTTTATGTTGATTTTTAAAAGCTTATCAAAAAGAAGTAAAGTTCTTCCTTTCCTTATGAAATTTCCTGAAATTAACCACTTTTTCTTTTTCTTATTTCTTCTTCTTCCACTTTATAGGATTATAATATAAAGTTTATAATAAAGTAAACAATGGGTGGAAAGATAAATGTATGAAAAAAAAAAAAAAATAAAAGTGCTAAAAGGATAAAATGAAACTTTCTAACTTTGTTCATAAAAATCACACAATAAAAGAATGAAAGCAAAAACAACAAAAATACAAAAATATATATATTATTTATGATAATTATGTTTCAGTTAGAGTGTTAAATATATAATTTATAATTTAAAATGGCAAGAAAAAAATATAAGACAAAAAATTCCTGTGTTTTTATTTTACACTTTATTTTATTTTTTTGATATTTTCCTTGGACCGACCAAACGACCAAACAACCAAACGACCAATCAACCAAGCGACCTTACATGAACTAAATAAATTGCTGCTAATTATGTTGAGAGTCTATTGTTAGGAAGGCCTAAAAGTTGGCTTATAAAAAATATGACATAAGAAGACTAAAGCAAAGGCCACACGTTATTTTGCATAAAGAACCAAAAAAAAAAAAAAAAAAAAAAAAAAACCAAAAATTTTTATTGTGAGAACACTAAAGAAATATTATCGCATGTTTTTAAATTTGGATAAAGAATAACCGACATGTACAATTATTATTATCTTGATTATACTTTTCTTTATTTACTTATGCCAACATTTCATGGTTATAGTAAATTAAATAAGGATACAATTACTGCATATCATTTGTTGCCATATCATTTTGCTGCATTTTATACAGATTATATTGCCAGATTTGAAATACTTTAAAATTGTTCAAAAAAAAATATAAAGTTTAAATGGAAAATTTACATTTTAGAAAAAACGCTTTGCTTTGAAAATAAATCGCATAATTTTATTTAAATTTTCCTTGTTTTTTTTTTTTTTTTTTTTTTTTGAAAAATTTCCTCAAATATGTTAAAAATATCTGATTGTCATACCAACTTTTTATCACAACCCTGAATTATCAATGAATTTGAATTTTGATTTGAAAATTTTTGTAAAATTAAAAATCTCAAATGGAATAATTTTCATAAAAAATTTCTTTAAATTTGATGTAATGTCTCATCTGTGTTTAGAAAGTTAAGTAGAAAAAAAAAAAAAAAAAGGAAGAAGAATTTGTTTATTAAAATTAATAAATAATTTTTCTTTTGTTTATATTTCTTTTCAGTTACCACAAATTCTATTGGTCTCTAAATTTTAATGTCATCCAATTATATGTTATGCTTAACATCATGAAATCTCTAAGAATACCAGAGTTATATTAAAAATTATATAATTTAGTTGTTGTGAATATAGAGGAAATAATTAAAAAAAAATTGTGACCTAATGACTATGGCAGAAGGTACCGACCCCATGGGGCATCATGCAACATCCCATCATCATCATCATCATCATCATCATCAATACAATGAACATCAACAGCAACATCACTATCATCAGCAACATCCGCATCCATTGCCACCACCGCCAATATCACATCATTATACCACTTATGGTCATATGCCGTATGGTTTGACGCACAATTTACCATTGGCATTAACTTTACAACAACAAGCTGTTGCTGCAGCTGCTGTTGCAGCTGTTGCTCAAAATCATGAACAGAATAATAGTAATCATAGTAGTAGCAGTAGTAGCAGTACTAGTACAAATGAACAAAATATTAATTATGGTAATTGCAACAACAACAATAACAACAACAACAACAATAATAATAATAATAATAATAATAATAATAATAGCAATAATGAGTCTGCTGTACCATGGAAGCAACGTAAACGTAAACGTTTATCGGCTGTTTTAGATAAATTACATAATAATAATAACACTAACAATAACAATAACAACAATAATAATAATAATAATAATAATAATAATAATAGCAACAACACTAACACTAGTTTAAATTCCAGTCATTTAAAAATGGAAGTAGATGATGAATCAATATCTGCTCTAGTTGTTACCTGTGATAATCATAACGAGAATATCATGAGCAGACATGTTAAAAAAGAAACTAATAATAATAACAACAATAACAACAACAACAACAATAACAATAATAATAATAATAATAAAAATAATAGTAGCCTTAACAATAGCAATAATTGTAACGATAATGAACGTGAAAGTAGTTTATCACCAGCAAAAGTACGTATCAGTTATAGTGCTGATGAAGGTGATTCAGCTGGTGATGATATGTCTATTGGTGAAACAGATGATAATAGTCCTCGTTTAACAGACTTAAGTCCAATAAATATGCATGATACAAAGTTACTTCAAAATGTGGATACTAATCCTTTATCGGTAGATATTAAGACTGAACCTCATTTAAGGAGCAGCAGTAGTAGTCCGTATGATCGTTATTTTCCAATACCATCACCATTATTTGGTTACTATTTACACACGAAATATTTAAATGAAGTTTTTCGTCGTCGTCATGATCTCTATACATCACCAATGTCTCATACACCATCCTCAATAGGGTCTTCATCACAAAGGGAAGAAATATCTCCGGCATCATTTGGTAGCAGTACTGAGCAACAATTTCAACAACCAAATTCGCAACAACAGCAACAACAACAACAAACAACAACAACAACAACAACAGCAAGAGCAAGAGTTACGAGACGTCCATAACGCGGAACACTTGAATGAAGTCAAATTGAGTCCTACAATGTTAAGCAGTAGTATTAAAATGGCCTCGCCAAAGAAGCCATCATCACCGCTTGCAGAATCATTGGAAGGTGCATTATCTACGCCTGATCGAACATCTATCAGTACTAGTACTATTGGTAATGTTTCAACAAGTCATGAGATATCATCCATGTCAAAGTGTACTTCAGATAAATCAAGTAAATCGAGGGATGCCAGTAGAATGCCACCTCCTCAAGATCGTCCTTTAGATCTCTCAGTGCGAAGCACAACACCCACCAGTGAATTATTGACAAGAAAGTACAAATCCCCATCACCTTTGCCAGCTACTACCATAATGTTGCTACCAAATCAGCAACCTATTGCAGCTGCAATGTCACCACATAGTTGTAGCAATAGTGGTTCTACTACTATGGTTAAAAATGCAACCGTATTTAGTGGCAACAGCAGCGTTAGCTGCAGTACATCTAGTGCAGTCACAACAATTACATCAACACCGCAGTCACCATACGGTCATATGACACATTCAGCCGTTGCAGCAACAGCTGCTGCTCATGCTGCTCATGCTGCTCATGCGGCGGCTGCTGCCGCTGCAGCAGCCATGATTAAATTGGAAATGCCAATGCATCCAATGCATTCACATGCTACCACAACAACGGTGGGCGTACCCGTTATAAAAGGTGATGTGGCCTCACCAACTACCAAAGAATCCGTTGCTTGGCGTTATAATCTGGATGTGTCACCTGTTGTTGAAGAAATGCCACCAGGTTCAGATGTAGCTTATGTATGCCCAGTATGTGGTCAAATGTTCTCCCTGCATGATCGTTTAGCTAAACACATGGCCTCACGTCACAAGTCACGGAATCCCTCCAATGATATAGCCAAAGCCTACTCTTGTGAAGTATGTAATCGATCGTTTGCTCGTTCTGATATGTTGACACGTCACATGCGACTACATACCGGCGTCAAACCCTATACATGTAAAGTATGCGGTCAAGTATTCTCAAGATCTGATCATTTATCAACCCATCAACGTACACATACCGGCGAGAAACCATACAAATGTCCTCAATGTCCTTATGCTGCTTGCAGACGTGACATGATAACCCGACATATGCGTACTCATACACGTTATGAAGCTCAACAGCAGAAAGCTCAAGCTGCTAACAATTCAAATGTCCGCTCTGCATTACCACTTTTAGCCGATATGAAATTGAATATACCATTACTACTTAAAGCAGATGATTATGCGAGTACATCGCCTTTAAGTGGTAGCACGACTGGACCATTGCCCATTGTAGTAAAAACTGAGAGTACCTAGCTTACGGTGCCACTCACTTGGTGGCCATATACGCTTAATACAAATTTCAAAGACAGTCTACATTATTGGTATACTAAGAGATATTAAAATTATTGCTTAACTTAAAAAGTTAAGAAGAAGAAAAATTGAAAAAAAAAATCCTACCTAAAGATTAAAATTTAGACTTGATAAACAATTTCTAAACAATTCTATGCAATTTATTATTATTATTATTTTAATTTTTTTTTTTTTTTTTTTTTGCGAATTTATATTTTAGTATTAAACAATACAGAGATTATTAAAACAGGACCAAGTTAAAGACACGCCCTCAGAAAATCATAAAATATAATATTATTATCTTGCCACTTTCAAACTTACCCAATACATAGAAATTTATAATAAGGCAATTATGAGTATGCCAATGTAGGACAATGCTATAAATATTAAAGAAATTAATGAACACTATGAACACTATTTAAAAATCATTTATAATTTCATAGAATAATTTGATAACTCTTTTTTAGTTTTTTTCTTTTACATTTTTTTATGTTTTACATACATTTACATTTACATTTATTGTATATATATATTTTTTTCGTTTGAAATATTATAATTAATTTAAAGTTCATTACATTAAGTTTCATTATATAACAATTAATTATATAGATTGTTGAATGTGTAAGGTAACAAATCAATTATTATTTAGATTGTATTAATTAATGTTTTTATTTAAATAAATGATTTTATTTAATTTGCCGTAAAAATCTCTCCAGCAAGACTGAGAATTTAGTTGTAATTAAAAAAAAATTTTTTTTTAAAATTATTTCTTTTACAATTTCTATTTAAATTTTTTGTTTATTATTAATTTTAAATAATCAATTGAACAACAACAATAAATAAATTATAAAAATTATTATTGATTGCATTATAAATCTCAAGGTCATAATTGTTATGTTGAATTACTTGAATTGAGCTTTGATTTATAGAGAAGTTGATAAAAAAAAAATTTACTTTTAAAAATAAGTTAATTATTTAATTGTGTTTCATATAAAACAAAAAATTACTTTTTTTATGTAATAATTAATAATTAATTAATGTGCATCATCTATGATTATTTTAAAAGGGATTTTAAAAGAGCATTTCTTCGAAGACGCTTTTTTTTTTTTTTAATTTTTGAAAGAATTTTTTTCTTTTATAGTATTAAATGAAATGCTTAGCATATGAAATTTTTTGTATGAGAAAGAAAAAAAAATTTTTTTTTTTTTTTGTAACATATAGGTCATTAAGTTTTTGGTTTGAAATTTTGAAATTTTTTTTTTAAATTTTACATGGCTAATAACTTTGAAACGAAATTTTTAGAATTCATAAAGGGCCTGACTAAATTTTAGAAAAATTTCTTAATTAATTGATAATACGCCTGAAGACTTATGCATGACATTATTTGCATTTGTTTAGATTTTTAAGTTAGAAATTTAGAGAAATTTGTATGTAAATTTTATCTTTTAAATTAATTAATTATTATAATTATTTTAAATTTAAAATTTAAAAATTTGTTTATCGAATTTCACGACAAAAAAAAACGCCAAGAATTTTTTATATTAAAGTAATTATTAAAAAAAAATTTTTTTTTTAAAATTTCTTATAACTTATATTATTTGGTTATTTGTTAATTTGTTCACATTTATTTTTGAAGGTTTTTTATTTTCTAAATTTCTTGCAAAAAATGCAAAATTAAATTAGTTAAAGAAAATGTTACACATTCCTGTTATTTATTTATTTATTATTTTTTTTTTTTTTTTGCAATTTTATTATAAAATTAAATTTATTGTTCTACGTTTTGCGTTTCAATACCAAATATTACATTTGATTTCATATTGATAAAATGTTTTCTTGCCGTAATTTTTATTTTCATATTTATTCAGTTTGTTATGTTTTAGGTTTAATTTTAAATTTCATGAAAATGTTTTTTTTTTTTTTTTGAAATATTATGATTAATCATTTAAGAAATCAAAAAAATCAAATCGTTTTTTTTCTAAGAGAGTTTGTGTTGTTTTTTTTTTTTTTATTAAAAGTATTTATAAATTTTTTTTTTAAAATTACAAATAAATCAATACAATGAATACAAAATTAAAAAAAAATAAAATAAAAATGGAAAAAAAATATTTTAATTTATAATTAAATTTGTTTTATTTTCATTTTGTATAATGCAAAGATAATTTTTGTATAAAAAGTCGTAGGTAACATAAAAATCAATTCAAATAATTTTTGACGTTACATTAAGGACCAAACGTATAATAAATTTTTTTTATATTTGAATGTAAATTAGTTAAAGACCCTCATTTAAAAGTAAATGGAAAATAAATTTATTGAATTAGAATGTAGGAGATTATTCTGAATGAAAATACTTCTCTATTAAATATAATTTTTAATTTGGAGAGTTTTGGTTCTAGTTTATTTTCTTTATTAGTTTAAAATTACAAGTTTACTCCACAACCCCTTTTTTATTTATTTAATAAAAGTTACTGCATTACCTAATAACCTTTATAGTCAAGTAACAATTAAAAAGTCTAACAAAAAGAAAAAGTATTAAAACAAAAAGTAGACGTAATAACACGCCAGTAAGTGGGCTCTCTCTTATGGCAAAGTTAATCAAAATGACAGCAAAAAAAAAAAAAAAAAAATGAAAACCTTCATTAAAGTAGTGCTTGGCAAAAGAAAATTAGATTCTAACTCCTATGAAATTTTATGAAATCACTTATGAAATCTTTAGGCCATACAGAATCGTTTCCTGTTTGCTTTTTTGATTTTTAAAAAGCTAAACTAGTCCCTTCATACTTCCAGACTATTTAAAAAAATATCTTAAAATTGATAAAATTGTTTTTTTATAGAAAAATTTGTCAACTTGCAAAAAGTAAAAAAAAAAAAAAAAACAACAATTTTGATATATAAAATTGCATTATTTTCCTTGAAGTATCATAATTTTAATGAATAATGATAAAGGTGAAATTCCCACGCTTTCAAAATAGGAAAAGAAAAAAGAAATATAAAAATATCGTTAGATGGTTTTATGGTGTTTGCATAAATCATGAACTTATGGCTTATGCTTTACAATCCCAAAGGAAACGCCCATAAATTCTTTTATTAAAAAAAAAAAAAAAAAAAAAAAACCAAAAAAGAAAAATTACTGCGAAAAGTAAAAATAAAATGGAAGAAGAAAACTTGTACTATTACAATTTTGAGGTTAACTGCACAGTAAATAATAATTAAAAGCAGTAGCAGTATCAGTAAAAGTAGGAGTGTTTGGGTGGTGTTGGTTGTATGGTGCAATGCACCATACAACGATAAAGGTACAATACAATTTTAAGTATGTGTTCGTTTATATAATAAGAACAACAACTAAAATGCCAATAACAACAATTTTATTATGATTAAATTATAATAAAAATATTTAACCCGGTTTCTAATTAAATTGCAAGAACATCAGTAAGCAAAAAAAAAAAAAGAACACTAAGCTGAAAGAGATAATTTAACTTTTTTAAATTTAAGCTAATTTTATATATAAAAAATATTTTTCTATATAAAATGTTAATGTTTCTTTCAATGCTAATTTGTTGTTGTTGCCATTGCTGCAACAATATTCTACTATTACTATTGTTAACATTTTGTTATTAATTAATATAAATGTATTTATTGTTATTGTTATTGTTATTGTTATTGTGGTGTCTAAGAAAAAAACAAAAAGCCAAAAAAAAAAGGCAAAAAGTAGAGCAAAAGAAAAAACAAAATGCAAAGCAACAATTTATATTTGTCTGCAATTTAATAAATGCTCTCTGCAGTGGTTTACATAAATATAAATAAGAAAGCGTTACCAAACACTGAGACAGACATACATACCGTGTAATTTCAATTTTATTTTGTGTCATTGAAACTCTTAACTTTTCCTTCGGCTTTATATGACTATTATTATTTGTTGTTGTTACTGTTATTGTTATTGTTACTATTATTATTATTATTATAATTGTTGTTGTTGATGTTGTTATTATTATTATTATTATTATTGTTTTTGTTAAGGACACGCGATTGTAATTAACATACCAGAAGTTTGAAAACTTTAAATACATTTATTATGTTACATCTACAAAATAAGGAAGCAGGTTTTTTTTTCGCCTGCTGCTGCTGCTGCTTTTTCTTTTTTTGTTTTATTTTACTTTCTGAAAATTTAGTATGCAAAATTTACCATAAGCTAAAAATAAGTTTTCTTTTATTTTATTCTAATTTCATTGTTTCAGTTGCAGTTACACTTTTTGGTTTCATTTTTTGTTACTTTATATTTTAGCCTTTAACTTAATTAATTAATTAATTAATTAGTTATATTTATTTAGAAATTGTGCTTGATTTTCCTAATGCATTCTAAAGCTTCTAAAATTCTAAAGGACGTTTCTAAAGATGTGTACTCGTTAGTTTCTTGGCTGAAATTATTTTATCCAGCAAAATTCAATGTTTCAATTGTTAGTTTGATTGAAAGTTACTACAAACAAATTTCAAATTATTTAAGTAGGATAAAACTCATATAAAATTTGAACAATTTTGATATAAAAAAAAGAAAAAAAAAGGCAAACATCTACGAGATCTACTAATTTGATAATAACTTATAGGAAACATTAAAAAATGTGTATAATTAAATAAGTTAAAAAATACAATTTTCAAGTCGTACATTGATTTATCTAATTTATTACGAAACCAAAAATTGTATAAGTATAATATTTTTGGTTATGGAAGTGTAAGTTAAATTTATATTAAGTTAAAATGAATTAAAATGTATTGCAAGTTGGAAAGAGTTGAATTGAAATGTTTATGTTGCCAATCTTTATGCCAAAAGCAAAAAAAAAAAAAGGCGGTAACTTTAGAAGGATAAAAAATAATTGCTTGTGTAAACAAAACGTGATGCATGATGATGCAGTATGCCCTAATATATCAACGCGTGGCGCTAGGGAAGCAATGTTGCTAATAACATATAGCAAAATGGAAAATGCAGTTTAAGGATAAATAATAAGAGTACACAAAGAAATGAAATTTTTACAAGAGTTGCCGAAAAAAAATAAATACAGTAAGAAGAAATTCTATCAAATAAGGAAAGAATGACCAAGACGAAAATGTAGCTTTAGCAATAAACTGAAAAAAGTATTAACTAAGGGCTTTTATAGCAATTGACATTGACATCTAAATTAGAATGTCCAAATTTGAATGTCTAAATTTGAATGTCTAAATTTGAACGTCTAAATTTGAACGTCCAAATTTGAATGTCTAAATTTGAACGTCCAAATTTGAATGTCTAAATTTGAACGTCTAAATTTGAATGTCTAAATTTGAATGCCTAAATTTGAATGCCTAAATTTGAACGTCTAAATTTGAACGTCCAAATTTGAATGTCTAAATTTGAACGCCTAAATTTGAACGTCTAAATTTGAATGTCTAAATTTCAATGCCTAAATTTGAACGTCTAAATTTGAACGTCCAAATTTGAATGTCTAAATTTGAACGTCCTAAATTTGAATGTCTAAATTTGAACGTCTAAATTTGAATGTCTAAATTTGAACGCCTAAATTTGAATGTCTAAATTTCAATGCCTAAATTTGAACGTCTAAATTTGAACGTCCAAATTTGAATGCCTAAATTTGAACGTCCAAATTTGAACGTCTAAATTTGAATGTCTAAATTTGAATGTCTAAATTTATTTTTAAGGTAATATTTTAAGTTTAGCATTTTCATAAAGCATTAAAATTGGTTTGTTATGGGCCATAAGAAATCAGATAGATTTTGTTATATAACAAACAAACATTATCTTTTTGCCTATATTTTTATGTTTAAGTTGTGTTGTTGCTATAGCAGCATTTTTACCTATATAACATTTTATATTTATTAGTTAAAACAACAAGTGATTAATGAGACCATTTTCATGTAACATACTGCATTTGCAAATTCATCTACCCGTTAATAATAATAATACATAATGGATCAAAAGATGAGAAAGAGGTGGAAAAAGAAAAACTTAGAGAGTATATATATAAATATTGGCTTTAACTAGATTATGTCATGCCTCATACATCACACTACAAATCAGTTAAGCATTCAGGCTTATGCATTCGATTTATATAAATAATTGAAAGTTAACATAACAAAGAAATAGAATAAAAAAAGAAAAGCAAAGCGAAAAAGTCTATTACAATAAAATTTGAATAAAACTAACACTTTATTTGGTTCTTGCAATTTTTTTGGCTAATTTTTTTTTAGTGTGCTACAATTTTCACATATATCACCCAAAATATTCAACAATCAAACAACAGTATAACACTTGAATATATAAGTTTATGTGTATATACATATAGATGTATATGTATGTGTATGTGTATGTGTATGCAATAATTAAATGAATCATTGAGCGAGTATAAAGAGAACTTGATTTATAGTTGGATAGCAAAATTTTAATAAAGTCATCACATTTTATATTTTATACATAAATTTATGCAAACACACACATACACATAAACACATACATTTACACACACCACTATATGCACAATATATTTACTTGTGATAATCAGTGGATCTCAGTTACATAATAACTCATTGATATCGAATTTTTTTTTCTGTTTGTAAAGCGGCTCCAAATTACAATTTTAGACAAAAATTTTGCTATTTTATATATATATATATATATTTTTTTTTTTTGGTAAAATTTATAATAAAAAAATGCCATAAGCCTCAGTTTTGTATAAATTTACATGTAAAAATTTATTGTTTGCTTTTTAAGAGAATTTATCATTTATTTAAGTATTGCTTAGAAATTCTGCTTTCTAAGGATTTTTCATCAAATTTTTTTTCCATAGAAATTTTGTACAAAAACAAAACAAAAAAAAAAAAAAAGAACTAAAAAGACAAATTAAAATCTCTAAAAAAAAAAAAAAAATCCATCAAAAGATCAGAAACAAAATGAAAAGCAAAATGGTAAATTTCTTGCCATTTGAAATGAAAATCCAATTTGTGTTAAATCTTATTAAAGAAATGACATACTAACGCGTTATATTGCAAAAAATGAAGAGTTTGAAGAAACAAAAAAAAAAATTTAATTAAGTTCGAGACACAAATGTCAAAATCTTTAGACTTTTCAAGCCCATTTTTATTGCTATTGCGTTATGCCTCATGCATTCTGTTATGATAAATATTAAGAAGAAGAAGAATTAACATGATTATAAACTGAAGGACTCATCCCATCGTAAAAGGAATAAAATGAATATTAGGAAAAAAAAAAAACAAACCAGTGCATGAATAAAGTACTAAAATTCCACAACATGAAACTTATTTGAAATGAAATGAAGTGAAATGAATATAAAAAGTATAAGTAAAAGCAACAACTATGACAAAAACAATTATAACAAAACTAACAATCATAACAAACCAAGCAAGACAAACAAGCAAAGGCAACAATTGTGTAATTGTGTTAGTGCAACAGCAGCAACATTTTATCTTGTAGTCAGATGATTTTATTGTTTATTGTTTATTGTTTGTTGTTTGTTGTTGTTGTTACGGTTTTGTTAACCTGCCAAAAATACTGATCAAATTCATAGTCGAGAATTTTCATACCTTTCTATTTTTTCCATTTTCTATACAGCTTTTCTTGGTGTTTTTTTTTTCCCTTCCTTCATCTTTTTTCTTCTGGTTTTGCCGTTTTTTCTATTTTCTATTTAACGTTAAAGTTTTCAAGTCGTAAAGCGTAAAGTTTATTATTGTAGATGATGAACAAATCTAAAAAAAACTATGATAACAAAAAGCCAGACCAACACACACACACACACACACACACACACACATACTTAGAGATAAGTGAAGAAAAATGTAAAAGATGGTAAAATATGTGAAAATATAGTTCAGCTTTTAGTTTAGCAAAAGTGATAGTAGAATGTAAATTAAAAGTGAAATAAAAAAGTAAATAGAAAGGAAAACATATGACCTGAGTCCAGGTACAATCAAAAAAAAAAAATACCAAAACTAAAAAAAGATAATCTTAATCTTTCGTTATATATGCTTTTTTTTTCTTTCACTTTTATTAATTTTTTTTATTTTTTTTATGCTTTATTTTGTTACTGTTATTTTTTTTTTTTTTTTGTTTTTGAGGAGAAAGTTACACTTTAAATGAAAATGTGCAAAAAGTAAGGAATTAGAAGATGGAAAACTCTATAAAAGATTCATATTTTTAAATGAATGGGGTAGCAAATTGCATTTGAGAAAATCAAATCAAATGAATATTTCTAAAAAATGTTAAATAAAATCTCAAGTGGCAAGAGACTAAACAAAAAAAAAAAATAAATAAATAAAATTAAATGAAATTTGAATTTTCCTAAATTTTATATAAATTTTAAGAAAAAATTTTTACATTGGATTTTTCGACGTAACCAATTTAATTTGCTTGATAAATTAAGAGGCTTTTTTCCTTTAGCTTTGATATAACACCTCTCGAAAAGTATGGCCTCGTCATTTAAGTAATAGGAGAGTTACTCGACAAAAGTTTATAAATGGCCTTAAATATGAAGTATATTCATCTTGATACCAAGGGCCTTTAAATATAAAAATTATTATTTAACCAGAGGAGCAATAAAGAATACACTTAAATATCTTTCAGTTTTTATGGCGAAAGCACTCAAATTATTTATTGATTTATTAAAATACGCCCATTAAATTTTTTTTTAATTTACATTGATTTTGAAAATCATATGTAAAAAAAAATTTTTTTTTTTTGATAGACCTTTAAAAATTATAATTATTATCAATAAGAGTAAAATTTTTTTTATTATTATTATTAATAACATAATTTATAAGAAATTTCAATTTTTTTTTAGAAAACAACTTAAAAAGCAAATTGTACATACAAACGGAAATTAATTAAAAAAAAAATTAGATTAAAAATAATTATTCAACAAAATTGTAAGTATGTTTTTTTTTTAAAATTACATGTATATAAATATATTATTAAAATATTAAGAAAAATGTTTCCTTTAAAAAAAATCATATACCACACATTGGAATTAACGAAATAAATAAATGATGAAAATATAATTAAAATGAAATAAAATGAAAGAAAATGTGAAATAAATTGAAAGGAAATGATAAATTAATATTTTTATAGAGCTTTATACATATTTATTAAGCAAACAAATTACTTACAATTTATGATTATTACAACTCTTGACACGATGCAAATGATACCAAAAAAAAAAAAAAAAAAAAAAAAAAAAAACAAAAAAAAACATTACGTAATAAAAATGAAAAACTAATTATAATAGAAATATGAAATTAATCAAGTATGAAATGATTACATTTTTTTTCAAAATTAACTTATAATCTTAAATGCCTTTTAGCCATAATATTTTCAAAAAAAAAAAAAAAAAAAAAAAATAGAAAAAAAGAAAATAAAATTTAAATGAAAATAGTAAATTTCTATGAAAACAAATATAAAATGAAACAACGAATCTACAATAAACAACGTTTAAAAATTATTAATAATTAAGATATATTGTGATATATTTATATATAAAAAATAATTACAATTTATTTTATTTTTATTTGAGGAAAATATTTACTTAATAAGATAATTTATTTTACAAAAAACAAAAAAAAAAAGATTATAGAAAATTGAAAAAGTGCAATTTATAATTGAAATAAAATCTTGGGAACGTAATTAAAGTTTCACGAGCAAAACTCAAAGCAACTGAATATTTAGGAGCATGAATCGGTAAATGAATGAGCAAAGTTTAAATAGATTTTTAGTGTAATTTACATTTCTGTCAAAATATTCTGCAATATTCTCAAACAACACTTCAAATTTATAAGCACTTTTTGAATTATCTTAAAGCGTCTTAATTTTAATATTGATCGAAAAAATAATTATTATTTTGTTAAATGAAGTAATTGATTTCTTTTAAATAATTTATTTTATATTAAAGAACTAAATAAATCAAAGTGATTTCAAAAAAAAAAAAAGGCCTAGTTTAAATAACTAAAAATTTAGCAAAAGCTTTGCTTATTTTTAAAATAAAGTCTTATCAAATTTATTAGATATTTTATAAAATCTATGCTATAAAAATTTTATTCTATAATAATAAATAGTTATACTTTTTTCCACAAATAAAATAAATATTTGAAAAGTTTATTAAAGAAAATATCAAAAAATTTTGATAAATTGACAAAAAAAAAACTTTTTAAATAATTAAAAAAAAAATAGAGCAAAATTCTTTAAACATTTTTCTTAAATTTATAATAACGTAATTTTCATAATTAATATAATTAATAATTAATATAATTAATAATTAATATAATTAATAATTTATATAATTAATAATTAATATAATTAATAATTTATATAATTAATAATTAATATAATTAATAAATAATAACTTGAATTAATTATCATAAAAAAGTAATAATTAATGCATTAAATAATTTAAAAAAAAATAATTATTAGTAATTATACTAATTAACATTTGAAATAATTAATAAAAAATATTATCTTAAGAAAATGTAATTAAGAAATTTAACATATAAAGTGTTTCATTTAATTTCCATTTTTCCAAGAATTAATTTCAGTAAAACTTTTCTATTTCCTTTAAGGCTTTTTTTTTTTTATTTTCATTAAGTCCAATTCGTCTTGCTAAGAGAGTGTAAAAATTTGTTAAGACTTCGTCTTAGTTTTTCTTAATTATTTAAACTAAAAGATGAACTCTTAGATTTTGCTTTATTTTATATCTGAAGTTTGTAGAGTTTTATTTAATTTTTGATTTTACGTTATTGGATGCGTTTGCTAAAAATCCTATAACATCTTTAACATTTTATAAAAATAATTTCAATATTTTCCTCTTCTCATTTTCTTTTATTTATTTATTTATTTATTTATTTATTTTTTTTTGCATAAATCGAGATGCAATAAAAATAAAAAAAAAAAACAAAAAATATGACCTAAATGTTCGAATCTAATTTTTTTCAACATTGTTCAACATTTTGTTGCCGAAAAATGTAAGATTTGATTTTGTAATAGTTTAATAAAGAACAAATGCTTAAAAATGATTTCAAAATAATTATCTTAAATAAATGCAGCTTCACATGAGGATTAGCTCTTTCAATTATTATGGTTGCATAAT
Source organism: Melophagus ovinus (assembly GCA_023089585.1). Lineage (NCBI taxonomy): Eukaryota > Metazoa > Arthropoda > Insecta > Diptera > Hippoboscidae > Melophagus > Melophagus ovinus. Next base: position 63,575 of record JAKKIB010000219.1, on the reverse strand, counting down.
AAATGTTTTGTGGTGGTTACGTTTGGCAAAGTGTAAAATCTGTTAAAAAGTACAGGAAAACTTATCATTAAGTTGAATGAAGGAGCTTCTGCATACACAAGTAACAGCAACAGCAACAGCAACAGCAATAGAAGCAACAGAAGCAACAAAAACACTAAAAATGTAATCATTATAATTTTTTTTTTATTCTTATTGCTATTGTTATTATTGTTGTTATTGTTTTTATTGTTGTTGTTGTGATTGTTACTATTATTATTATTATTATTGCTATAACAACAAAAATGCTACAATTTAATAGCGGCACAAAATTTAATGCACTTCACTGACGTTTTATTTTTTTATTCTTTTTTTTTTTTATATCTTTGTTTTCATTTTTCTTTGTTTTATATTTTGTTATTTTCTTCTACCTTTCTTAAGTATAACAATTTTAGAATCAGAAGCCGCTTTTTTTTTTGTATTTTTTTTTTTTTTTTTGCCACCACAGTAGCTTCTTGTGATACATCTGTTGACGATCAAAAGCTAAAAGCAACATGAATATAAAAAGCATTATAAAATAAGTTAAAAGGAATGGAAAAAAATTGGCAAAAGAAAGAAAAAAAAAAAAACCAAGAAGAAATAATGAAAAGAAAATTGCTCCAATTGCCATTATTTAAAGTATGATGATGATTTCTCTTTTGGTTGAAAATAATGGAAAAAAATTAAAAACAACAAAAAAAAAAAAAACGAAAAGCACAAAAGCACAAAAACAAAAGAAAAAAAAAAAGAAAAGAAATAATAATAACAATAATAATGATGATAACAATAAAAGCAACAACAATAAAAAGCAACAACAATAATAATAATAATAATCAAGTAACAACATCATCCACCCAACCCAAAAGAAATTCAACTATTCAATTATTTGTTAAGGTCGTCTGGTTGTTGTTGTATTTTATTTTATTTTTTTTTTTATTTAATTTTATATTTAATTTTTTTTCATTCATTTTGGTTTTTCTTTTTTTTTCTTCTTTTTTTATACATAAGTTGATGCCGTTGTTGATGTTGTTAATGTTGTTGATGTTTTTGTTGCATGCATATTATACATTTTGTCTTGTGCAAAAAAAAAAAAAATTATTGCCATAACAACAACAACAACAACAACAAGAACATGTTACTATTTGATGTGATGGTCTTGACTTGAATGCCAGTGCTCTTGATCTTTATGTTCTAAAGAGTAAATTATAGTAGGAACAGTAGGAATAACAACAATAACAACAACAACAATAATAATAATAATAATAATAATAATAATAATAATAGTAAATATCTATACATAACACATTGGTCAATAAATCTGCAACAAAATCATTAGTTATCAGTTATTTAGAAATTTTATGAAGCAAAAGCCATGTACGTTTTTTACTTTCCCATATAACTCACTAAATAAAAAAAAGTAAGCCATGCCTTCATATAAAAAAAAAAAAACTATTTAAAAGTTTTAGATAAAATTCAGAGGCCATAGTCCATTGAGTCCATCCTTTTATTACTTCATTTTCTATTAACCATGAAAAACTTAATTTTCTGTAACGCTTGAGCAACTCTGCATTGTTGACGTTTTTCCCCTTTTGATTTGACATTTACACCTTTACAATACTTCATCTGTCAGAACAACTTTAATGGTTGGTTTTATGATTTTCCAACTTTTAGAATAAATTGCTTATTTTAAATGAACAATGAAATCAAAGTTTTAAAATCCCATTTAAATTAAGAATATTTATCAACAATAATTGATTTACACTTCAATTCATGAAATTTATGACATATCTTACATAGATTTTTGTAACCCAGGTATTACATATATTTTTATATAGATTTATTTATTTATGTATAACTTTATGTATATTTAGATGGAATGATTGAAGTTGATTGTTTTGATATGAAAAGAAATTGTTGCATGTAATTTAAAGTATACGTTGGTTATTTGTATATACATAAATTTTTTCGTTATACGCACATTTTTATATATAACACGCGCGGGCGTTATTACAGGTAAGCAACATAACCTGAGGTTATGTTGCCAAACAGCCAATCTACGTGGCACTCACGTCCTTTTTGATAATGCATTTTCTTTTGCTGTTTCTTGCTGTTATTACTGTTATTATTGTTATTATTGTTGATGGTGTTTGTTGGTGATTGTTTGGTTGATTGGTTGCATTTGCCTTATTGCCATTGAGTGAGTGACCGAAACTACCAGAAAAGGAATAACACTGTCAGATAATAACTGCTGACAAATAGGCATATGCTTGTGGTAAAGACAAATAAAAAGAAAAGAAAAGAAAAGAAAAAAAAAAAAAACAAACAATAAGGCAGACAAAGAGACCAGCAAACAGATAGACAAAGTATTAAATAAAATGAATGAATGAAATAAAGTGAATGATCGAGACTAGTGAATGATGGACTGACTCTTGATACTCAAGTCATTTACTGCACGTTAATGATGATTGCAGCTAAATTATGAGGCAACTTAAAACAGCTACCAGTTGTCGACTACATTCTTATCTTTGTTTGACTTGAATTGCTCTTCAAAAAACTAAACCAAAAAAAAAAAAAAAAAAAAAAAAAAAAAAAAAGGGAAAAAGGAAAATAAAGCCAGAAACTTAAAGTATAAATAAATAAATAAATAAATATAAATATAAATAATAATAATGGGAAGTAGCCAATCAAAAAATTATTCAGCGGTAATCTTTGATGAAGCTGAATTGTAAAAATATGTCAAATCTCATAAAAATGCATAATTTTCATTAGTTACTTTAAATAAATAAATTTGCTTGATATTTGAGAGTTCGAGTTTGTGGGCAATGAAAAAAATTTCGTTTTTTCTATTTTGAATCACTTTTAATAAAAAATATACAATTTCTTTGCCATTTATTATGAATTCTGTGATTTAAAGAAAAATTAAAGAAATTCTTAATTTAAAGTTTCCATTTCAACTTCTAAGCCACGTTTTAAACCTTAAAGTTATACAAAAGCACTTTCATATAAACTTCACTCTTCAATGTGTTCAAATTTTTTTTTTTTATATAGAAAAATAAAAAAATAAAAAAAAAAGGCAAAGTACAAGTCAAAAAAAATGTATAAAAAAAACATTACAAACTGAATGCAAAGCGTTATGAGAGTCTCATGTAAATAATTGCTGTTCTCAAATAGCAATCAACATATAAGAAAGAAAGAGAAAGCATAAAAATAAGGTAACCATAATATTGAGCGTCACCATCACGCCTGCACAATTTACTTCAACTTGCATATTTAAATAATTTCAACAAAGAAATATAAAAGCAAAGGAAACTAATACAAGAAAACTTTAAATGTAGCCTCAAGGTACCAAAAAAAAAAAAAGAAGGAAACAAATTAAAAAAAAAAAAAAGAAAAAAATAGAAGCTTAAGTTAAAGTTAGAGTAACATTGAATTATGCTGTAGAAAGATGAGCCAGTTATTCATCTTAAGTGAACTGAACTCAATACAATTCATCATAAAGTTGTGGGGTGTATATGAAATATCTCTTGTACATCTACATGGGCTACCATTTGATTTAACTGGAAAAAAAAGGCAAAAAAAAAAAAAAATTGAAAAAAAAATTAAGGCACAACACAATAATAATAATAATAATAATAATAATAATGATTATAATAAAATCAAAAAAAAAAAAAAAAGTAAAAGCAACAATCAACAAAAAAAAGAAAAAAAAAAAAAAGAAAAAAGGGATAAAGACCAGCAATTTTCTGAAACTGAACATTGAAAAGAAAAATAAGTACAATTTGAAAGAAAAAAATGTTAGATGGTTGATGATGAAGATGATGAAGTGAATAAATAAGAAGAAAAGTTAGATATTATAAGTTCTTAGCCATGTGCTTATAAAGATTCAATTTAAATCAATTTAGTAAAAGGGATTTTTGTCAAGAGAATAAATCAAGTTAAATAATACAAATGGCCAAAACTTATAAAAATTCCAAACTTTTTTAATTTTTAATTAATTTTCTTAAACGTGGTAAATAAAATAAAAATTACTTTACAGTTTCAAGAATTGAAAAAAAAAATTTTAGATTTAGATATTTAAAAAAAAATGATTTTTGATGCCAGAAATAAATTCGCCAGACTACAAAAAAAAAAAAAAAACCAAAGCCTTTTACCATTTAAAATTTTTATTTTGAATTAAGGCCTTTTTAAAAATTTCGTTTTTCTTTTTCTTAGCCCTTGAAATTAAATCATTATTAAGTGAATACTTTTTTGTTTTATAAAAAAAATTTCCTTTCATATATTTTTGGTAAAAAAATATACATTCACGTTTGTTTTAGTATTATTTGTTATTGTTAAGAAAAAAAATTAAAAATTAAAAATTAAAAATATTTTTTTATTGCAAATAAAATCGCTTGAATTAAATTTTTTGCTTTTGCTATTATTTTATAACAATCAATAATTATTGTTATAACTTGGACTACATTTTTTTTTTTGAAAAATTCTAAACACAATCGAGTTTTTTTTTTTTTCTTTTTTTTTGTAGTTATTATATTTTTCAAGTTATTTTGTTTGTTCTTGTTGCTTCCACCTGCATATTTTTTTACAAAAGAAAAATTCCAAATAAAATTCCAAAAAAAAAAAAAAAAAGCAAAAATGTAAAACAAAAATTCAACAGATAACAGTTACAGCTAGAAAAAAAAAACAAAAAAACAAAAAATTAAAGCAAAAAGTAGCTAACAAAAAGTTGGCCAACATATTTCTATCTATTTCAGCAGCCAACAATATTACTTAACAATTTCATTTGATTTTCATTTTTGTTATTTTTTTTTTTGTTATTGTTGCTACTGCTTCGTTTATTATATGAAAGTGTAAACTAAGCAAAGGCTGGCCACGTGTTAAGCATGCTCATTGTAAAATTTTATATTTTACTAAAATAATAAATGATAATTAATACAAATGTTACAAATGTATATTTAAACACATACATACATACATACATACATACATACACATATACACATGTAAATTATATTAAATTATAGAAAATGTTAAAATACAGAAAGAAAATTTTTGATGAAACTAATGATGAAGATCATTAGATTTTTGTCTAAGTGGGGGGGAAAAAAAAATTTATAACAAGAATTTTTTTACAAAAATAAAAATAAATGATTTTCTAGAGATTTTTTTTTAATTTTTAAAGCGAAATTTAAATAAAAAATTTTTATAATTTTTATATTTAACCTTGAACCAAAATATTTCCACGTATTGGAAAGATAATTATTATCAATTTTCATTAATATTTTTATTCAAGGCAAATTATAAAATTAATGAAAGAATAAAAACAAAAACAAAAAAAAACAAATGAATTGAAATGTGTCGACAATCAAATAAATAAAGTATGAAAATTTTTAAATAACAATTCAAAATCTTTAATGGTTTTGTAGAGCTCATTTTTTTTTTTTTCTCTAATAATGTTTTTCAGTTATTCTGACTTTGCCATAACCACCATGTAATTTCTGTTTGGTAAATGCTAAAATATCGCTATGTATTGAAGTTGGCAAACGAACAATTGCTGCATTACCATGATGTTGATAGAGATGATGATGCGATGTGGTTGGTGTATGATGAACTAATGCAGTGGTACGATGATGATGTACAACAGCATCATCGCCATCATTATGTACCAGATCACCATGATGTAATTCGGCTGTATTTAAATCGGCCGCATAATGATGCTCATCAATATGATGATTATCATGGACAACATGATGATCAATAACAGGATTTGTATAATGTAAGAAATGATGAGGTTCATGATGTATCACTTTGGTAACATGATGTACAGGTTCAATTTGATGTATGGGCTCATGATGAAGAACTTTTGTATTGCCAGCATTCAATTGTAGTGTGGCAACATTAACATCATGATGCTGATGATTAATATCAACTGCCACAGTTTCAGCTTCATTTAAATGGACATTATTATGATGATATACGGGATGATGTTCTGTAACATGATCATTATCAATAATAATAGCTGAAGATTTACCAAAATGTAAACCGCCATCATGTACATGAACTAAAGGTGCATTCCCATTATGATGCAATTGATGATGATGATGAAATCGTTTAGAAGGTGCCTCATGAGCAATGATACTGGCATAAGATATTGCCAATAGAGCAAACATAATATAAATAATAATCTGTGAGAGAAAATTTCATTTATCATTAACAGAAATAGAAGGCCATTTGAGAAAAAAAAAATTCCTATAGATTTGATATTAAAATTAAGAGAATTTTATTTTGTAAAATTTAAACACTTCCTTTTTTCACAATGAATTTATAAATTAATTTTTAAAAATTTTTAAATTTCTTTGAAAAAATTTTCTTTTGATTTACCGTTACACATACCTTCATTGTTATAATATTTTATTTATATAAATAAAGTTTGAATTTCCTATTTGTTTTTTTTTTTTTTTTGAAAAAAAAAAAAATAGAAATATTTTTGTAGGTTTTGTTATGTTTTGCACAAGGTTGTTTAAGGAACTGATGATCAAAATTATACCAAACGCTTAGTTTTATATGAAAAATTTTTAATTGAACAGCTGATCGCTGTAATCGTAACGTCAGTTAGTCATTAAATGTGACGGAGTTATGACAATAATCAAAATTTTGTAATAAGTCGAGTGTCATTGAAATAATAATTAAACAGTTTAAACGTGTATCACATGCCATGCATATAAATTATCATTTGTTTAATCACACATGGCATTATTGAACAAATATTTTAATGGTCTACACTTATAAAAATATGCTGAAAATATGTTTGCAGAAAGAAATGTGGCATGCACTTTTAAATAATCACAATAAATATAAATATGGTGTAAAAAAAAAAAAAGATACATTTAATATGAAATGTAATTGAATGAAATTTATGACGTGATCATGTAACGCATTTTTTAAAGGAGATATTGAGTAATTGAGAAATGGGGTCTTGCATGAAAGTTTGTGGAATTCTCTTCAAAAAAGAAAAAGAAGAAAATTTTTCAAGGTGATCTGTTTAATACATGACACTTGAAGTTTTATTTTAATTTCTTGGATAAAGCCTTGTAAAAAACCTTCATAGACTTACATTAATAATATTGCATTTTCATTAGAGAGTTTCATTTTAAAAAGTTTTAAAAGTCCAATGTACCTTAGTGGTACCTTTTAGCTTCGATATATAAAATAGGGAAATATGCTAAAGTCATAAAAAATGGTCCATTTAATTTTGGATCAGCATATGAGATTATGATGAAATTTTTTCAAATTCTAGGAAGTTGATTTATGAATCAATATAGAGATTAAAATGAAGGTCTAATTACCAAGCGTTACTTTTATGGCAAAATTGTACGATTCTTCTAAAAAAAATTTTGATATGTGGAATTATTATAAAAATGGTCATAACAAATGGTCCATTTAATTTTGGATCAGCATATGAGATTATGATGAAATTTTTTCAAATTCTAGGAAGTTGATTTATGAATCAATGTAGAGATTAAAATGAAGGTCTAATTACCAAGCGTTACTTTTATGGCAAAATTGTACGATTCTTCTAAAAAAAATTTTGATATGTGGAATTATTATAAAAATGGTCATAACAAATGGTCCATTTAATTTTGGATCAGCATATGAGATTATGATGAAATTTTTTCAAATTCTAGGAAGTTGATTTATGAATCAATGTAGAGATTAAAATGAAGGTCTAATTACCAAGCGTTACTTTTATGGCAAAATTGTACGATTCTTCTAAAAAAAATTTTGATATGTGGAATTATTATAAAAATGGTCATAACAAATGGTCCATTTAATTTTGGATCAGCATATGAGATTATGATGAAATTAATTTAAATATTAAATAATTTCTAAATGTAAAAGAAACTAACTGGATGAATGGTTTAGATGGACAGTCAGATGGATGAATGGACAATTAATCTTAAATCAATTTATTTAGACTCTAATCAATGAATGCCTTTGGTTAACGAAATATACATTTATTAACAATTCATTTATTATTTATATGTAAAATGATTTATAATCAATACCTTTGGAAATAATTTAATAGCTTAAAAGTTTTGTCCAAATTACCGTTACGGCGGTCTAACTATTTAATGAATTGTTGAATGCTGAATATTAATATCATACTAATTATGTTTAAGGCTAAAGATTAACGTTTAATATTAAATGACATGTATAATCTAATTTTAAAGTAACATCAGACAAACCAGAACAAAAAAAAAAACCATCAATATAAAATAACAAATTGGAAAGTAATGGGAAAAAAGAAATGAAAAACAAAATAACTTTAAATTATACAAAAAGCAATAAATTTTTAAATAAACCAAAAGATTTTGTCTAATAAAGTTATTTGTCATATTAATAAAGTGTTATTACAACTATAAGTTGTCTATGGTCAGTAAAATGTGTAGGTAGCTTAATATATCAAGAGATAGAGAGATAGATAGACAGATAGATGGATGGATGGATGGATGGATGGATGGATGGATGGATGGATGGAATATAAGAAAACATGATTTTCATTTCAATTATATTACGTACACAACTTAGTGATTATGGTGTAGTTGTTGTAGTAAATGAATTGTCAGACAAGTCTCTATTAATTTTTTTTTTTTTTTTTATTTTATATGTAATATGTTAAATGTATACAAGTCAACACTTCCAAACCAAAATAAAACTAACTAAATCAAAAATAAAAAATACCAGCAAAAACAATTGAATTTAATAGCAACAACAATTACCATTGAAAAATAAATGAAAATAAAAATTAAGTAAAAAAGATGAGTATGAGACATTTTTGAATAAATAAATAATTTCAAAGCACGTTTGTGTTATTATTGGATACATTTCTGTTCATTGGTATAATTTTTTTTTTTTCATATCAATTATACAGGAATTGCCTGAGCCAAGTGGCTGAGTGATAGATATAAAATATTTTCAAATATAATTAGTTTTTAGAAATCATTCAAAAATATTTTTCAATAATGAGTAACGTTTTCAATATTGAAAAAGTCTGGATACTTTTGTTAAAAGAATGAATTTTGTATTAATCTAAACTTTTTATATATTTTTTTTAAAATAAACTATTTCTATATAAAGATTCCCTATATAAAGATTCCCGAAAGATTCTAATTTTTTTATTAGAGCTTTATAAAAATCTTTTTCTTAAATAATTTTTGATTACGTTGAAATTTTTATTGAATTTTTATCTTGGTAATTAATTTAATTTGTTCGCTGTTGCTGTTGCTGTTGTTGTAATTGTTGTTGCTATTTATAGTTTTTTAACTTGGTCAAATTGATTAAATGGTTTCACTATCACCCTGGAAATATTTTCAAATCAGAAGAAACTAGATAAAACTTGTTGACTGATTGATTGACTTTATTAAATACAAAATCATAGATTTTTATTAGCTTTTACATAAAATTTATATAAATAAAATATTTATCGATTTTTGTTAATAGGCCATTTACACTTTTTTTTGTTTTAACCATTAACTTCATATGAGCTTATTATGTAATTAAATCAAAAAGTGGGGGAAAAGGTATGTAGCTATAAAAATTTTTGAAAAAAAAAGTTATTTGAAAATGATAAAATTTAACCATAAAAAGGTACGACCCTTGAAAATTGAAATAAATTTAAATAATTTGAAAGGAAATTTAATGAAATAAAATTAAACAAAAAAAAAAAAAAAACAAACAACAGCATATTAAGGGAATATTTACACCAACACCACCAACATAATCGAAATGTTTTGGCTTTCATGAAATGATACGCAATTACATTCAAACAACAACAATTGTTGTTTAATGGCTTTTAGTGTTGTTGCCGCCAAACCAGCGGCGATTCTTGTTGTTGTTTTTGTGGATGGCACTTTTTTTTTCAACAATTTGTTTTTATATGTTGTAATAATACCAATAACAACAATAACAATAACAATAACAATAACAATAACAATAACAATAACAATAACAATAACAATAACAATAACAATAACAATAACAATAACAATAACAATAACACGTAACACACACCATAACAGAAAGCAAAAGTTACAAGCAGTGAAATTTTATAAATAATTAAAACGCTTTAAACAAAACAAACTTTTATGCTTTTTTTTTTTTTACTCATTTGAGAGTCTGACAAGTGTTTGTTTAGTGTTTGTTTGTTTTATGTCATTTATTCCCATTACATAATACACTTCATTTTAAACATCTTCTTCTTTTTCTATCACTTATAGTTTTATTATTATTATCTATGTAATTTTTTATTTATTCAAGGACGTTAACACTTGAACATGAAATCGTGTTCGATTAAATTTGACAAAGATTTTCACTTGCATAAATTTTAATATTATTTATGGTTTTTCTTCATCAAAATTTGCCTGTACCTAATAAAATTGTAAAACTTTTTAATTTCAATTTCAATTTTTGGCCTCTTGTCCGCTTTTTCAGGCTACAGAAAGTATTGCAAAAAAAAAAAAAAAACAAAAAAAAAAATCAAGAAAAAACTTTTTGCCTTGACCTAACACAAATCCACTAATAATCATAATTTTAATTTCAATTTTAATTTCAATTTCAATTTGAAAATATGTAAGAAGTTAATGAAATAAAAAAAACAAAAAAGGCAAAAAAATTTTTTATAAAAATTCTCTTCTTCATTAAGTTTATAAATAAATTCCCATAAAATGTGTATGATCAAATGTTTTGTTTTTTCTTTTTCATTTTCATTTTTCGTTTTTCAATTTTTTTTTTTTTTTTTATAAAGAAAAATACACAAAGGCAACTTAATAACAAAAATCAACAATGGCAGCAACAACAACACTAAATATAATAACAATAATAATAATAATAAGAAAAATAAGAGTATTAAAAAAAATATACTCATTTTACGGCTAATCTATAAATTTAATGGTGAATGAAACTTCATTATTAACACATGCTATTATGATCATTATTCAGTAGCAGCAATAGTTGCAAGCAGGCAGGCTGATATTAAGTTGAAGCCACTTGTTGCTTATTACAATATCGTACACAAATAGTACACAAATCTACATTACACAAGTTGTTTATTTTTTACATTTTTTACATTTTTTACATTTTTTTTTTTACTTTTACATTTTTTCTGTTTCTTTTTGTGGGCTTTTTGCACAATTACAGAATTATATATAGCGCCAAAAGTAATAAGTGTAACAATAGCAATAAGCCATAAAAAAAAAAAACAAAAGTATTACCAGGACATGATACAAATGTACATGTAAATATATTATCTACATAAATATGTAGATATGTAGATACATGATTACATGTAACATTCTTCATTTCAATCACTTTTTAATGGACTAACTAAGTTTGGTACCTGAAGCCATATAACATAAGCAAAGCTTATTATAATTGATAAGCAATGACTTTAAAATTATCCTACATTGGGCAGCCAAGGCAAGTTATAGCAAAACTTTAGAGTAGGAGTACAGTTTATAGAGCCTAGTGTACTAATAATGTGATAGTTTTGGTTGAAGGACTTTTAAATGGTCTCCCAAGTAATGGCTTATTGGAAAGAGCATTTTATGTATTAATGGGAAATATTACCGCTTGAGAACTTTTCTAAAAATCAAGAAGGGTCTTTTCTAATCCCATAAGAAAACTGATTTATAAAATTCTGCCAATTTCTAACATTTTGAATGCGTCAGTTAAAAATGATTGTTGATGTAAAAGGGGTAAACAACATTTTAAGGCTGGTCATTTTTCAAAATCTCTGATTACCTAAAAATCTTTATTCATTTTCCTTACAAATTTGCAAAAAAAAGATGATACTGAAAATTTTGTATCTAACCATGCCCATTAAATAAAATATATGGCTACAATAAGTGTTTCCCTTAAACGTTTAAGCTTATTATTCATTTATATTTCTTAACCATTTGTATTGGATTATTATTTTGTCTTCTTCTTCTACTTTTTAAATGTTACTAATAATATCATAAACTTGATATAACGTAAAATGTAAAAAAAAAACCAATGAGAGGAAACAAAGAGAGTAAAAGAAAAATAAGAAAACTAAGAAATTAATCGAATTGAAATGGAACAAAGTAACCGCTTCCATAACGCATAAGTCACGCTTTTGTTGCCCATTTAGTTGTTGCAGATATTAATTGCAAAGCATAGCATAGCATAGCATAGCATAGCATAGCATAGCATAGCATAGCATAGCATAGCATAGCATAGCATAGCATAGCATAGCATAGCATAGCATAGCATAGCATAGCATAGCATAGCATAGCATAGCATAGCATAGCATAGCATAGCATAGCATAGCATAGCATAGCATAGCATAGCATAGCATAGCATAGCATAGCATAGCATAGCATAGCATAGCATAGCATGGCATAGCATAGCATAGCATAACATTACGCATTAAGGCCTAATCAAACGGCACTTGTTTGTTACTTAGCTTAGCTTGCCTTAGCTTAACGCAATTTGACTTGAATTGACTTGAATTGCCTTGAATTGGCTGGCCAATCTAAATGTGGTAGCATTTACATTATATAAATATATATATATATGTATGTATGTATTAATGGCGTGCAGGTGTTAACGTTGTTGCTATTTATTGTTAGCATTTAGTAGATGGAAATTATGTTGCAAAAAATATTAAGCATTATACTTCCATTTATATCATCTCTATACAATTTTAAATGAACATATCAAACATGCACACATATACATGCACATGCATTCATGCAAATAAACTGAGAATAAAATTTATATTTATATATAAAGTGAAATCACCTGTTTCAGCTTCTTCTTCTTCTTCTTCTTCTTCTTCTTCTTCTTCTATATGTTTTTTACATCTGTACAATGATATTTGCATGTAGACAAAATAAATTGGCGAATGATTTTTAATTTTTTTTTTATGGTTGATAGAACCAATAAGATGCCTTATTATTCTTATTTACTTATTATTCACATTATTTATGCGATTATTATTATTAGTGTTACTATTATTGCCATTATGCCTATTATTATTATTATCATTAACATTATGATTAAAGTTTATAGTTTTATCAGAAAAAATTATATATATATATATATTTTTTTTTCATTTATATTATATGTCTATATTAATTTTTATAAAAATATTTGTATATATGTAAAGCATCTCGCATAATTAACGCATTAAATATATTCCATTTTCGCTTGATTTTGTTTTGTTTTTTTGTTTTTTTTTTTTTTGCTTTTTTTCTTTACTCTTTTTACTAATTTTAAATATATTACTTTTTTCTGTTTTTTCTTTTTTTTTTTGGATTTTTTATGTTTCAGTTTTCAGTTTTCATGATAATAAACGTAGAAGACATGAGATCGGCTTGACTAATACAAAAGCAGCTAAATAAATAAATAAATGATGTATAAAAAAAAAAAAATAAAACAAAAAAATTCCTACGTTTCATTTAGACTGCTTAGCTGTAACATATAAATGATAAAAACATACATATAAATATATATATATATATGTGTGTATGTATGTATGTATGTATGTAAAAATGCATCAATATTTCATTATTATTATTATGACTGGCAAAGTATGAGTCAGTTTGAAAAGTAAAAAAAAAAAAGAAACGTGTAGAGAAAGGCCTTTAATAATAACAATAATAATAATAACAATCATTAAAAAATAATGAAAATAAAAAAGAAAAATTAAAGTATGAAAATCAAAAGGAATATAAGAAAGTAAGAAAGTAAGAAAAAAAAATAAAAGAATTATGGAATTAAAGAATGAAATAAAAGGTAGATTAAGATTACAAAGCAAGCTAAAAGTAAAAATAAAAAACAATAAGCAAAAAAAAAAAAAATAAAAAAAAAAAAAAAATAAAAAATAAGTAGCATTAAGAAAAAAAAAGAAAGAAAGAAAAGTTACACAAAATTAAGCAGACATTCTTCTGCAGCCGTAACTTCCGCATGCCATCAAACCAAGATTTTAGCCAAAATAAAATCTTTTTTATATCTCTATATAAATATATATATATATGTGTGTGTGTGTGTGTGTGTAAGTGTTGTGAAATTTTTCTTTTTTTTATATGCAGTAAACTTAATTGTTACTTTATATGTTGCTGCTTCTGTGATGGCCATTTTAAACAAAACTGATCACCTACATAAGCCAATTAAAATATAAACGCAAACACATAAATGCACATACATATATTGCATACATATATACATTTATATATATATATATATATATATATATATATATAGAAAATTTACAAAGTTAGTATTTTGTTAATGGGAGCAGTAAAAGTGCCAGCATAGATGGAGGAGTCGAAATTGCATGAAAAACGCTTAAAAGTGTTGCTGGTGTTGGTAGTACATGTAATGGCGGCATACATATACACACACACACATACATACACACATACATACACATACATACATACATACATACATACATATATATATATATTTATATACCTTATGCTTATACGAATTAAATTTTCTGTTGTTGGTATTAAAATATAAATCATCATCATCATCATCATCATCATCATCATCATCATCATCATCATAAGCATTTTTATTATTTAACACACAATATTTCATTTGATACAATTTAACACAATTCTATATTTATATATATATATATATGTGTGTGTGTGTGTGTGTGTGTATTTGTATTTGTATTTATAAGCATTCACTTGATTATGTATCTTTTTAGTGAAAAAGAAATGAAGCATGTAAAAATTAATTTGTAGAGCTTTTGATATCATAACCAATTCATTGGTAACAGTAACAAGCAATATTATCAGTAACAACAACAAACAACAACAAACAACAACAAACAACAACAATAATAATAATAATGACAACAAAATAATAAGTTAATAAAATAAAAGAAGTACAACAACAAAAGAAATTTTTGGAACGTTTTAAGTAGAATTTTATAGCAATTTCTTTTTTTTTTTTTTTTAAGATTGAAAATCTTTTTCATACAAATCTTTTCCATTCATGCATCATTTGAAAACCTTTAAAAGTTCTATAATTATTTAGATAAGGTAAGTTATTCTATTGTTATCTATAAACAGGGCAAACTTCCAGTTAAATTATCATCCATAAATAAATGTATGGTAAAATTTTTTTTTTTTTGTTATTAAACTAATCTTTTGGAAACTCCATGTGGACCTTAAATGCTTAATACATTTATCTGTAGATGTCTTATAAAAAATGTGAGGCTTAGGGCCACAAATAGAGTTAGATTTCATGAAAATTATTCAATTCAAGAACTGAAAAGTTGAGCGAACTAAGTTCTGATGCATTGCGCCCATTTTTCTATATGCCATAATATAAAATAAAATAAAATTTTTGAAAAATTTGATCTTGAAATTTGATCTTGCTTTTAGTATAAACAAAAATTGTTGAAATTAACTTAGCAGATCAGTTATTTTTTTTTTTTTTTTTTTTTTTTTTTTTTTGGTATAACACTTGTAATATCCAATTTTATACTTCTACCATCTTCTGCTTGTTCTTATTCTGCATCTTATATTTTTTTTCCACTTTTTCTTTTTTTTTTTTTTTTTTTGTTTTCATTTTCATGTATATAACTATAATTTTTTTTTTTTTTGTTTCTCTTAAGTTGATTGAGTTCATCGAAAAGTTAATCGGAAATCGCAACCAGAGTTATTCACGTGCATGAAGTGAGTGAAATGAAAACGGTTAATATTACACCAGTGTATATCGTATGGCATGCCATGGCGTAACTTTGGAATGGCTACTTGTTATACACGAGAAAGCCTTTTTCAAGCCAACGTAAAAAACACATTTTATCATGATTATTTTTATTGATGGTCGATGGTTAATGCTATTGTTGCTATTGTTGCTATTGTTGCTATTGCTTGTTGTTGTTGTTGTTGTTGGTGTTAAATTATCTTATTTCATTTGTAAATTTTCTTACCAATTTACTGGCCAAAGTATTAAAAATGAAAAGAGGCAGCCAACACGATAAAAAGGCAAAAAATAAAAACCAAAAAAAAAAAAAAAATCTTTCATTCAATGTACTTGAAGACATTGGTAGAGAAGCTTCTGTAGATAAAATGTATAAAAAAAAAAAAAAAAAAAAAAAAAAGAAAAGCTGAATAAAAAACTCAATTTTCTGCGCTTTTTACACATTAACGTTATAAATTGTTGTAATCTGATATAATTTTTTGCAAACATTTTCTATCATCACTATCATCGCTATTGCCAACGCCATCACCACCACCACCAGCAACTCACAAATTTGATCAAAGCTTTTGAGCAACAGAAAATTGTAGCTACTTTATTTCTGTGTATTATGGTTTTTTTTTTATTCTTTCTGATTTTCGATTTTGTTATAATCATTTAAGTCATGTAAATGGCAAATAGGGTAAATAATGTGGCTAACAAAAGGAGTTAATGTATTTTATGTAGAACATATTTCTCAGTTTTGTTGTTACTTGAAATCGATTTTTATATTTTTCACCTTTAAAAGTATAACAATAATAACAACAATAATCTCAACAAAAGGTATCACAATCAACACTAGATTTTTCTATCGTTTTCATTATAAATAAATAAGCAAATAATCAAGCATTTAATTTTGCGTTGTTATACACGTCTTAACTTATAAAATGATGGTAAAATGAGGGCGTACAAGCGTGCAAGTGTCTAATAGGCGTTAATAAAATATATTATTATTTAACTGTAAAATAATTTAGCTAGTTATAGAAAAATGGTTAAAAGTTCAAATTATACTTAGACAATAAACTAAAGCAAAATGATTTGATTAGAATCATTAGCTTGATTATTATAAATAGAAAATGGGAATAAGTATAATTGTGGTAATAAGAAGAAGAAAGTTAAAAAGAAATAGAAAAAAGAAAAAAAATATATAAGAATAAAAAGTGGTATATAAAAATAGTTTGAAGATATCAAAAGACTTTTTAAAGGGCAAGGTATATGCAAAAATTTCCAAAAAAAAAAAAAAAAAAATACTTATACTTAACTTTAAAAATTATTGAACTATTTAGAAAATTAAAAAAAAAGTAAGGAAAATCTATTAAAAATTTTATAATGTTGGTAACTTTTCTATAATAATATTGCATTTTATCAAATTTTTTATATGACAATAGATTTGAAAATTAAATGAATATGGTTTAAATTTGGCCTACTTATTTTGTAAAAAAAAAATTGTTAACACTTCTTTTATATAAACTTTTTTTAAAGTAGTTGTATGATTTGGAAACTTCCATGAGAGGCTGCATGTTCAATATGGGCCCACTTTTAATTGAAAGCACGTTTTGGCAAATAAATAAAAATTTAATATGGTGAGCCATGAAGTGCACAAAATTATGCCTGATTAGACAGACAGACATAGAGATAGTTTTAATTTAAATTACAATGAAATTTTGTTTGGATTCTGTCTAGGTATTACAGAGGTCTAGGTATTATACGAATATATATATTGCCACCCTAATAGCTAAATATAAAATAACATAATAATTATCATGCCAATCAAAAAAGTATACACTTTCAAAATTATTAATGAATCATTATGGCATAATTCATATGAAACGTGTAGCGTTCATCTTATTCAAAGACTTTTTGTCATGTACATTATTATTATTATTATTGTTATTGTTATTGTTATTGTTATTGTTATTATTATTATGGTTACAATAATTGTTTTCTTTACATTCATTAATAAACAATATAACATTCATTAAATAACAAAAAGAGAAAAACAAAAAAAGAAGCCGACTTTTATACATGAAATTCCAATAATTGTTAAATAATAAAAATCTAAGCTATATAATAAAATTGAAATAAAAAAAAAAAAAAATAATGTAAAAAAAAAATACAAAACAATTTGTTCTTGATTTATGAGAATAAAAAAATTTGCAATAAATTCCTTAATAAAAAAAATAAATAAAAATACAAGAAACATAGCAACAAAATACCTGTAACCATAGAATAAATAAAAAACTATGCAAACCTCTTTAAATAATGCTCATTATCATTATCATTAACATCATTATCATCATCATCATCATCAATGCTGTTACTGTTACTTACAACTACAATCAAATCTTAAGATTTTTATTAGCATTTACATGATACATTACCACAAAAAAAAAAATGAAGAAGAACAAGGCAATGTAAAAATTAAAGTAACAGTAGCAATAAGTAATAAGCAATAACAATGATTGTTGATTGAACAACTTAGATAATGAATATTTGCTAAAGTAAAACTTTTCCTTGATTATTTATAACAAAAAGTTAAGATTATTTAAGAAAAATGAAGAAGCTGAAATGAGTGAATGTGAAATCTTTGAAATTGTTTTAGAAAATTTTTTTGCAACGTTTAATAAATTTATAGTTAAAAATGCCGCCATATATTTCATGTTTTATAAAACATGCAATGTAAGCAATTTTGATGATTTTAATGAACTTTTTATTGATCATAACAAATAAACTTCAATTTAAACTAATCAACTCAATCTGACATTAATGGTAAAATATCTACTCTCTATTATATTTTCATTTGATGGACAATGGTAAAAAAAAAAAAAATAATAACATTCATTTATGAGAATTATGCCATATAAAAATATTTCATATAAAAGATGATGAAATTTTTGTAAAGATATAAATTTTTGTAAAGTTTATTTGAAATGGATTTTTTTGGCCTTATTTAAACATATTTTTTTTATAAAGTAAAAACTTCTTATGATACAAACAAATAGAATAGTTTGATTGAAAGTACTTTATGAAATGAATTAAACTTTGATACAAAAATTCTATTAAAATTATAAGGCTTTTTTAAGGGCAACAAAAGAAGCCCAATTTCAACACCTTAATTAGTTAAGTTTTTTTTTTTTTTTAAAAAAAAAGTGTTTTAGTTGAATCAGAAAATTAATTTTCTTTGTGATAAGTAACTTCCTTTTACTAGTTTAGTTTAAAAAATGCTGCCTTTAAAAAAAAAAGACAATTTTTATGTAACATTTTCTATTTCTATTATTTATTTAATTTCTTAAAGAAAAAACAAAATATACAATAATAAATAAATAAATTGTGTTATAATTAAAAAAATATAAAAAAAAAATCATTGAGATTTCTTTCAAACTTTGCTTTAAAGTTCCTTGCAAAGATTGAGGATTATTTTTTTTTACAAGATCTATTGAAACTTATTTAAAATAAAATGTAAAATAAAAAAGCAATTTTCTGGCATTTAAGTCAAATATTAATAGAATCATGCATATATAAACATGATCTTAAATAGTTGCTAGAAATTAATTTTAGATAAAACAAAACCAGGCCTTGGTAATGTAGAATAAAAGTATAGAAATTTAAGGGGGAAAAAAAAAATTGGAAAACATTAGAAAACGTTAGAAAAACATGAGAATTGATTACTCATTAAAGTAAAGATAATTAAATCAATATTTAATAAAAAAAAATTATACATAAAAATATAATAAAAGTAAAGAAATTATATGGCCTTAGCATTTTAAGGCCTTACTGTTAGTTTTCCCTTTACATTAATAAAAAAAAAGGAATGAACGATTTTTTATTCACCAAAAAAGAGACTAAAATATCTATATTTAGATTATTTGGAAATTTTAATATGGCATTTTCTATTTTCTACAATTAAAAAAACAAAAAACTAGAAAAAAAAAGGATTCATGGGGCATAGCAACTAAGAATGCAAAAAAAAAAATTAAAGGTTATTTTTATTTAATTTTTTGTTTGATTATCTAAAAAAATAAAAAGGTTTCCTTTTATTAATTTCAATATATGAAATAATAGTTATATGTATTAGCAATAATGACACAAGCAACAAACAGGCAATTAATAGGATAATAAATGTAAATAAATGAGAGTGTAAAAATTAACACGCTAACTTAAATCAAAATAATAAGAAAACTTAAATAAAAAAATTATACCATAAATATAAGATACATACATACGATACATACATACATACATACATACATACATACATACATACATACATACATATACAAATATAAATACATATAAAATTTATTTGTAATATTTTAAGTGGGCGTTAATCAGCTTACGAGTGTACGACTTTTTATTACAATCTGAGTAGTAAATAGCAAGTGGCATGACATTGAAACACGTGATGCGTGTTTGCTGTGAGATGTAAAAAAAAAAAAAAATATATATAGGACGCATATGGAAGCATATTGTGTGTCATTTATTCACTAAGGACAATTTCAAGGTATTATATGCTGGTTTTTCTTTATATACATTTTCCTTGCTGTTGATTGTAAAAAATTTTTTTTCTCTTTGTTAATTTTCCTTTTTTTTTTAATTTTTATATAACATTAATTATTTTTTAATATTATTCAATATATTTTACACAAACAAATTGCACTGATAAATTATTATACATTTTTGTTTAATGTATACGATAGAGGCAATAGCAACACTAACATCAACAACATCAGCAACATCAGCAACATCAGCAATATACAATATTGTTGTGTTAGCATGTACAATATACAAATAATGATAATTACGTTACTTTATTTATGAGACGGTTACCGTAACTGTTTCAGAACATTTAAAATGTGCGTATGAAATGAGAATGATAATCAAATGATAATGAAATGAAATGTAATATTTATCAAGAAGATAAATAATATGCATATAGCATATTTTTTTTTTTAAATTATGAAAATTTGTGACAAAATATTTTATGGTAAAAATGAGTATAATCGATGGCCTATAAAAATCAGCAAGCAAATATAATTGGCCTCAAAAAATTGAGGAAAATATAAAATGAATGTTAAAACAAAATAAATTAAAAATTATAATTTCAAGAGAACTGATTTAAATGTTGGTTAAACAGATTGGCCCATTAGAATGAATTTAAAAAATTAATTTTAAGTTGATTTAATGTAAAACTTTAGAAATGTTACAAGTAGCTGCTTAAATTAATTGTACCTTCTTTTACAAAAGTGTTCTATTAATTGTCAATTAGTTAATCAAGGATGAATAACAAAAAAACTCTTTATCATGAAAATTTTATTAATCAATTCAAGATAAATATTTGAAAATACTTTTTTTTTAATGATGAAGCATGAAGTGTTTATTCAAGCAGAGTGTCTGTCTTGTTACAAAACTTCTATTGGAATGAGTTTACTTGAAAATATACAAACACATGAAAAAAAAAGAAGAAAAATATTAAAAATTTTTGGCTTTATTTAAGATAATTCATAATAATGAATCTTTCTTAAGCCACATTTTTGATTAACTTTAAAATTTCTTGGCCGAATTTAAATGATATTTAAGAGCTAATTTCCACTTAATTGATAAAATGTTTTGATAAAGGTATGTGAGGAATCCATTCATTATAATTTAGCATTCTAAGAAGCCTTTAAAACAGAAGAGCTTAAATTAAGCCCACTTAAGGGCAGTGTATTCATACGCAATTTACACTTAATATTAATTTGTTATTTTTATTTTAATGTTTAAAGAAGAAGAAAATCAATCAATCATTTTACTAATACTAATACTAATACTAATACTAATACTAATACTAATACTAATACTAATACTAATACTAATACTAATACTAATACTAATACTACTACTAATACTACTAATACTAATACTAATACTAATACTAATACTAATACTAATACTAATACTAATACTAATACTAATACTAATACTAATACTAATACTAATACTAATACTAATACTACTAATACTAATACTAATACTAATACTAATACTAATACTAATACTAATACTAATACTAATACTAATACTAATACTAATACTAATACTAATACTAATACTAATACTAATACTAATACTAATACTAATACTAATACTAATACTAATACTAATACTAATACTAATACTAATACTAATACTAATACTAATACTAATACTAATACTAATACTAATACTAATACTACTTTTGAAAATTGATTTTATTTAGAAATTATGTTATTTTGCCAAACATGTTGTAGAATTTATTTTAGAGAGGAGCTTTGTTTCTAATTACTCATAATGACCTTTGCCTGTTTTATTTTCAAAATACATTACTCGTTTTCCACCTTCCAAATTTTTTTATATATATGGATTTGTACAATGATCACTTCAAAATAAAGAGCCATAAAAAATTCATTAGTGATATATTTTTCTTTATATAAAGTTTTTTTAAAAACTCATTAAATAATTATGAAATATACGCCTAAGGCATATCGTAAAATCTTTGATTAAATTTCTTGATATGAGAATGTATAAACCTACAAGTTTGCTATTTCTATCAATCATCTAGATATATTTTGTTTGTGCCTGTTAATTTCATAGAATAAACTTTGAAAGAATGTGTCTATCAAGAACAAGATCAATTAATTTTTTTACAAGTTTTGTACTGACATCAAATTAAGGGTTGCCACTATGAGGCATGGTTCAGAAATTATAAAAACAAAGGAAGGTAATTTTCTGTCATTTATAAATTCCACGCCTGATGCCTTTGCATTTGCTAAAAATTTTGAGACTTTTGGAGACTGAAAGTATTTTATAAAACAACTAAACAAACAAGAAAAGCTAACGAGGTCATAGTTCTCATCAGATAACAATGAAAATCTAAAAATTCTAGAATTTATTTGTAAAGTTATAAAACAAATAGCCTAAACATTATACAGGTATTACAAGAAATGCTAAAATTAGATAAGCTCTGAAAATATAATGCGGAGATAGAGGTAACATCTAAAAGATCTAAAATCTTGTGAAATTCTTTCTTTTTTTTACATTTTTCTTCATATATTTCCTAATAATAATACTAATAATTGTTAAAAGTCAAATGATATTTTAAATGTTT
This sequence comes from Melophagus ovinus, assembly GCA_023089585.1. NCBI lineage: Eukaryota > Metazoa > Arthropoda > Insecta > Diptera > Hippoboscidae > Melophagus > Melophagus ovinus. The sequence goes on along the minus strand of JAKKIB010000219.1, from coordinate 40,657 downwards.
TATATGTAAGTGTCTGTCAAATAATCTTGAGAAATTGTTGTAAAACTGTTGTAAAAATGTGACTAAAAAATCAATAAGACAAAATAATTATAAAAAAAAAAAAAAAACTATAACAACAAGTTTTTTCAATTCAATGCAAAATTAACATCTTTCCATACTGCATTCATTGTTGATGGATTGTTGATGGTTTGTATAAATTTTTTGCTTTAGTAACGCCTTACAACATTTAATGAATCGTATAAAATAACAAGTATATACAGAACAGACATATACAGTTAAATATAAGAATCATAACAAAATACAATCAATGCCTAACTTTTATATATATATATATATATATATATATATATATATTTTTTTTTTGTATATTTTATACATCATCATTCTGGTTAGATTCATTGTCAGATTTATTGTCAGCCCCCCGACAGACTATCTATGCGACTATTTCATTTATTTTGTTGGCTATTATCGTTCTTCTCTGTTTTGCCTCTGCCACATTGCCATTATTATCTCTTTGTCTGTCTATTGATCTATTTAATTAACCTCGAGGTTTTTTTTCATACATGTAACTGTCTGTTTATTTGTCCATCTATTCAAGTAATTTCTTGTATTGTCTTTTTTTATTTATTGATCTCTTTTATTAACAACTTTCTATTTTCTTATTGGAGAGTCATACGCCATATTATGATTTTTATATTGTCATTGTGAGTGTATGTATTTCCTGAAGATTTTTACAATTTTATATATATTTTCTATTTTCTATTTTCTATTTTCTATTAATGTTAGTTGCAAAAATTATGTATAATCATGTTGATTACTATTTACTCTTTACTCCTCAATTTTATTACTTCATTCAATTGATCTTCTTGTTTTACCAATTTATAGTTATTTGTTAGACTTATAATTGATTTAATCATATACACAATTAATATATATATATACAATTCAGGCCCATGGCATAAAATATGAAAAATAATCAAGTTATTCCCAGTTACTTTCTTTGCTTGATTTTATTTTATTTTTTTTTTTTTGTTATATTTTTTATTTTTTTTTTTTAATAGAATTTTAAGATGAAATCGATTAATATGAAACTTGTGCTTACAAATTTTTTTTTTATCATTTCATAATCATTAGGGCCTCTTAACTTTATTTTCATTAAACACTTCATAAAATTGTACATAAAAGTGGGTCATTCAATTTTAAATATAAAAAAAATTTTACAATGAAATAATTAACTTTAAAAATTATAGAAATTTTTTTAAATATCACACAAATTTTTAATATAATTAAAATTTCAGTTATTGCTCTTACATTTCTTTGAAAATTTTTTTTTAAAAAAAAATCTATTAGTATTAGAAAAAAAAAATTGCAACACTTAAGTAAAATTGAAATGTAATTAACAAGACGACGGTTTTTTTTTTTTTTTATAAAAGCACAACTTTTTTTTTGATGATTATCAGTTGAGCAGATTAAGCAAATTAGCAATAACTGGCTATTAACTTAATGTTTTAAATTGGTTGATTGTAAAGGCCAAGAAAGAAAGTGTTAAATTTGTTAGAGAGAGTTAGAAAAACGTGAGATCGATTTTTTGCTTTTATAAGTTTTTCATTTATTTTAGGCAATTTGACCACCATAATAGAATAATATTTAGGCCAAATCAAAACTTTTAATTGAACTTTTTTTGAACACTTGTGTATAAAGAAATGATTTTGATAAATTCTTATAGTAAATAAGAATTTATTAAATCAAAAAAGCAAAAAAGCAAAAAAAAAACATTTATTAATTAAGTAGGTAGCGTTTATGTTATTAAGATTATTAATATTTTTAAAATAATTCATATTGAAAAATAATAATAATTTATATTGAAAATATTAAAATAATACTTTTACTTTGGATAATTATTTAAATTATATAAATGTTATGTTTATTTTTTTTTTTATAATTTATGAACTAATTTTAGTAATTTTTAAAATAAAATTTAAGATTTTAATTTTAAATTTTAAAGAAATTTCAACGCCTACTCATTTTGAGGTAACATAATATTTACCGGTAATTTTTATATAATACAAAAACAAATTCTAAAAGACAAGGCAACTAGAAAACAATAACTTTAACATTTTTTATTATTTAGTATTAACATAAATACAGTTATGAAATAATCATAAAGACTAGACTGTTATATACACTGATCTCTTTAAAGTATACCGGTCTAAAAAAAAAAAAAAAAAAAAAATAAACAAACGAGTACAACATTAAGGAAATGTTCATACCTACCACGTTTAATTTCTGGGAAATCAATGTAGAAAAAAAAAAAAAAAACAAAAACCAAAACAAGACAAAATATAATAAAATACTTTTTCAAAGTATATAACACAAATACATATATAATTTTTTTTTATATATATATATAAATGTATTCATATATATTGATAAATCTTTTCCGAGTATTCGAGTTTATGAGTTTATGTATTTGTAACATTTTCTTCTCTCCTTTCTGTTACTTTCCATGACTTTAAATTATTTTATTTAATAGTTGTTTTTTTACATAGAATAAAAAGTCATAATAAGAAAACAAGAAATGATTTCACTCTTGATTTGTGTTTTTTTTTTCTGTTTTGTTTTAAATTTTACTAAAGTTTTATTTTATGGATTTTTTTTTATTGGTCTTGTTTCCTTTTTTTTTGTTAAACTTTTTTTTATATTGTTCCCACATCAAGCACTTTTAAGCATATTTAAGTATTTATTATGGCCTGCCTCTTTATGTCAACACTTCAGGTCAAATGGTATAATATTTTTATGAAATTATTTCAGAAGAAAGCTATAACAACTAATAGTACAAGTAAAAAAGGAAAAATCAAAGTCTAATGATTACAACAGGTGAGATAAAATTTTCGTTTTGAATGTTATATTTTTTCTTATGCAACATAAATTTGTCGTATCATATAAACGCTAAATAGTGCGTTCGTTTTCAGTTCAAAGTTTGAGATAAAAATTCTTCATAATTGCTTCAAATGTAATCACCTTTAAACTCTACTAAAGGCATAATATTTGAACCAGTTACAGAGCAATCTTTAAACACTGGTTCTTTTTGAAAGTAATTTATTCAGAATTTTTACAACAGAATTTTTAAAACAGACATACAAATAACGCAAAATGATTTCATTCACATTTGATAATTTTTTTTTTTGCAATTTCCCTTAGCAAGATATTTTGTTGATCTACATAAAAATATTATTTAGCTTATGCTAAAATTATGGCATAAATGGGCGTGTAGCAGCAACACAATAAATCAGCCATTAGAAAATAATTTCATTCTTTAGAAATAATTTATTATAAAATAAGCAAAATATGCCAAATATGTTAGAGAAATAGTATAATAATAAAATCAAAAAACCAGCAACAATTAAATTAAAAAAAAAATAAAATAAAAATTTGCTTTGAAAGCTGCATGATAGCAACATTTCGTTTTTTTTTTTAAATAAACATATAATTTAATATTTTATGAGACTTATTAAAATATAAAATCAGAGCAGAATTACAAATAGCAAAATAAATCAAAATACAAATAAAATAAAAGACAAAACTTTAGAATAATAGAAAATCTAAAAAAAAATTAAAGAAAGTTAGAAAAGCAAAAAAAAAAAAAAAAAAAATAAAAAATAAAATAAAATTTATGCTATTTTTTCTTATCTTTTGTTTTCCATTCTTACAAAAAAATTATGTTTTTATCAAATAAATATGTTCCTCTTTTGTTTTGTTGGATTAAAATCTCTAATCATAATTTATGAGGGTGAGGGCGGCAGCCTCATTTAATATTTAATTATGCTGTTAGTTGCTGATAATAAAATATGCTTTTTTAAATATTAAAATATTTTTAATATAAGCAACAACAATAACAAATAAATATAACGATTAGCATATTAAAATGAGAAGTTTTTAAATTGATTGGCTTTTAAAAAAAAAGGCGCAATATTTTAATATGCTGGTAGTTGGCGGTTGGTATAGTTCATTGTTTAAGCGTCCGGCACGTCGTTATTTAAATGTTGATACAAAAAAAATATTAGAATGGTAAAAAGAAAATAAATTTAACTAAAATAAATTAAATTTAGATTGAAGGAAAACATAAAAATACAAAAATCAATCTAATTAAAATTAAAATAACTAAAAACGTAACAGTTAATTGAAAGTCGCCTTTAAAATAATTTAATTTATGCATTTTTTTATTTCTAGAATAAAGCGTTACAGACAGCAAGGGCAGTAAAAATTATGCTTTATCAATTAACAAAATTTTATCAATTTTATCAAAAGTTATAAGAAGGTTTATCTTAAAAACTTTTGGTTGTTACAAGCATTTGCACAAACCTATAATGCCCTCCAGCCCAGGTATAAGAGAAGAGTATAAATAAAGAGAATAAGCAATATATAGATAAGCAAAATGAAAAAAAAAGTTTGAAAATATTTTGTAATAAAATATAATAAAATATAAATTAAAACAAGTTTGTCGTTTAAGTCTTTTGTTTTATACGCGTTTTATTAATACATTTAAAATGCTAGCACGAGACTAAAAGACGCCGCATTAAATTGTTACAAATTTTGTTTACGTTTCATCTTTTCTCTTTTTTTTTTTTTTGTTTTATTTTCTTCGTTTTTTTTTATCTTTTTTTTTATCTTTTAATCATTTGGTTAACAATCTTAATATAAAAAAAAAATATATTATTATATAAAAATTTCAGAATATTTCTATAGAATTATTAATTATAATAAAATTTTTGTTAAAAATGTTGTATATTTTAAATTCAATTTATCTCCTTCTTTAAGTATCCAATCTGAGATAGATCTAAAAATTAAAATCTACTCTAAAATTAAAAATATAGATTGAAGTGAAACGAAATCCATCAGTTATATTAAGGATAATTTATAGGCATAGCCTTTTTTTTTATACTTCTTTGTATAGAAAATTTATGAAAAAATTAAATGTAAAATGTTTTATTTCGTAATTAAAATTCTTGATTCTACATGATTTGCTACAGTTTAATAGAGTTTTGTTAGTAGAAACAGCTAATCATTTTTTTTTTATCTGATGAGAATGAAATGGCCAAACAAATAATTGAATCACTTTAAATTTAAATATTCATTAAAAAAATATCATTTTACTTTTTTTTATAATTGAAACAAATAATTGGAAAAAGTGATGCCATATTCTGTTTATAAAAAAAATGAATATTGCAGATTACTATTAAAAAGTTGTTTGTAAATATTAATGTTATTTATATGAAATAAATGAAAATTATTGTATTTTTGCAATGATTTATCTTATTGTTAATTAATGTTTGAATTGTGCTTTTATAGATAAATTTATTAAATGGTATTTCTGTTGTATCTATCAATAGTGTTAATTTGATTGATTTATGTTATAAAATTTATACAAACAAAAAAAACATCATATTTTTCAGTAATTTATTATACAAATTATGCTTTTGCCAATTGAATGATTTTCAAATACAAAACAAGTATAAAGTTTTAAGGGGCAGAGAATAAACGAAGAAATATCAAGTGAGATGAAGCGTAAGAGAGAGAAAGCCTTTTTAAGCTAAAATATTAAAAAATTAAAATTTAACTTTTATGAATCTTAAACTTTTACATATACTTTCACAAGA
>JAKKIB010000219.1:0-30000 GCA_023089585.1 Melophagus ovinus | reverse complement strand
AACTTAAACAGCAAAAAAAAATTGTTATGCCGCAATTTCAATTTCATAAAACTTAATTATTTTATATTTTACAACAACAAGACTTTGATTAATTTCAAAAAAAAGTTATCATTTGATGAAATCATTTTTAAAATGATTTTCATTCACTTCATTTAATTGTTTAACATTTGCCTTGTTAGAAATAAGGACAGACATATTTAGAATTCTTAGATTATCATTCAATTTTTTTATGCCTAATTTATCCAATTAATTTTCTGTGGCTTAAGGAAGACATTAAAATTATTTCATAGGTTTTTATTTTCTCTTTTTTTTTTTTTTTTGTAGTTTGGTTTTGACCTGCTTGATCTTGTCAATCAGTTTATTTATTTTTAATTTTTTACATGTCTGCCATCTATTTCTTTTTTTTTTTTTTATTTTTTTTATTTTTTTTTTTTTATTTTTTTTTGTCTGACAATTTTGTTGGTGTTCAATGTTAGCAAAAAATTTCATGCCATTACATTGCGGCAAAAAGTTTTCTTTCCATCTATTTTTATAAAATTTTATTTTGTTAGCTTATTTTCATTTTTTTGTTTTTTCTTTTCATTTATTTATTTTTTTATTTTTTTATTTTTTTTTTTTAGTGTACAAAGTGTACACTGCTTTCTTTATGCAAATAGCATAAACGTATAATGTAATTGTTTTAATGAGATATTTACCGTACATGTTACAGAAAACTAAATGATGTTCTCAATGATTTTTTTTTTTTAAAATAAAATTGAACATAAAATGAAACATTTAATAATAATTTGGTTATACATTTTGTTTTAACTAAAAATTCTTAGCTAAGATTTTTTTGCTGCTTCATTCTAAGCAGCAAACAATGTAAACTCGGTAAAGCAGTTCTTGGATAAAGAAAAAAACTTTTTGAAATATTATCGAAATATTAATTGTTGGCATTGAACGTGAATAACAATAAAACAACAATAAAATCTATCAATAAATATTTTTATAATATTTAATGTTAGTGTTGCTGCTAGATTTTTTTTTTTTTGTATGATATTGCTGACGTTATCATGACAATGTTTCTCTGTGTATCGTCTTGACATGAGCAGTATTTTTTGTTTTTTTTTTTTGTGCTGCCTTTTTTTTTTTCTATATTTTCTTTTCATACGTTTCACTTTATTTTGTTTTAAATTATGTATCTTGTTGTCTGTATCTGCTTTTATCTGTCTGTGAATTTATTGAAAAGTGGTGGAGGCAGCACATAAATACACACACACACACACACACACACACACACACACTTACATATATACATGCAATAAGTAAAGTTTACTTCAATTTTGATGTGACGCGTTGGCTGGCAAAATACAACAAATTTTTATAAACATTTTTTATATCCCAGAGGCTGGGGGTAAACTCATTTTGTCATTAAATTTTGTAATTTATAATTTGTATCATATTTTGAAATGATTTAGACATGTCTATCTGTCTGTCCATGCCTAAGTGATATTAAAGCCAAATTTAGTAGAAGCATTGAATTGATTCATGTATTTTGTTTGTTATTGAAAATGTTTGAAATTGGTTAAAGGACACGCCCACAAAGCAATGTAAAGTGAAAATACAAATAGAAAGCTGAAATTTTATATACCACAATTTCCACAAAAAAAAAAGGAAAAAAAAAAAAAGAAAAAAAATTACTGTTAAAAATAAAATCATTTGTGGGTGGTGGGTATAAAAAATTTGGTCTCAGCTAAATCTTACTAAATTGATTTCATTTCTTGCATATGCTTACATATTTTTTTTTATTGGTCTTGTTATTGTTATTATTATTGTTATTGCTATTGCTGTTTACATATAACCTTATTTTGTTGTTGTTGCAATGTTATGGCAGGGCTAGTTCATAGTTGTATGTGCGTACATGCGTGCATATTTCTTAGTTTGTTTGGTTGATGGTCTGTCAACAACAGTCAGGCAAACAGTCAGTGAGATCCTCTGAAAATGGGGTGGATTGAATTTGCCATACCATTGTGCTATGGTAGACACAAATAAAAGTAATAACAATAAAAAACAACAACAACAACAACAACAACAACAAATATTGCTTTTGTCTAATATACAAATTATTTAAGAAGAAGAAAAAAAAAAAAAGGAACCAAAAACGGAGAAAAAAAAAAAGTCAACAGAAAAAAATTTCGCGTCATGTTTTAAATTCAATGCACTTACAACAACATAAAAATGAGAATTATTCTACAACATGAATTTCTACACCCACAAGAACAATTATAAATGTTTAAAAATATGTGCAGTCGCATGTTTATGTGTTTGTTTGTACAAAAAAGCGAATTTGTTTTTTTTTTTATTGTTGTTTTTTATTGTTTTGTTTTTTGTCACGTTTAGTCAACCACATGAAACGATAATTTGCAGGCAGTAAAGTAATTATGAAAAAAAAAAAAAAAAAAAAAAGAAAAATTGCAATCTCAGAATTGGTCTGCGCTGCCAACAGCCTACATGAAAATTGCGGGAGTTATTACAATATTTTATAATTGTTGTTATTCTTATTGTTACTAAAATTATTATTAATCATGTTTTTTTTTTTGTTTGTTTTTTTTTTTTTTTTCATTTTTTTGTTCATTATTATTATTATGATTTTTGTTTTTTTTTTTTTACATCAATTTCATTTATTTTCTTGTATGGCCTTTAGAATTTATGTTGCTTGAGAATTTAATTCAAGCGTACAACACATAAAAATTCATGAAATCGTGTGTGAGAACATTGAATAATCTAAAGGAAAATGTTAGATATCAAATTAATTAAAAAATGTAAAAGATTTTTATTAAAAAAAAAATATATGAAATGTAAGAAAAAAAATTAAATAGACAAGAAATAAAAAAAAAAAAAAAGCTTATTTAAGGGGCTTAGAAATTTATAAATGCATATATGCATTATAAGCTTTATGCATATAAAGCATATATTTTTAATAAATTTCGTTTTGTTTTTTTTCTTTTCTTTTTTTTGTAAAATTTGCTAACTAAAAATTAAAATATTTTTAAAAATATTGTTCTTTGTAATTTTGCAAATTGAAAAATTAAGCCATTCAAGAGCTCAGGTTTCTTAATAAAAATTTCAAAGAAGACTCATCAAATTAAGTTGTTTTATAAAAACAAAGAAGTTTCTTTATAAAATTAATTAAAATTAAAAAATATGTAAAAATATTTTACAAAAATTTAGGTAGCTCTTTTTTTTTTAGCGAATACTGTTAATTCGATACATTAAATTGCTTTAACAATTATTTTTTTTTTGCCTTAACAATTTCTTTACCCAACCTCCTTAGAAATTTTTTTTTTTTTTATTTATTTTTTAGATGAATGGATTAAGTGGCATTCAAAGATGCTTTTTATATTTACACGATTTATATGATCTTGAAGCCAATGATTGCTTTTTGTGCTTAAGTAAGATGGTGTTGGCGATTGACAACTTTTTAAAATTTTTTTAATGCTGCTTAACATAAAAAGCATTTACTTTTAATTAAGTACTAATTAAGTAGTACTTAAATTAAAATGGCGCTTGTGTTTGTGATTTGTGATCTTTAGCAGCATAAACTGCTTCAGCATCAGCATCATTATCAATGAAAATCTCTCACATAAATCTTAGCCTTTCACTTTTTCACTCTTTTCATTTTGCTTTTTGGTTTTTGTATTTCCTTGTTCTTGTTCTTCTATTTGGGCCATTATTACAAAATGTTTGCCTTATTTGTTTGCTTTTTTTTTTTTTTTACACCATAGAACATTGATTTTTATTAAAAATAACATAAGTTGGCGGAAAGTGAATGAAAATGTTAAAACCAGCAAAAGATAGTTCATGCTTATACTGCTTGCAGCTGATCAAACGCCTCTTACTCGATCGATCGTTTCATTAATGTGCTTGTGTTTGTGGACATTTCTATAAGCCTACTTACACAATCTTACAAACACCGATATACAAAACACCCACCATCATAACGAGATATAGCAATTCTTATTTTTTTTTTTTTATTGTTGTTGTATTTGTGTATTGCCATGCAATATTTTTTCAAAAGCATTAGTAAGCTTTTTCATTGGACTTCTTAATCCAAGCATACATTGGATGGTTGTAACTTAATCAACGCATTATTGCCCTTAGTAATTTAAAAATAATCCCTTAATATTTTTAATATTGTTCTTGTTGTTTCAATTATTATTTTTGCATTTAACTTTTTAATTAGTATATAATTTAATTAATATATAAGCTATGTGATAGATATTTTTGTAAAAAATGTTTAACCAAGTTGTTTAGATCGATATAGATGGATTTGTTCATGTAAATATCATCGTATTATTCAACAATCTAGCAATTTATTGTCACTTACATTTTGCATACGAAATTATTATTGTTGTTATTGTTATTGTTGTTATTGTTGTTGTTGTTGTTGTTTGAATTACAAAAAAGCTAATTTTGTTATGAAAATTTTCTTATAATTTTTTATTGTGTGAGATTTCAAATAGTTTTCATGTTATTTCATTTCATTTGATTTGCAGGCTGAAAACTAATTCCATTTATCGTCTTAGATAATAAGGCATGATATTTGAATTTGAAATTTGTCTTATTTCTAAAATAGAAATAAAACAAACAAATTTTGATGCTTGAAAATCTTTTAAAAATGTGCGGTATCTTATTTGTTTTTGTAACGTCCAACATGGAACACTCTTATCTCATGCTGCATGTCTACAACAAATATTCATGTTGTATTCAAAAGAAGTATGTAGGACCTTTTGAAATGATGATCCATTATAATCAGAATGTAACATCAAGAATATTAAGGCTGGCGAATTACTTCTACTGCCTCAGAATTATTTTCTAAATCGTTTTAAGCTTGTCTGTCCGTCTGCCGGTCTGTCCGTCTGTCCGTCTATCCGTCTGGCTGTTGTATATTTATGTAAAATTTTTTTTATTAAAAATTGTTTGAATAAAATTTGATATGCCTTCGTGTTTTGGCAAAACGAGGCCCATTTTTTATGACCATGAATTTTTTTTTATGGAAAAACTAACAATTGTAGATATGCCTTCTTAAAAATGTAATATATAATATTTTATAGTTGACTCTGATCATTTAAAATATAAAAACAAAAACTGATGTGAAAAAAGTTTTTTTGAAAAAATTATTTTCTATTTAATATTTACGCATTGAGTTATACGTCAATAAAGCTAAGATACTACCTTTCAGATATTTCAGAAAATTTTTCTCTTTTACATCAACTTTTTAAATGATTCATAAAAAAAAAAAAAAGAAAAAGAAATAAATAATTTAAAAAACAAATTTCTTCATTAGAGAAAAAAAAAATTCTATAGAATTATTTTATATTTTTGTTAATTATAATTAATTTCCGAAAATTATGGAGAAAAAAGGGGCCGAAAAAACGGAAGAGGAGGTTAAAGACTCCAAAAAATTAAAGTATATTAATTGCATAAGCAATAATAATATTCCATTTATATATATATATATATATATAAATATATATTTGTATATCAGTTATTTTGAAGGTTTAATGAATTTCTTAAAAGGTTTATTGGGAGTTGGTATATTAGGTAGCCCATATGGCATGCAACAAATAGGTTGGCTATTGGGTTTATTTGTAGCTGCACTCGTTACATTTATACTAACTTATAGTACAAGAATTTTGGTAAAATTTTAATATTTATTAAATTTATGCATATTAAAAATATTTTTTTTTTTGTTATATTTTGTATAATATTAGGTTAGAAATATGGAAAAAGTGGGCCGTTTAAGAGAAGTTGAAGATATTAGTTATGCGGATGCGGTACGTGAGGGTTTTAAAGAAGGACCAAAAGGTTTTCAAAAATCGAGTAAAGCTGCCTCGTTAGTATATAATTTATATATAATTATAGAAATTTTTTTTTAAAGATTTTAATATTTTTTTTTTATATTATTCCCCGTTAATTTACATTTTTAGGATTATTGTAAAAATCTTTCTCGCTTTGTATCATTTCAATTGTGGCCCAGTATATACAGTGGTAATATGTTCCAGCATACGTGAAGTTGTATCTCAATATTATACAGAGATAGATTTAAGAATTTACATAGTATTATTAATAATACCTTTAATATTGGTAATGTTAGTCAAATCCTTGAAAGCCTTAACACCTTTTAGTGTTTTAGCAACTTTACTGATTTTAGCAGGTAATTTATCTTCTTGTAAAAAATTTATATACACTGAAGTATGCAAAATTTATACTACCAGCCAAACCAAATATATGTATGACTTTATTAAGTCTGTTTAGTTTTTTGTAATTTTATAAGATATTTTGTTAGTTACTTTTTCCGATTACTTATAACTTTTAACTTTTTTTTTTTTTTTTTTTTTTGTTATTTTTATTAGGTCTAATTTCTATAGTCTATTATATGGTAGCAACAAAATTGCCACCAGTTAATGAGCTAAGTTTTGGTCGTTGCATTACTTGTATACCAATGTATGCTGGTATAGTTTTATTAGCCAGTGCATCACCGGGCGTGGTAATTTACCTTATTTATTATATATATATATATAAAAAATTTAATTAATAATATTTGATAAATATTAACAATTTTAAGATAATTGCTGTTGAGAGAGCAATGAGAGTTCCAAAACAATATACAGCTTTTTATGGTGTACTTAATATGGGTATGCTGATTAATTTCATATTGATAGTAGCTTTCAGCTTTATGGGATTTTGGCGTTATGGAAATCATACTAAAGATAATATTTTATTAAATATACCAGTTCAAGAAAAGTAAGTTCCTTTTTTTATATATATGATTATACTAAGAATGGTTTACTAAATTCTTTAGTAAATAAAAGCTACTTAACTGTTTATAACGCCGGGGTCTTATATCAAAATGGCCAAAGGCAGGCCACCAGTCATTTGTGGGGGGTTTTTTTTTCTTTTAAGCACCTTTAATCATTTCACGTATATAAAATTTGCCTGTTTCTTTAAGCCAAAAAAATTTTTTTTTTAATAATAATTTTCTATTTTTATTTTATATTTATTAGACTTTCTCAAGCAACAAAATGTTTGTATGCAATTGCCTTATTCTTTTCATATCCCTTGCAAGTATATCCTTGTATAGAAATAGTTTGGACAGATGGTATAAGTTCAAAATGTCGAGAAGATCGCCGCTATTGGTATGAATTACTCTTTCGCATTGGACTCATTTTTATAACTAGTATGAATATTATAAAAAATTTTTCTAAATTTTCTATATTTGAATTAATATTAAAAATTTTAATATAATATTTTTAGTTGTGGTAGCTTTATCAGTACCATTTTTTGGTATAATTGCTTCATTGAATGGTAATTTAGCTGTTACAATGTTGGGTATAGCTATACCTTGTTTTCTGGATATAGCAATGAGATATCCCGATAATTATGGTCCAGCATATCTAGCTCTAGTACGTAATATAATATTCATAATTATTGCAATCGGTTTATGTACAGCGGGTATTGCATATACAATATATGAATTATATAATAAAATTGTAGATTGAACAAAATAAATCATAAATAAATAAATAAATAAATAATTTTTATACATTTTATTCAAGCTAATCTAATACATTATTATTTAGAATAATTTTATTTTTGCATATAAAAAAATTCATATTAATTTTTCTATCATTACAAAGTAAATTAGAATTCAATTTTCTATTAATTCAGTCATAAAATACAACATAAAAAGTAGTGAGAAATTCAAATTTGTTTTATGGCCTCATTTTTTTAAATCATTTAATGTTATTACTCATATTAATAAAAAAAAAAAAAAGTTGATTTTCTTAAATGACTTAAAAATATGCAATTCTATTATTTTCCATTATAAAATTTTGAACAAAAATTAATTATATTAAATTTGAGAGTTTTTGTCAATCATTGACGTATAAATTCATATTTAAAATTCAATTTTTTTTTTATTGAAAATTAAACTACAATAATTTAAATATTATTTCATTTGTTTGATTTTTATTTGTTAAAAAGAGATTTAAAAGAATTTTTTTTTTTTATATCTTTTTGGCAACATTTTTTCATAAAAAAACTTTTGTAATATGATTTTTTTTTTTATATAAAAAATACAATCAGGTATTCCATGATTATACTTTCGAATACTTAAAATTTCTATATTTTGTTATTATTTTATTTGTACATTTAACTTTCATCAATTTGACTTACAAACAAAAAAAAAATTTTCCTTTAAGCCTAATAATTTCGTTTAAAAAGGAGAGTGTTATATAAAAATTGTTTATTATTTTATTTTTAGTAATTTTTATTTTGGCAAAATCATGAATAAAAAAGAAATATCAGAAACTAAAGTTAGAGTCCCACTATCACAAAGGAAATTAACGTATAATAACAATATTATAATAATTTCATTTTGTATTAATATGAAGCTAATTTCAGTTATTTTGAGGCAACAATTAATCTCATTAAATGTATAATGGGGGCAGGCATTTTAGGTGGTCCATACGGCTTTCGTGAATTAGGTTGGTTATTAGCCTTTATAACTGCTTCCTTTGTCATATTTATAATAGTTTATTGCACAAGAATTTTGGTAAATTTTAAATTTTTATATATGTGATATATAAATATCCATAAATAATTAATTGATTAATTATTTATTATCAATTACTAGATCAATTGTATGCATGATGTACGTCGTTTAAGAGAACTTGATGATATTAGTTATGCAGATGCGGTACTTGAAGGCTTTAAAGAAGGGCCAATATTTCTTCAAAAGCTCAATCATTGTGCACAGTTAGCAGAGATAATTATTTCAATTTATTATTTATTACACAAATAATTTTGAATGCCTTAATTTTCTTAATTTCTCTTAAATTTTCCATATAGAATCTTTGTAAAATGCTTCTTGGTATTATATCATTTTAATTGCGGTCCAGTATATATTGTGATCATATGTCATAGCATACGTGATGTAGTGATTCAATATTTTGAGGATGATGTGGATGTCAAAATTTATATGGTTGCCTTAGCTCCTTTAATTATGATAATATATTTGGTCAATAATATTAAAGCCATAACACCATTTAGTGTTATAGCAACAACACTAATATTAACAGGTATATTTTTTTTATGCTGTTTATAAAGCAAGGTACCACTTAGAGGTTCTAACTATAGGCCTTTGGCCTAGTATATTAAATTTTTTTTTTATAACATAACGTAAAAGAACTCATACGAAAAATTCAGTTCGTCTATAGGCAGAGAAAAATACTTTGAACTTCATTAATTTCTATTTTTACAAAAAAAAAAAAAAAAACAAAAAAAAAAAACAAAGTTATTTGATTAGAATCAATTGAGATGAATATTGTAAATCGTTCAAATAAAATATTTAATTTTTCTTTAAATTCAGGTTTATCTTCTGTAGTCTACTACATACTTTCAACAAAATTGCCACCGTTTTCTGATTTAAGTATAGCTCGAGCTCCAGACAGAATTCCTATGTATGTTGGCATGATTTTGTTAACCAGTGCATCACCGGGTGTGGTAATATTTTTTGATTATATTTTTCTATATTACAAAATATACACAAAATAAATTTTATATTATTACCCTTGATTTATTTAGGTTTTAGCAATTGAGAGGGTAATGAAGAATCGTAAACAATTTATGGATTACTTTGGTGTACTTAATGTTGCAATGACTATAATTTATTTAATACTAATGTCATTCAGTCTTATGGGCTATTGGCGCTATGGAGAAAATACTGAAGATAATATTCTGTTAACTATTCCGGATCGTATAAAGTAAGTGGTTATAATAAGCATATATATTATTTAATCCAAAGGATAGACAGACGTACGGACACATGAACACTCACTTAAAAGTAATAAATCAATAAACAGACGGTTAAATAACCTTAAATCGAATCTAAAATTAATTGATCAGTATAACAGAAAGTTAATCTATCTGAAATCTTTTGTGAACTCCCTCCTCTGTCACAATATAATTGGTATAGAATAAATAAATTATTTAAAAAAAAATTTTTTTTTTATTTTATATACATTTCATTAACTTAGAATTTCGCAAGCGACAAAAGTAATTTACGCAATTGCTATATACTTTTCATATCCATTGCAATTATTTCCGGTTGTACAAATAATGTGGACAGAAGGTTTCAGTATAAAATGTCGCCCGGAACGCCGTTTTTGGTATGAAATGCTTTTACGTATCGGTATCGTTATTGCATCCAGTAAGTTTTTAACAGAATATTTAATAGAATATTTTGATTTATTTTATATTTAGATATATATATATATATTTTTTTTTTCTTTTACTACTTCTCATTATTATTATTATTTAATATTTAATTTCAGCAATAGTTGCCGTATCAATACCATTCTTTCATATAATTGCATCATTAAATGGTTGTATAGCTATTACAATGTTGGGCATGGCTGTACCGGCTCTTTTAGATATATGTCTAAGATATCCAGATAAATATGGTCCAATTTATATAGCTCTAATACGTGATATATTTTTAATATTATTTGGTATCTTTTTTTGTTTAGCCGGTATTATTTCTTCAATCGTTGAATTAATTGACGAATTTAAAAAATGACTTAAAACGTTAAATCTCATATCTGAATGCAATTAATATGACAATCTTTTATAGCTGTTAAAACACTAAATGGATAATTTTTTTTTGTTTTTTAATTTTTTCAATTTCTGACGAATTTTTTTCTTATGTGGATATGATGATGATATATATAATTTCAAAATAAACAAATATTTTTATAGAATTTTCATTATGATTTTATTTCAAAAATTATTGAAAAAATTTTTCTTGAAATATCTTAAATATATCTTTTAACTTAAATGGTTTACTATGCTTTGGATAAGCTCAATCACCAGGCCTATTACGCTAATACTTTGAATTAAGAGAAAGATATTTCTGATAAAGGTAACGTATTCAAATTGAGAATAAAAACTTCTTAAAAAATTATTAAATATGAAAACTTCAATGGATGCCTTAATTTTTTATGTTGGGCAACGTATCTCTAAAATTTTAGAGATATTACATTTTTATCTAATTGATGTTGATTCTTAATAACTAAATGGCATTTTGCCTAATACAGGAAATTTTTAAAAAATATTTTTACAAAATATAAAAAGCTACTAATTAAAGTAATGAATTAATTTCTACTCCTTTATCTAATTTATTAGTATATTGACATCTTATACATAAAATTATCTAATGACCATGAGATTCAAAGTAAATTATACAAACTGAATTGAATCAAGAAAAATCTGCCTCATTTTATTTTTGTGTTTGGTAAATAAAATGAGGCAGAAAACTAAATAGAAAATGGGTCATAAAAAAAAAAAATATAAGAAGAGAATTTCATGTGAGAATATGAAATGAAACTTTGTAAATGAATGAATGTATAAATGGTGATTTAATTAGCCACAGGATGCATGCAAAATAAATGTATGGACTATTAAATAAATGAATGTATTTAGTAGTAAAATGTAATAAACAAATTGTTTGCATTCAATATCTATAACCAGGATTATGCGGCAATGGTTGTCGGCAATGTTAACAGCAACAACAACAACAACAACAACAACAACCATAGCAATAGCATAGCAGCAATCTATTTACCATTAAATTTTATGGCCTTTGCAGTAAACTTGTATGGCCGGCTATAAAATATAAAATCGAATTGATCTGGCTCATGTTCAAACGATATAATTTAAAACACCCTCAATATGAATAAAGGAATTATATATCAAGGTAAAACTAATTTTTTTTTCTTCTTTTTTTCTTTTTCTTATTTTGTTCTATATATATTTTTTTTCCGTGGAAAAAGGAAAAGAATTTGTTAGAGTAACGGAAATCATTTTTCCGCATACGTTATGGCTGCCTAGTAATAACAATAATAATAATAAAAAGATATACAACAATAATAACAATAATATAATTTAATATAAAATCACTGTTATGTCATCACTATTGACGCTTTATTATGAGAATGTGAGTTTATGTGTTGCCTGTTAATCTTTTTTTTTTCCATTTTGGTTTAAAATTTTTGTTTTTTTGATGCTTTTGGCCATCTGCTCACTGACGAAATAAAATAACACATATATGAATTTAAATTTCATAAAGAAAAATATATATGTGTATTTGTGTATGTATGTTATATAATAATTTCTTTTGATGATCAGATGATGACTATAAACTGAATATAAACTGAAAATATTATTGGCCAGATCATAATCAGTCAGTTTTATACAACGGATGCGGTTTTGTGGTCATCTCCTCAAATTTTTCCATCAATTTTTTTTTTTTTTTTCATTGTCGTTTCACAATTTCACAATTTCACAATTTTTCTGCATGTACGTGCATGTTAAATGTAATGCCTTAAAAAAGAAAAAAAAAAAAAAAAGGAGTCAAGTGAAAAGTGATGTAAAGTAATTAACTGTGATTGTGTGTTAGTAACTGTAATAGAAAGACAGACAAACAGACAGTCAGACAAACAAACAGACAGAGAATATGGAAGATAATGATGATGGTGATGATAATGATGATGACCACTATGGTATTGGTGATATAAGCTGATAAACGTTATGCCATCAAAGTATACAAAATCGAACTATTTTACACAAGACACAAACTGACAAGTGTAAATTGTGTGGGATATACCAAACCAAACAACCAAACAACCAAACAACCAAACGACCAAACAGTCTAACCAGCAATAACAATAACAATTATAGCAATAATAATAATAATAATAATAATAATAACAACAGCAATGATTGCAGCTAATGGAATATTCTCACATAAAGTTGAAGTGAAACTTTTGTGTATCATACGTAACGCAATAACAGCAATAATAGCAATAACAACAAAACATTTCTTGTTTTGCGTGTTGATGATAAATTTCAATACAGATTGTGGGTCAAAATGCATGTTACATTTGTATTTGTAACATGGTGCCCGGAAATTTGATACTATGTCGTTATATTTAAAAAATACAAACAGAAAAAGAAAAAATAAAATAGTAAAAAAAAAAAAAATGTGAAAGAAAGAGAAAAATGTTGTTTTAAAAAAAATTAAACTGGAATTCAGACGATAATAAATAATTGCAAGTAAAAATAAATGTCTCCATATAAAGAGAACAAAAACTAAGTAGATGTAAAACACCGGAAATGTTTGTTTTTCTTTTATTTTCTTTTCTTTTTTTTTTTTTTTTTTGTGTAAGAAAACAATTACAAAAATAGTAAGAGAAAATACTTCATATAAAATAAAATAAATTAATAATGTAGAAATGTAATGTTTAATAAGTCATCAGACAGTTTTCTTGAAATTTACACCCTAATTTTTTTTATAAATATAAATTTATTTATCTGCAGCATTATTATCGACTTTTTGAATTTCTTGCTTGTTGCTGTAAATAATTTTGTATCAACTATAAGCTATTTAGAAGTTGCTACATAATTCTCTCAGCAATGTTGCCACATAAGTGTAAAATGGCTACATTAATAACTTATAACTTGCATCGAAAAATATTGACCTTGTTCATGTAGACCTGTAAAATAGATGGACGTATAAATAAAAGATGTCAAAGAGAGTCATAGCAATAGAGAAAGAACTTTTTCTTGCGGAAAGCAGACCCATATGTGGGAGTATCAAAGTGGCTGTAATTAAAACCAATTTGCCATTGAGATATAAAAATATGTCTTACTTAAATCTTTATGCCGATTTCTAAGCTCAAGTTCTTAATCATTCGATTTATTCTTCTCATTATTCTGATTCGATATTTTCTTGAGGAAAGCAGACCCATATGTGGGAGTATCAAAGTGGCTGTAATTAAAACCAATTTGCCATTGGGATATAAAAATATGTCTTACTTAAATCTTTATGCCGATTTCTAAGCTCAAGTTCTTAATCATTCGATTTATTCTTCTCATTATTCTGATTCGATATTTTCTTGAGGAAAGCGGACCCATATGTGGGAGTATCAAAGTGGCTGTAATTAAAACCAATTTGCCATTGAGATATATGTCTACTTAAATTTTTATGCCGATTTCTAAGCTCAAGTTCTTAATCATTCGATTTATTCTTCTCATTATTCTCATTCGATATTTTCTTGACGAAAGCGGACCCATATGTGGGAGTATCAAAGTGGCTGTAAATAAAACCAATTTGCCATTGAGACATAAAAATATCAGAGCAATATGTGCTGCTGACGTGGACCTTATTTAAATCTTTATGCCGATTTCTAAGCTCAAGTTCTTAATCATTCGATTTATTCTGGCAATAATCCAGATTGTTTTAGTTCTTTCACATTTATTTAAACTCTTCTTCCGTCTTTTAAAACAATTTACAAAATGAGACGATTACATGCATTTTGCAAAACTTAGCCGGAAAAACATTTTGAGGTAAAATATTCATCAAATCTAAATCATTTCAAAAATTATATTTAATCGAAACATTTTTTTCTATAAATTTATCAATAAAGGCTTAAGATATTCCAATAAAATATTCAAAGTAAAATATTTCTCATTAATTGTTTAATTTTATTACAATACACAAGAATAAGATGCTTTATATAATATAATCAAAATTTCCATTAATATTTTAAAATATTTTGATATAAGTGCTATGGCAATTTTGTCCATTTTTGAAAAATGGCATGTTACAGATTAGAAATGTTAAAATGAATAAAATATTTATTTATACATTTCCATTTGCACTTATATTTGTTCATTTGTACTTATAATATTGAAATTATACAAATTATTAAGGCTTATTAACGATTTTTCAAATTTATATAAAAAAATTTTTAAAAGTATTAATTTTAATTTTGTTATACATTCTCTTCCATTCTTATTACTTATTTTCGATTCAATTTGCATTTTGAGTTTGCTTTGATTGGACAATAGCAACAGCAACAGCAACAGCATTAGGAACAGCAATAGCAATAGCAATCAGCCATCACAAGAATGTTGCATTTATTGAAATACAAAGGTAATAAAATCGCCACAATGTGTGGACACTTTTTTGGTTTGTAAGGCCACCATCTAATTTTTCTTTTTTTTTTGTGCATGCGCTTCATTGCAACAATAACACAAATAATTGTTGTAGCATATAATGCAATTATTGCTTGTGTTGTTATTAACCAATAACTTATTTTTTTACGTTTATTACATTGCGTTACCAATAAAATTGTCTGTCTATCATTTACAATTGGGCCTTCTCACACCAGGCCTTGGAATACATTGATTTATTGAATGAATCGATTAAGTTAGTAGCACATCAGTTGATTCCTTTAATTAATTTGTTTCTTTCACTAAACCGTATATTTACTATTTGCTCATGTTTCATTGTATCTCGCTTCTTGTCGTATGCTGCTTCTTTTATTTTATTCATCTCATTCAGTTTATGTAAGCATTGTACAAGACCAATTTCATTCTCTAGACTCTTCTACCGTCCTTTAGCTTTATTTTTCTTTGGTTTTCTTTTTTTTTTTTTTTTTTTTATTGAGTATCTTTTTCTTTTGTGTGTGTGTGTGTGTGTGCCATGTTTTTGGGAAAAATTTTTATTCACTAGATTCTCTGGCATCTTCTTCAAGCAATTTCTGACCTTATACAAGTCACACGCGTCAAACGTGTAACACTTTTTACTTTTTTGTATGTGTGTGTGTGTGTGTAACATTTATTCATTTTTATTATCATGTCTCAACTTATTTTCTTGTCTCTCCTTTTATTTTTATGCTTTTTTGTATTATGCTTTCTTTTCGGCCTTTTTTTTTTTTTTTTTTTTTTTGGTTATATTGTTTTTATTTTGGTATCTCTTTTAAGCCATAAAATGACCATAAATTTTATATTGAACATCATTATCCTTTATCTGGTATCAATTGTCAGTCGTAGAGTTACAATTAAAGTTGGTTTTAGAATTGAAACAGGAATAATTATTTTGCTTCCTTTAAAGCATAATATTTTCATATTGTGATTATGTGCGTGTGTGTGTGTGTGTGTGTGTGTGTATGTTTGTATACGTCTTTTTTTTTTTTTTTAGTATTTTACATGACATTTGATACGTTTTTATAGTTCAATGTTACATTTTGCTTTTTCTTTTAACTTTTTTGTTTCAATTTTCATTTTCTTTTATATTTTTCATTTATTTATAATTTTTTTAAAACATTCATGATTAAAAATTCTTTTATTAGTTTGATGAATTTTAATTAAAATGAAAATTTATTTAGAAAAATGAACGTCATTTCGTTAATTTGATAATTAAAATCTTTTTTGCTTAATTTGCTTAATTGAAATAACAATAACAAATGAATTATTTAGATATCAAAATGATGTTTATAAGAATCGAAAATTATCTGGGCATCTTTTTGTTTTCTAATTTTAATTTGAGATGATTCGATTGAAAATATCTGCGAGAAGGCCTTGATTTTAAAAATGTTAAAATATAAAATCTAAATTGGCGGCAACAATTTGTAACATTTTCAAATTGATAAATGCCTAAATTTATTGCCATAAAAATGTGAATATGCATTTCATTTAACATAGAAGAAAATTAGCAATGGAAAAGATAGAAGAGATGAGTTAGGAATAAGGTAATAATGAAAAATATACAAAACATCGAAATATGCATTTTTGTTATAAACATCATAAAGAATAACTGCCCTCATATCATTTTGTATCATCTATGAAATATTATTAAGTTTATTTCATGACTGTTAATAATTTAAATAAAAATAAAAAAAAATATCCATAAATTATTCATGGCAGAAAGAAAGCTTCTACTTTTTTTTTTTTTTTTTTGCTGGTATTTCTACTTTGGCATCTCCTGCTATTTTTTTTCTTTTTTGCTTTTCATTCTCCTTTTGCCATAATATTCATATTTATTTTCATGTCTATGCGTTGTATTATTTTATTAAAGTGGATGAATGAATGTACACGCATATAAATACATAAACACATATGCGTGCTATAATGATGAAGTAACCCAAAAAAAAAAAAAAAAAAAAAAAAAAAAAAAAATTTAGTTTACGATGCCTTGCACATTCACATAGCTATGTAGTGTGCATAGTGTAATGTGTGTGCCATACAATTTATGCCAAAAGCATATTACAATAAAATCCACTAACAAATTGCCATCAAATTAGCTTTCATTCACCAAACTGACCATTCAATGTAGGCATGACAAAAAAAGTAAAAAAAAAAAAAAAAAAATTCTTCATTTTTTTTTTTTTTAAATTGTTACTTTAACTTACAAACTTACATACATTACATATAATAATTATTTATTCATATTATTCTTCTCTTGCGCTTTGTGATGAAATTTTCAATCTTAAATAACATAACGTAGCATAGCATGACCTTAAGGCTTTAAATATCATGTAAATGGCATATAATTAAAATCAACATAAATTTGTGCGTAAAAATTTTTATTGATAGATATGAAAAAGTATAAGTTTCCTAAAGTTGTGATTTTATCATAAGACCACTTATTCATTCAAGAACTGTGTCATTTAGTCCTTCAATTTCACTTATTCATTCAAATAAAATAAAAGATCACAATGATAGTTCTTACAATAAAAACAATAAAAAAAAAATGGAGAAAATGAATACAAAATTTATAAAAAATTATATGAAAAATAAAATTTTAATTGATTTTATCATTTTAATGTTTATTATCAATTGCCATTGTCAACAATTATTATTCATTATGGCATTAAAGGAATTTTGATAAACAGCAACATGAAAGTTGTGATACTTTAAGAGTTTAAAGTTTTCTAAAACGCTGTATAAATCATTTTATAGATCAAGATCATTTTATAGATCATTTCACATTTTCTTTTTATAAAATTTTAAAGGATTATTTTATTTAAAAACCCAACTTTAGACTTCAATTGTCTAAAATTTATGGCAGCAAATTTCTTTTATAAGAAAACTTTAATGGATTTATCTATTATTATTTTTGAATGTAGGATCGTTATTTTGAAAATTTTACATTTTTCCAGTATCTTATAATTTCTCTAAATTTTTTTTAAGCATTTTTTTTGTCTAAAATTAGTTAATCAAATAAATGTCTTTAGCTTATGATGATTTAACATTTCATTTCATTTAAACTATCTCATAAAATCTATAAAATTTTTACATAATTGTTTTGAAATTTATTGTATTTATTAATAAAATTTAATAAAAGCCTAAATATATTTTATTCATGTTATATATTTTATTGAATAATTCCATACAATTTTATAATAACATTTTAATAAATTAAGCGATCATTATCTATTTCTCTCTCTCTGTCTCTCTTTGTCTCTCTTCCTACTTTTATTGGCTGCATCATCATTTATATGAATGAATGAATTCATTCATTTATTACTTTAAGGCGTTTACATAATAATTCTACATCTTCTTCAGATCTTTATATTTTTCCTGTTTTTAATTTTCTTTCTCAATTTTTTTTCTTTTAACTTTAAAATTCTAGCATTTGAAAAATTGAAAGTATATTTATTTGGTTAAACATTAAAAGACATTTGTAATTGTTTTTTAATAAAATCATAGAAGTCATATGGACATATGAAGAATTTTTATCAGCAATAATTTGGCCACATTTGTCAGCCCATCTAAATTTCTATATAGGCTAAAGAAATCGGCCATGACCTTTATAATAAAGTATAAAATTATCTTGGCCTAATAAGTTGCATGAAAAATTAATATCAATTCCAAGTAGAATTTTCTTTTTATTTATTTTAAAATGCCTTAAAATTAATACGAATGTGTGACTTTTTATTTAGGCAATTGGTATTCTTAAATATTTCTTCTTCTTTTTTTTTTTTTTAATATCAATATGATTCATTAACGATTTGATAGAAGAATTTAATACTCATTTAACAGAAAATAAAAAAGCACTTCTCACACTTTTGTCTGGCCATTTTTCTCTTTCTCGTTTCATCTTATAGATAATTTTTCAAAAACAATTCACTATGACCACAAAAAAGGAAAATGTATACTGCTTTTTCTAGTTTATATATTTAGCGTGACATTACAAGAAAAAGGTTAAAAATTATGTATGAGAAAGTGTTGTCAAGTGTGTGAAAAGTCCATGGAAACTATTTTTTTTATATTGTGGGCATTAGCTTTTTTTATGTTTATATATATATATATATATATATATATATATATATATATGTGTGTGTGTGTGTGTATGTGTGTGTATGGTTGTATAAATTTTTTTTGTTGTATTGTTTATAAAACGGAAATCACTGAAGGAGTTAAAGAATAATTTCAGTTTCTCTTTTCTTTTTTTAGCTTTTCACTGGCACTTTTCTCTGGCACTTTTTTTATTCTTACCTTTTTTACAACTTTTCTTTAAGCTTACTTTATATATATATATATATATATATATTTTTTTTTTTTCCATAATGTAGAATGTTTAAATTTTTTTGTTGTAATATCCTGTTTCTTTTGCTGGTTTTTTTGCTTTTCTTCTCTTGGCTTTTTGCCTGACTTTTTTTTTGTTACATGAAAAGCCTAAGAAATGCTGCTGCTAGCCTTTGGCAATTTAATACGCAGACAAATATAAATATAAATATAAATACAAATATAAAAACAAATAAAATCAAACTACAACACAAATTTATTTTTTTTCTTTTTTTTTTTTTTTTGTTTTTAAGTCTAAGATTGAAACTAAAGTCTTATCGAGTGCCTTTAAGGTTGTAAAAACGAAATAGTTATAACAGTAGCAGCAAAAAATTAACTGACCGATCGACCAACCTCAAATGACAATAAATGACTTTAATTGCATTCTCTTGCTTGTATGGGTGTAAATATGCAACAGCAGCCGGCCGGTAACAGTCAACATTCTCAAGGCTAAACATTTCTTATATTCATTTCCTTCATGTAGCGGCCTTTTTCTTCATTTTTTCTTCGTACCATACCAAACTCTACCATTTCATTCCATGCCATTCCATTCCATTTCATTTCATTTCATTTCATTTTATATTATTTTTGTTTTGTCATCATTCTAAGTAAGCAAATATAATACATAAAAAGTAGCCCGATATTATTTTTATTATTATTGTCATTTATAATTATAAATTTAAATGAAATTCATGAGAAAATCATTCAAAGTGCTTTTTTATTTTATTTTATTTTTTTTTTTTTTTTGTTCTTAATTTTTATTTATTATTTTATCATTTTATTATTTTATTATTTTATTTTTATTATTTTATTTTGGTTTTTTGTTTTATGATAAAGAAATATAAATGTTGGCGGTATCAATTGCTTCTTCTATCTCCTCTACTTTTTCACTTTTTTTTTTAATACTTCAAATACAATTAAAAATTTGTAATTTGTAACACCCGCATTACTTGATTTTGGCGTTTTAAACCTGTTTCTTTTTATTTATCTTTAATTTTTACAAATATTTTTTATAATTATATAGAATTTTCTGTTTAGACATTAAACCTTTTTAAAATGAACGGCACAATTGTTTTCCAATAAAATTTCATTAAAATTTCTTTACTGAATTTTGTTTTTTTTTTTTTCAATTATTTTTTAATTAATTTTTTTTTAATTGTTTTTCTGATTTCTTTTGTTTGTTATATAAACAACAGGAAAATGTCAGCTTCAATGAAACTAAACCAAAAATTTATAATAAATGTAATACTTTTTTTTATTTTTCATTTTAATAATCCTTTTTTTTTTTTTTGAATGAAATAAAACACTGCCAAATATAAATGTCATTAGAAAAAAAAAAAAGCAAATTGTTTAATTTATTTATTGAATAAAATGCGTTAACAATTTTTAGAATGCCCGCATTTAAAATTATGCTTTAGACCTTTTAAAATTTCCCTTTAAAATTTTTCATAACAATTTCTTTTTAATAATTTTTTCTGGCATAAATTATTCAGGCCTTTTATGCCTTTTTAGAATTTATTGATTAATTTGAAAAGAAACCCTTTTTTTTTTACCATTTAATATTTATTTTGTTTCCCGCATAATTATTCATAAAAAATATTAATAAATTAAAATGAAGTGAAACATTCAGATTTTTGTATTTTGAAATTTTTTGTTTTGAAAAAAATTTTTTTCAAACTTATTTTTTAGATATACAAATAAAATTTTATTTATCAGAAATTTTATTTCATTTGAAAAAAATTGCTTTGGAATAAGCATTTGCCGGTGTTTAAATATTTTAATATTCATTGATGAATAATTAATGTCTGATTGATTAATAATTGAATAAATGATTGTATAAATGAATGATTGAATAATTGAACATCTTTTTTTTTTATTAAAATTCTTCACTTCTTCTTATGATCAAATATGATGCTAACTGCTTTTAAATGCAGCTTTAGCTGTTGATGTTTGACGTTTATGTTGATTAATGTTAATTATGTTGTTGTTGTTATTGTTATTGATACATTATTATTATTAGTGTTGGTGGTGGTCAAATTGGTCGATTGTCAAATTATGTTAGCATACATAACATATGCAAGAAAATTGAATAAATAATGCTGGTTTCTTGGCAAAAAAAAAAAAAAAAAAAGAAAAACGCCCTCAAAACCGATATAAAAAATAATGCATGAATTGTAAGAACACTCTACAAGGCTTATAAGTAATAATTCAATTTTTATTTGGTTCATATTTGCCCTTATTTTTAAAATTATTTTTCATAAAGGAATTTTTTTTTTTTTTTTTTTTTGAAAAAATTTTCGTAAATATCAGTTTAAAGTGAATATTTTTTCATTATAAAAAAATCTATAAATGAAATTTTGGCCTTAACTTATTCCACAAA
The DNA here is from genome assembly GCA_023089585.1 of Melophagus ovinus. Lineage (NCBI taxonomy): Eukaryota > Metazoa > Arthropoda > Insecta > Diptera > Hippoboscidae > Melophagus > Melophagus ovinus. Next base: position 8,165 of record JAKKIB010000219.1, on the reverse strand, counting down.
GTTGTTCAAATTTAACAAATAGCTATGCCTTATTTTTCTAACTTTTCATATATTTTTCTAAGTTGTTTGATCAAATGTTTGAGGTTACCTGCTTAAAAAACGCAGACAGACTTAACTATGTATCGAAAAGTGTAAGATTTTTTTTTCTTGTTTTATATTAAAATTATTGAGAGATGGAAGCCAAAGAAATGATACGCCATACAAAAATCTAAAGACCGATATAAAGGTAGAGGCGTAATCTATGTCAAACTTACTTAAATATGTTATACCTTTTGAAAAGTACAATAATTTTAATAACATGAAACAGCATTAAGGCCAAAAATGAAATAAAGACTAAAATTCTCTAAATTATCATACCATTTTTAACATTCTTGTACTCTCCATGGAAATTATGTTTTTTTTTTTAAGCGTTACTTGTTTATTTACAGTTATGTACGAGTATGTGTCTTAACTCTGTTGTTTTTCTTTTTTTTTTTGTTTTTCCCTTTTATTGTTAGTTTACTTGAAACAAACTTTAGATATCTGTTTCTATATGCCAGTCTAAGTGTTTGATTAGACATTGCATCCAATGTGTTATAAATTTAATGAAATGATATGAAGGCAACTACAAGAATAACAAAAAAAAAAAAAAAAAAAAAAAATAGTAATAAATTCATTAACGAGCTAAGAAATCTATATGCATCCATCAAACCATTCATAAACACAATCATTCAAGCCATCATCATTTTCTATGTCCACTCATTCAAAAATTCAAACATACAAACATTCAAACATATTTTTCATTCTTTCATTTTTATCATGTTTTCTTCTACATTTAGTTAAACTAGCCCTGATATTTCTTTGGCTTTTTTAAACACTTGCACTTATAGAGACTCATCCATAAAATTATTATTATTTTGTGATAACATACAAAATATTCCCTCAACTTTATTTATGTTGGCCTTGTCAATGTTGTCAAAGTTTTTTTTTTATTGTTGTTGTTGTTGTTGTTATTAATTGATTATTCAAATGTGCTTATGTTGATGTTACTGTTACTTACTAATGCTATCTAATGTTACCCTGAATTGTTATCATATGGCGCTTGTTTTGATTAATTTGGTTGTTGTTGCTGCCGCAATTTCATACAAACAATTTAAAATTGTCCAATTCATTTGGTTTCATTTACTTTGCTAAGTTAAGTTTCACATTTAATTAATAGTTTTCCTTTCTTTAGAATAAATCATCATCATCATAAAATAATTTACGCATAATTATTGAAAAAAGTTTCTTTTCTCTTAAAATAATTTTTAAGATAAATGGCAAAAAAAAAAAAAAAAAATGAAAAAAGAAAAAATGAAAAAAATTTTATGCTCTATATCTAATAAATCAAGAAAATAGATTTTTGAATAAAGTTGGCCATAAGTTAGATCCATAAAATTCTTTTATCTGATCTAAATTTTTCTATATAATTTTTATTATAATTTTTGCCATCAATATATCATCTAATATATATATGTAGTTGTAGTTGCAATTGTTGTTTGTTATTATTATTATTTTTTCTAACAAATTATCAAGAATTTAATATGATTTGATACGATATCAAATTCAATGAAATAATAACAATAATTCATTTAATTGAAGATAATAAATGTGGACGATAACGATTGAGAACGCTAGAGCATATTAAGAAAATATTAGTAAAAATGCTAGATACGCTTCATTGATATATCATTTAATGAAATAAGTCATGATTTTCAATCATACATAGTTTTTTTTCTTAATATTACAGGATTTTTAAAAGGCCATCATTAACCTTAAAAAAACTGTAACGAATATTACTGGACAAGAAGTAATCAAATGTAATTTATAAATTTTTTTTTTTCAAATAATCAATTCAATACAAGACTTAGATAAAACGGAAAAAAATTAAAATAAAAGTTAAAAAAAAAAAAAGGTTTGTACAGCTAAAAGGATTATTTTTGAATGGTTGCTTAACAAATTATAATTTTTGTTGTTTTTCATTCTTATTTCTTGTGGCTACTTATTATTTATTATTATAGAATTTTTTTCGTTGATTTATATAAATATGATTTGATCAATGTTTATTTTGTTAATATTTACCTTTCATTTTAGTTACTTTATTTTATCTGCTTATTATCTTTTTTTTTTTTATAAATGTCAATTTTATTTTGTGGTTGATTACGCATTAACTATTTTATGTTATTTTATGTTACTTTATTTTTTTTTTTTGGTATCTTCCTGTTTTTTTTTTATTTTTTTATTTATGCCTTCTTCCTAGTAATCAGCCTCATCATATTGTTTTTTTTTTTCATTTATTTATCGTAACTTAAACCAAGCCTTGAATAGGCCGATATATTTCGTATTCTTCTATAAACCTCAATAATTTAAATCATTCTTCTTTAAGGTAATTTTATGTCTTATATAAAGTTTTGAGGTATGAAAAAGCCTAGATAATTCATAGATCAAAAAAAACTTGTAATATGTAACATATTTCAGGGAAAGTAAGACTTTTGAAGGTTCATAATTTTTAAGCAGTAAAATAAGCCATTTAAAGCATTGAGTCTACTCTTAAGTATGCCTTAGATTCTACCTTTCTCCGATTCTATGAAAACCTAACAAATTATATTTACGTTCATTATTTTATTAGGAATATTTAAATATTAAATAAGTCCTTATTTAAGCTAAAGAAAAAAACTGAAGAAAAAATTGATTTTTGGAAAAAAAAAACTCTATGAAAATTTCTTGACAATTTCAATTAAAAACGTAAGCAACATCTTTGATAAATGACTTATTCCATACAGATATTTCTTATTATGTTGCTTTGTTTTTTTTTTTTTTTATTAAATTTTATTATACAAATAAAAAAAAAAATTATTTATGCCTCTATATCTTTTGCTCTTACTGCTCTAGTATATTAAATGTTTGTCTCACTACTTGGTCTATTTGGTATGTGGACCAGTCCTTCTTGTTTCTATTTAATTTTTCTTTTTGATTTTTTATTTATAATTTTATTTCATATCTGTGGGTGTATAAACTTATCTTTAGCATTAAACAATTATTAAAAGAAAAAGAATGCAATGAGTTAGAGGCAGGTTAAAGGGAGAATTTTATTAAAATTACAAACAAAGAAGGCAAAGGAACATGAACAGATCAAAATGGGAAATGATAATGATGATATTGTTGCTCTGGCTGCTAATGTTGCTTGAGCTGTTGTTTCAGCTGTATTTACGATAAATTCAAGTTGCGTTGTTCTTTTTTTGGCGAATCGCTTATAATTATTTTTGATATGATTTTTTTTTTTTTTCATGGAAAATGATTTGCTTCTTTTTTACACTTTATTAATCAAAATTCTTTTCACATGATTTTAAATTAAAAGTTTTGTTAGGCCATGTAAAATAAGTTTAGCAATAATTTTAATGAGTTAGTGATACGCTTCTTGTAATAACTTTAAGTTTAATGAGACCTCTAAATATGGCCTTAGACTTAGACCTTTTTTTTAATGGCTCAATTATGAATCTTCAAAAGCCTTACTTTCCCTGAAATATGCTATATTATTATAAATTTTATTGAACTATGAATTGTCAAAGGGAATCATTTCAATGGAAGAAGCAAAATGGTAGAATTTTAAATTTTATAAAAAAATTTTCTTAGATTGAGACATTTTCTATAATATAAACGTTTAATGAATTATAATTTCATAATTAACTAGATTTGTTATTAATTTTTATAAAATTAATAAAAAAAAAATATTTCTGGAAAATGTTGCTTTCTCTTGTGTGCTGGAAATTTGCAATAAAAAAAAAGCAACACGAAAATAATTTAAATTTTAGTTAGGAGACTGAATTTCTGAATTGATTTGTATGTGTGTGTATGTGTGTTCGTTAATTTTATTTAAGAGTTGATTGTAATTTTTTTTTGTGTTATTTTTTTTTCTTTGTATGTTGTTGCATGTTGCACGACATTTAACACCGTTTTATACGTTGTCACACTTTATGCAATGCAATAAATCAAAAAACAAATATAGCAGCAGTAGCAATAACAACAACAACAACATAATAATAATAATAAAATAATAATAAAATAATAAAAAAGAAAAACTATATAAAGAAAATAAAAATTTTTTTCAAGATAATGACATAAAATTTTAGAAATTTTGTAATGGACAATGCAGCAATTGCAACAATTGCAGAATTGATCAACAATTGCAACAGTAGAGAATGAGAATATACAGATAATATATTAAGACAATCTTGAATACCATCAATTTCTTACTTCTGTGTGTGAGTACGTGTGGGTGTTACTTAAAATGTTACTAAAATGTTTAAAATGCAATTGCTGGTTATAAATTTAATACTGCAAGCCTCAATCTATCATCTATAAGCAATTTTTATACTCTACAACTTTCCCGCCCGCTATTGCCATGCAAATATAAAAAAAAAAGTAAAATATTAATTGTACGGATTTCATAGCCGCCCACACAATTCCATAGAACTTGCAATATTTTCAATTATTTTAATTAATTGCTGCTCGAAATTCTGCATTAATTACACTTTGCTAAATTTGTTTAAATCTTTTTAACTATCAGAAAGTATTTAGATAGAATCATTTTTTATAAGGGCCATCTACTCAGAAGGACTTTCTACATTCATTTATCCTTGTTAAAAAAATTATTTATTTGAAAATTCTGGCAATTTTTCTTACTTTCTTATAAAATCTTTGTTGCAAATGAGACGATTGCAATCTCTGCTCTAAAAAAAAAAAAAAAAAAAAAAATTAAGATTAAAATAATAATAGAAAATTAGAAACTGCTTTTGTTGCTGATATTATGCCTAACAATATTTTATAGAAAATCATGATAAATAAAATTTTTGCTTAGGCTTATTATTTTTAACAACTTTTCTTTTAAATATACAAAACGAAAAAAAAAAAAGAAAAAAGAAAACCAAAAAATAAAGAATTAATAAAAATACATAAATGCTAATAATAAGAAATTTTTATGTTGCTTCTTATTTTATTGTTGTGTTTTTGCTATTTGCTGTATGTTACTTAAGTTATAAGATTTTTGTTGTTTTTTTTTTTTTTTTGATATTGCTTTTGGTTATATTAATGCTGCTATTGACAAATTGCTTAAATGAAAAATATCTTTAGCAATTTAGAGGAAACAGCATCAATAGCAGCAATATTTTTATTGTTGTAATTGTTACTATAAAATATTACCTTAAAATTTTCATATACAAAAAATTCAGCTTATTTGTCAAATTTTTTACATTTATATATATTTTACACCCACCATCATCACAATGCACCAAATTCACAAGCTTCTCATTTAAACATTAAAATTTATGATGGTTATAAAATTAAAATGGTAAATCATTTTATTTCTTTTTATTTTATTCTAGAGTATGATGAGTTTATGCAGATATATGTAACACTTAGAAAAAGTAAAAGATAGAGCCATCAATCAGCTTGTCGTTTCGTCTGTCTATTGCTTGTTCATGTAAATTTATTATAAAAAATATAGGTAGCAGTTTTGAAATTATTTGAAAAAGTACATTTTACTTATTTAATAGAACAATTAAAAATTCTGAATATTTCTTTAAAGCAAATTGCTATAAGAAATTTGCTAATCAGCCCTGTTGGCTTGTAATGCTCATATTTGTTTTCAATTGAACTTGTTCTTGTTTGATTTGTTATTTATAATCAAATATTTTATATAAATAGTTTATTGTATTGGATTGCACAAATGTCTGACATGTTTAGGTTGCTTACATAATTTGGTGTGGCAACATTATCGAAAATAGCGAAAACACCCACAATTGCCCGTAACAAATCTTAAAAAAAACAACAACAACAACAAGCAATTTATAGCAGAAAAGCAAAATGCATAAATGAATTTTTTTTGAAATGTAATGCCATAGTTAATTGTGTTTGGGGCCGCCAACAGGTCTTAGATACCAGTTTTATGTTATTGTTACATGATTCGTAGAGCGTATAAAATGTTTGTTTTTTGCTTAACGAAAATTTTATATAATTTGCGTTAAAGTCAAATCAAGTCAAAGTCAAAAATCAACAATAACAATTTTCTTCATTTTCTTAAACTGGATCTTTTCTATGTAAACGATTAACATGGAAAAAATGTTGTAGTTGATTAAAAACGTTTCTTTCATATCAAACAGAACATTTTTCATTGAAATGATTCAAACTTTTCAAGTTATCCAATGTTCCCCAATGTAGTAAACAGCGTTCGTTTTCATTATACGAAATTAAGATTATAAAATTTAGGCCAGTTAAGCAGTTTGCTTCTCAGATGGCGAGGCACTCAAATGGTTTTCAAATGATTCGAATAATTTAAAAAAGATACGAAATCATTTGTTTTTATGAAAGATAAATTTTATTGTAAACTGCCTCAAATATTTTTTTGTATTATTTATTGGCAAATGTATAAAGTCTGTCCATAATACATGTAGACATTTATAAATATATATTTTTTATGAATATTTTATGCATTTAGATTCATAGCATCTAAAATTGAGTAGTTTATTTTTATAAGAAAAAAATTAATAGTTGATAAATAATGAAATGAAAATGCGGGCGGATTCTATCACTGTAAAAAAATTAAATTTCCGTCTTCACCTAAAGTGTCTCGTAAATTTTAAGGCCTTGTTTTTTAAGCCATATGCCAAAGGCAAGCAAAAAAAAAAAAAACAAAAACAAAAACAAAAACAACAATATAAGCAACAACATTTTTATAACTTTATCATTATGGGCATCATCATCTTTTCTTTCATTGTTATTATTTTTATAAGACGCTTTCATGTGGATCATTAGAAATTATGCTTTAGCACAAATAAATTTTTTCAATTGGAAATTTTTTTTTTATGAACTTTATTTTACCATAATTAAATTAATTAATTTTGGTTGTTAAATAAGAGTTGTCTCAATAAGAGTTCATTTTGAATTTATTTTTAATAATATATTATTTTTTATAGTATCTATGAAATATCAAATTAATTTAGAAATTGCAAAATACCATTTTCATAAAATTTGATTATTTGTAATGAAAGTCTTAGACAAGGAATTGATATCTTTCTCTTTCAAAATTTATCTAAACAAAAAATTTGGCCTTTTTTTTTTGATAATTATGGCAAAAGGCGAGCTGAAATGTTTATTAAAAAATAAAAAAAGAAAAAAAGCCATCGAAAAATATTTTCTAATGATGCACTAAATAAAAAATAAATTTAGTTGTATTTTATTAGGTGTGAAACATGCTTGCGGATGCCACATTGACATAAAATGATTCAAAAAAAAAAAAAAAAAAAATTTGAAATCACTGAAATTGCTGGTGGTCATTTATTGTCTATACTTTCATCTTCTTTTCACTAAACTATTTTTTTGCATTTTCTTTATTATAGACCATAAAAATAGCCATTAATTAAAAGCTTTTTATAGCATAATTACTAAAACATTTTCATTGAAATAAAATGAAATAAAATGTAATGGCATTTTGAAGGGCCTTATATAAAAATTGCATTTTTAAAATGACTTAACAATATTTTTTTTTAAAATAAAATAAAATAAAGCAAAAAAGATTGTGTTTATTGAAAACTAATCAAAAAAAAAAATTAATAAACATTTTATAGGCCTATATAAATAAAAATATGAAATAATATCAACTTAAACTAGAATTCCATTATATGAAAAATCTATCATAATCATCATCATCATTAAAGTAACAAAAAGAGTCATATCTATTTAGTGAGCTATTTAGTTATCAATAGATTTATAATAAGAAATACTTATTTGGCATTTTGACTAATTTATTGATACTTTCTTAAATATATTTCTCCTCTTTTAAAGATAAATTATACTCAGTAGCACTTAAAAATCTTATATTTGTTATTAGTGAATCTTAAATTATATCAAAATAGGATATTTTCCTTTAGATTTTTATTTGTTATGATTTTTTTGGTTTCATTCATTTGGCAATTGGTTTTATTTATATTCAAAATTAAAAACTTTTGTCAATGGGGGAAAATCTTGGTATCTCATTTAACCAATTTTATTAAAAATCTGTATTTAGTGATACAAGAGCGTTTTGTCTTTATGAAACTGTACAAAATTATTTATGCTTAAATATTTTTGCCGTCTTAAGTTTAACTTTTAAA
>JAKKIB010000218.1:0-200543 GCA_023089585.1 Melophagus ovinus | reverse complement strand
AACAAATAACTTTATATAATGTTTCATCCATTATGGTACATACCTTCATTAAAGTCTATTATCCTTTAGAATTTGTTATAGAGCAAATATCGAAATAAAAGAAAAGGTAAAGATAAAATAATTAACAATTTGTAAATAATAAAAAATTTTCAATTTAAATATCATTATCCCTTAAATCCATACATACTGTCTTAATATTATCCGTATTATATCCGTAATATATATCAAATAAATTATCCAATTTATTAAAATTCCAAAAAAAAATTATTTAATTTCGGTACTTATTATAACAAATAACTTTATATAATGTTTCATCCATTATGGTACATACCTTCATTAAAGTCTATTATCCGTTTAGAATTTGTTATAGAGCAAATATCGAAATAAAAGGAAAGGTAAAGATAAAATAATTAACAATTTGTAAATAATAAAAAATTTTCAATTTAAATATCATTATCCCTTAAATCCATACATACTGTCTATAATATTATCCGTATTATATCCGTAATATATATCAAGTAAATTATCCAATTTTATTAAAATTCCAAAAAAAATTATTTAATTTCGGTACTTATTAAAACAAATAACTTTATATAATGTTTCATCCATTATGGTACATACCTTCATTAAAGTCTATTATCCGTTAAGAATTTGTTATGAGCAAATATCGAAATAAAAGAAAAGTAAAGATAAAATAATTAACAATTTGTAAATAATAAAAAATTTTCAATTTAAATAATCATTAAATCCATACATACTGTCTATAATATTATCCGTATTATATCCGTAATATATATCAAATAAATTATCCAATTTTATTAAAATCCAAAAAAAAAATTAATTAAATTCCGTACTTATTAAAAAATAACTTTATATAATGTTTCATCCATTATGGTACATACCTTCATTAAAGTCTATTATCCGTTTAGAATTTGTTATAGAGCAAATATCGAAATAAAAGGAAAGGTAAAGATAAAATAATTAACAATTTGTAAATAATAAAAAATTTTCAATTTAAATATCATTATCCCTTAAATCCATACATACTGTCTATAATATTATCCGTATTATATCCGTAATATATATCAAATAAATTATCCAATTTTATTAAAATTCCAAAAAAAATTATTTAATTTCGGTACTTATTAAAACAAATAACTTTATATAATGTTTCATCCATTATGGTACATACCTTCATTAAAGTCTATTATCCGTTTAGAATTTGTTATAGAGCAAATATCGAAATAAAAGAAAGGTAAAGATAAAATAATTAACAATTTGTAAATAATAAAAAATTTTCAATTTAAATATCATTAAATCCATACATACTGTCTATTATTATCCGTATTATATCCGTAATATATATCAAATAAATTATCCAATTTTATTAAAATTCCAAAAAAAAATTATTTAATTTCGGTACTTATTAAAACAAATAACTTTATATAATGTTTCATCCATTATGGTACATACCTTCATTAAAGTCTATTATCCGTTTAGAATTTGTTATAGAGCAAATATCGAAATAAAAGGAAAGGTAAAGATAAAATAATTAACAATTTGTAAATAATAAAAAATTTTCAATTTAAATATCATTATCCCTTAAATCCATACATACTGTCTATAATATTATCCGTATTATATCCGTAATATATATCAAATAAATTATCCAATTTTATTAAAATTCCAAAAAAAAATTATTTAATTTCGGTACTTATTAAACAAATAACTTTATATAATGTTTCATCCATTATGGTACATACCTTCATTAAAGTCTATTATCCGTTTAGAATTTGTTATAGAGCAAATATCGAAATAAAAGAAAGGGTAAAGATAAAATAATTAACAATTTGTAAATAATAAAAAATTTTCAATTTAAATATCATTATCCCTTAAATCCATACATACTGTCTATAATATTATCCGTATTATATCCGTAATATATATCAAATAAATTATCCAATTTTATTAAAATTCCAAAAAAAAATTATTTAATTTCGGTACTTATTATAACAAATAACTTTATATAATGTTTCATCCATTATGGTACATACCTTCATTAAAGTCTATTATCCGTTTAGAATTTGTTATAAGCAAATATCGAAATAAAAGGAAAGGTAAAGATAAAATAATTAACAATTTGTAAATAATAAAAAAATTTTCAATTTAAATATCATTATCCCTTAAATCCATACATACTGTCTATAATATTATCCGTATTATATCCGTAATATATATCAAATAAATTATCCAATTTTATTAAAATTCCAAAAAAAATTATTTAATTTCGGTACTTATTATAACAAATAACTTTATATAATGTTTCATCCATTATGGTACATACCTTCATTAAAGTCTATTATCCGTTTAGAATTTGTTATAGAGCAAATATCGAAATAAAAGAAAAGGTAAAGATAAAATAATTAACAATTTGTAAATAATAAAAAATTTTCAATTTAAATATCATTATCCCTTAAATCCATACATACTGTCTATAATATTATTCGTATTATATCCGTAATATATATCAAATAAATTATCCAATTTTATTAAAATTCCAAAAAAAATTATTTAATTTCGGTACTTATTATAACAAATAACTTTATATAATGTTTCATCCATTATGGTACATACCTTCATTAAAGTCTATTATCCGTTTAGAATTTGTTATAGAGCAAATATCGAAATAAAAGAAAAGGTATAGATAAAATAATTAACAATTTCTAAATAATAAAAAATTTTCAATTTAAATATCATTAAATCCATACATACGGTCTATAATATTATCTGTATTATATCCGTAATGCATATCACGTAAATTATCCAATTTTATTAAAATTCCAAAAAAAAATTTATTAATTTCGGTACTTATTAAAAAAATTAACTTTATATAATGTTTCATCCATTATGGTACATACCTTCATTAAAGTCTATTATCCGTTTAGAATTTGTTATAGAGCAAATATCGAAATAAAAGGAAAGGTAAAGATAAAATAATTAACAATTTGTAAATAATAAAAAATTTTCAATTTAAATATCATTATCCCTTAAATCCATACATACTGTCTATAATATTATCCGTATTATATCCGTAATATATATCAAATAAATTATCCAATTTTATTAAAATGCCAAAAAAAAATTATTTAATTTCGGTACTTATTATAACAAATAACTTTATATAATGTTTCATCCATTATGGTACATACCTTCATTAAAGTCTATTATCCGTTTAGAATTTGTTATAGAGCAAATATCGAAATAAAAGAAAAGGTAAAGATAAAATAATTAACAATTTCTAAATAATAAAAAATTTTCAATTTAAATATCATTAAATCCATACATACGGTCTATAATATTATCCGTATTATATCCGTAATATATATCAAATAAATTATCCAATTTTATTAAAATTCCAAAAAAAAATTATTTAATTTCGGTACTTATTAAAACAAATAACTTTATATAATGTTTCATCCATTATGGTACATACCTTCATTAAAGTCTATTATCCGTTTAGAATTTGTTATAGAGCAAATATCGAAATAAAAGGAAAGGTAAAGATAAAATAATTAACAATTTGTAAATAATAAAAAATTTTCAATTTAAATATCATTATCCCTTAAATCCATACATACTATCTATAATATTATCCGTATTATATCCGTAATATATATCAAATAAATTATCCAATTTTATTAAAATTCCAAAAAAAAATTATTTAATTTCGGTACTTATTACAACAAATAACTTTATATAATGTTTCATCCATTATGGTACATACCTTCATTAAAGTTTATAATCCCTTAAGAATTTGTTATGGAGCAAATATCGAAATAAAAGAAAAGGTATAGATAAAATAATTAACAATTTGTAAATAATAAAAAATTTTCAATTTAAATATCATTAAATCCATACATACGGTCTATAATATTATCTGTATTATATCCGTAATGCATATCAAGTAAATTATCCAATTTTATTAAAATTCCAAAAAAAAATTATTTTTCGGTACTTATTAAAACAAATAACTTTATATAATGTTTCATCCATTATGGTACATACCTTCATTAAAGTCTATTATCCGTTTAGAATTTGTTATAAAGCAAATATCGAAATAAAAGGAAAGGTAAAGATAAAATAATTAACAATTTGTAAATAATAAAAAATTTTCAATTTAAATATCATTATCCCTTAAATCCATACATACTGTCTATAATATTATCCGTATTATATCCGTAATATAATCAAATAAATTATCCAATTTTATTAAAATTCCAAAAAAAAATTATTTAATTTCGGTACTTATTAAACAAATAACTTTATATAATGTTTCATCCATTATGGTACATACCTTCATTAAAGTCTATTATCCGTTTAGAATTTGTTATAGAGCAAATATCGAAATAAAAGGAAAGGTAAAGATAAAATAATTAACAATTTGTAAATAATAAAAAATTTTCAATTTAAATATCATTATCCCTTAAATCCATACATACTGTCTATAATATTATCCGTATTATATCCGTAATATATATCAAATAAATTATCCAATTTTATTAAAATTCCAAAAAAAAATTATTTAATTTCGGTACTTATTATAACAAATAACTTTATATAATGTTTCATCCATTATGGTACATACCTTCATTAAAGTCTATTATCCGTTTAGAATTTGTTATAAAGCAAATATCGAAATAAAAGGAAAGGTAAAGATAAAATAATTAACAATTTGTAAATAATAAAAAATTTTCAATTTAAATATCATTATCCCTTAAATCCATACATACTGTCTATAATATTATTCGTATTATATCCGTAATATATATCAAATAAATTATCCAATTTTATTAAAATTCCAAAAAAAAATTATTTAATTTCGGTACTTATTGAAACAAATAACTTTATATAATGTTTCATCCATTATGGTACATACCTTCATTAAAGTCTATTATCCGTTTAGAATTTGTTATAGAGCAAATATCGAAATAAAAGAAAAGGTATAGATAAAATAATTAACAATTTGTAAATAATAAAAAATTTTCAATTTAAATATCATTATCCCTTAAATCCATACATACTGTCTATAATATTATTCGTATTATATCCGTAATATATATCAAATAAATTATCCAATTTTATTAAAATTCCAAAAAAAAATTATTTAATTTCGGTACTTATTATAACAAATAACTTTATATAATGTTTCATCCATTATGGTACATACCTTCATTAAAGTCTATTATCCGTTTAGAATTTGTTATAAGCAAATATCGAAATAAAAGGAAAGGTAAAGATAAAATAATTAACAATTTGTAAATAATAAAAAATTTTCAATTTAAATATCATTATCCCTTAAATCCATACATACTGTCTATAATATTATCCGTATTATATCCGTAATATATATCAAATAAATTATCCAATTTTATTAAAATTCCAAAAAAAAATTATTTAATTTCGGTACTTATTATAACAAATAACTTTATATAATGTTTCATCCATTATGGTACATACCTTCATTAAAGTCTATTATCCGTTTAGAATTTGTTATAGAGCAAATATCGAAATAAAAGGAAAGGTAAAGATAAAATAATTAACAATTTGTAAATAATAAAAAATTTTCAATTTAAATATCATTATCCCTTAAATCCATACATACTGTCTATAATATTATCCGTATTATATCCGTAATATATATCAAATAAATTATCCAATTTTATTAAAATTCCAAAAAAAAATTATTTAATTTCGGTACTTATTAAAACAAATAACTTTATATAATGTTTCATCCATTATGGTACATACCTTCATTAAAGTCTATTATCCGTTTAGAATTTGTTATAGAGCAAATATCGAAATAAAAGGAAAGGTAAAGATAAAATAATTAACAATTTGTAAATAATAAAAAATTTTCAATTTAAATATCATTATCCCTTAAATCCATACATACTGTCTATAATATTATCCGTATTATATCCGTAATATATATCAAATAAATTATCCAATTTTATTAAAATTCCAAAAAAAAATTATTTAATTTCGGTACTTATTATAACAAATAACTTTATATAATGTTTCATCCATTATGGTACATACCTTCATTAAAGTCTATTATCCGTTTAGAATTTGTTATAGAGCAAATATCGAAATAAAAGGAAAGGTAAAGATAAAATAATTAACAATTTGTAAATAATAAAAAATTTTCAATTTAAATATCATTATCCCTTAAATCCATACATACTGTCTATAATATTATCCGTATTATATCCGTAATATATATCAAATAAATTATCCAATTTTATTAAAATTCCAAAAAAAAATTATTTAATTTCGGTACTTATTATAACAAATAACTTTATATAATGTTTCATCCATTATGGTACATACCTTCATTAAAGTCTATTATCCGTTTAGAATTTGTTATAGAGCAAATATCGAAATAAAAGAAAAGGTAAAGATAAAATAATTAACAATTTGTAAATAATAAAAAATTTTCAATTTAAATATCATTAAATCCATACATACGGTCTATAATATTATCTGTATTATATCCGTAATACATATCAAGTAAATTATCCAATTTTATTAAAATTCCAAAAAAAAATTATTTAATTTCGGTACTTATTAAACAAATAACTTTATATAATGTTTCATCCATTATGGTACATACCTTCATTAAAGTCTATTATCCGTTTAGAATTTGTTATAGAGCAAATATCGAAATAAAAGAAAAGGTAAAGATAAAATAATTAACAATTTGTAAATAATAAAAAATTTTCAATTTAAATATCATTATCCCTTAAATCCATACATACTGTCTATAATATTATCCGTATTATATCCGTAATATATATCAAATAAATTATCCAATTTTATTAAAATTCCAAAAAAAAATTATTTAATTTCGGTACTTATTAAACAAATAACTTTATATAATGTTTCATCCATTATGGTACATACCTTCATTAAAGTCTATTATCCGTTTAGAATTTGTTATAGAGCAAATATCGAAATAAAAGGAAAGGTAAAGATAAAATAATTAACAATTTGTAAATAATAAAAAATTTTCAATTTAAATATCATTATCCCTTAAATCCATACATACTGTCTATAATATTATCCGTATTATATCCGTAATATATATCAAATAAATTATCCAATTTTATTAAAATTCCAAAAAAAAAATTATTTAATTTCGGTACTTATTATAACAAATAACTTTATATAATGTTTCATCCATTATGGTACATACCTTCATTAAAGTCTATTATCCGTTTAGAATTTGTTATAGAGCAAATATCGAAATAAAAGGAAAGGTAAAGATAAAATAATTAACAATTTGTAAATAATAAAAAATTTTCAATTTAAATATCATTATCCCTTAAATCCATACATACTGTCTATAATATTATCGTATTATATCCGTAATATATATCAAATAAATTATCCAATTTTATTAAAATTCCAAAAAAAATTATTTAATTTCGGTACTTATTAAACAAATAACTTTATATAATGTTTCATCCATTATGGTACATACCTTCATTAAAGTCTATTATCCGTTTAGAATTTGTTATAGAGCAAATATCGAAATAAAAGGAAAGGTAAAGATAAAATAATTAACAATTTGTAAATAATAAAAAATTTTCAATTTAAATATCATTATCCCTTAAATCCATACATACTGTCTATAATATTATCCGTATTATATCCGTAATATATATCAAATAAATTATCCAATTTTATTAAAATTCCAAAAAAAAATTATTTAATTTCGGTACTTATTATAACAAATAACTTTATATAATGTTTCATCCATTATGGTACATACCTTCATTAAAGTCTATTATCCGTTTAGAATTTGTTATAGAGCAAATATCGAAATAAAAGGAAAGGTAAAGATAAAATAATTAACAATTTGTAAATAATAAAAAATTTTCAATTTAAATATCATTATCCCTTAAATCCATACATACTGTCTATAATATTATCCGTATTATATCCGTAATATATATCAAATAAATTATCCAATTTTATTAAAATTCCAAAAAAAAATTATTTAATTTCGGTACTTATTATAACAAATAACTTTATATAATGTTTCATCCATTATGGTACATACCTTCATTAAAGTCTATTATCCGTTTAGAATTTGTTATAGAGCAAATATCGAAATAAAAGGAAAGGTAAAGATAAAATAATTAACAATTTGTAAATAATAAAAAATTTTCAATTTAAATATCATTAAATCCATACATACGGTCTATAATATTATCTGTATTATATCCGTAATGCATATCAAGTAAATTATCCAATTTTATTAAAATTCCAAAAAAAAATTATTAATTTCGGTACTTATTAAAACAAATAACTTTATATAATGTTTCATCCATTATGGTACATACCTTCATTAAAGTCTATTATCCGTTTAGAATTTGTTATAGAGCAAATATCGAAATAAAAGGAAAGGTAAAGATAAAATAATTAACAATTTGTAAATAATAAAAAATTTTCAATTTAAATATCATTATCCCTTAAATCCCATACATTACTATCTTAATAATATATAAATTATCCAATTTTATTAAAATTCCAAAAAAAATTATTTAATTTCGGTACTTATTAAAACAAATAACTTTATATAATGTTTTCATCCATTATGGTACATACCTTCATTAAAGTCTATTATCCGTTTAGAATTTGTTATGAGCAAATATCGAAATAAAAAAAAGGTAAAGATAAAATAATTAACAATTTGTAAATAATAAAAAATTTTCAATTTAAATATCATTATAAATCCATACATACTGTCTATAATATTATCGTATTATATCCGTAATATATATCAAATAAATTATCCAATTTTATTAAAATTCCAAAAAAAAATTATTTAATTTCGGTACTTATTAAAACAAATAACTTTATATAATGTTTCATCCATTATGGTACATACCTTCATTAAAGTCTATTATCCGTTTAGAATTTGTTATAGAGCAAATATCGAAATAAAAGGAAAGGTAAAGATAAAATAATTAACAATTTGTAAATAATAAAAAATTTTCAATAAATTAATTATCCCTTAAATCCATACATACTGTCTATAATATTATCCGTATTATATCCGTAATATATATCAAATAAATTATCCAATTTTATTAAAATTCCAAAAAAAAATTATTTAATTTCGGTACTTATTAAAACAAATAACTTTATATAATGTTTCATCCATTATGGTACATACCTTCATTAAAGTCTATTATCCGTTTAGAATTTGTTATAGAGCAAATATCGAAATAAAAGGAAAGGTAAAGATAAAATAATTAACAATTTGTAAATAATAAAAAATTTTCAATTTAAATATCATTATCCCTTAAATCCATACATACTGTCTATAATATTATCCGTATTATATCCGTAATATATATCAAATAAATTATCCAATTTTATTAAAATTCCAAAAAAAAATTATTTAATTTCGGTACTTATTATAACAAATAACTTTATATAATGTTTCATCCATTATGGTACATACCTTCATTAAAGTCTATTATCCGTTTAGAATTTGTTATAGAGCAAATATCGAAATAAAAGGAAAGGTAAAGATAAAATAATTAACAATTTGTAAATAATAAAAAATTTTCAATTTAAATATCATTATCCCTTAAATCCATACATACTGTCTATAATATTATCCGTATTATATCCGTAATATATATCAAATAAATTATCCAATTTTATTAAAATTCCAAAAAAAAATTATTTAATTTCGGTACTTATTATAACAAATAACTTTATATAATGTTTCATCCATTATGGTACATACCTTCATTAAAGTCTATTATCCGTTTAGAATTTGTTATAGAGCAAATATCGAAATAAAAGGAAAGGTAAAGATAAAATAATTAACAATTTGTAAATAATAAAAAATTTTCAATTTAAATATCATTATCCCTTAAATCCATACATACTGTCTATAATATTATCCGTATTATATCCGTAATATATATCAAATAAATTATCCAATTTTATTAAAATTCCAAAAAAAAATTATTTAATTTCGGTACTTATTAAAACAAATAACTTTATATAATGTTTCATCCATTATGGTACATACCTTCATTAAAGTCTATTATCCGTTTAGAATTTGTTATAGAGCAAATATCGAAATAAAAGGAAAGGTAAAGATAAAATAATTAACAATTTGTAAATAATAAAAAATTTTCAATTTAAATATCATTATCCCTTAAATCCATACATACTGTCTATAATATTATCCGTATTATATCCGTAATATATATCAAATAAATTATCCAATTTTATTAAAATTCCAAAAAAAAATTATTTAATTTCGGTACTTATTAAAACAAATAACTTTATATAATGTTTCATCCATTATGGTACATACCTTCATTAAAGTCTATTATCCGTTTAGAATTTGTTATAGAGCAAATATCGAAATAAAAGGAAAGGTAAAGATAAAATAATTAACAATTTGTAAATAATAAAAAATTTTCAATTTAAATATCATTATCCCTTAAATCCATACATACTGTCTATAATATTATCCGTATTATATCCGTAATATATATCAAATAAATTATCCAATTTTATTAAAATTCCAAAAAAAAATTATTTAATTTCGGTACTTATTAAACAAATAACTTTATATAATGTTTCATCCATTATGGTACATACCTTCATTAAAGTCTATTATCCGTTTAGAATTTGTTATAGAGCAAATATCGAAATAAAAGGAAAGGTAAAGATAAAATAATTAACAATTTGTAAATAATAAAAAATTTTCAATTTAAATATCATTATCCCTTAAATCCATACATACTGTCTATAATATTATCCGTATTATATCCGTAATATATATCAAATAAATTATCCAATTTTATTAAAATTCCAAAAAAAAATTATTTAATTTCGGTACTTATTATAACAAATAACTTTATATAATGTTTCATCCATTATGGTACATACCTTCATTAAAGTCTATTATCCGTTTAGAATTTGTTATAGAGCAAATATCGAAATAAAAGGAAAGGTAAAGATAAAATAATTAACAATTTGTAAATAATAAAAAATTTTCAATTTAAATATCATTAAATCCATACATACGGTCTATAATATTATCTGTATTATATCCGTAATTCATATCAAGTAAATTATCCAATTTTATTAAAATTCCAAAAAAAAAATTATTTAATTTCGGTACTTATTAAAACAAATAACTTTATATAATGTTTCATCCATTATGGTACATACCTTCATTAAAGTCTATTATCCGTTTAGAATTTGTTATAGAGCAAATATCGAAATAAAAGGAAAGGTAAAGATAAAATAATTAACAATTTGTAAATAATAAAAAATTTTCAATTTAAATATCATTAAATCCATACATACGTCTATATATATTATCCGTATTATATCCGTAATATATATCAAATAAATTATCCAATTTTATTAAAATTCCAAAAAAAAATTATTTAATTTCGGTACTTATTAAAACAAATAACTTTATATAATGTTTCATCCATTATGGTACATACCTTCATTAAAGTCTATTATCCGTTTAGAATTTGTTATAGAGCAAATATCGAAATAAAAGAAAGGTAAAGATAAAATAATTAACAATTTGTAAATAATAAAAAATTTTCAATTTAAATATCATTATCCCTTAAATCCATACATACTGTCTATAATATTATTCGTATTATATCCGTAATATATATCAAATAAATTATCCAATTTTATTAAAATTCCAAAAAAAAAATTATTTAATTTCGGTACTTATTATAACAAATAACTTTATATAATGTTTCATCCATTATGGTACATACCTTCATTAAAGTCTATTATCCGTTTAGAATTTGTTATAGAGCAAATATCGAAATAAAAAGAAAAGTAAAGGTAAAATAATTAACAATTTGTAAATAATAAAAAATTTTCAATTTAAATATCATTATCCCTTAAATCCATACATACTGTCTATAATATTATCCGTATTATATCCGTAATATATATCAAATAAATTATCCAATTTTATTAAAATTCCAAAAAAAAATTATTTAATTTCGGTACTTATTAAAACAAATAACTTTATATAATGTTTCATCCATTATGGTACATACCTTCATTAAAGTCTATTATCCGTTTAGAATTTGTTATAGAGCAAATATCGAAATAAAAGGAAAGGTAAAGATAAAATAATTAACAATTTGTAAATAATAAAAAATTTTCAATTTAAATATAATTATCCCTTAAATCCATACATACTATCTATAATATTATCTGTATTATATCCGTAATATATATCAAATAAATTATCCAATTTTATTAAAATTACAAAAAAAAATTATTTAATTTCGGTACTTATTAAAACAAATAACTTTATATAATGTTTCATCCATTATGGTACATACCTTCATTAAAGTCTATTATCCGTTTAGAATTTGTTATAGAGCAAATATCGAAATAAAAGGAAAGGTAAAGATAAAATAATTAACAATTTGTAAATAATAAAAAATTTTCAATTTAAATATCATTATCCCTTAAATCCATACATACTATCTATAATATTATCCGTATTATATCCGTAATATATATCAAGTAAATTATCCAATTTTATTAAAATTCCAAAAAAAAATTATTTAATTTCGGTACTTATTAAAACAAATAACTTTATATAATGTTTCATCCATTATGGTACATACCTTCATTAAAGTCTATTATCCGTTTAGAATTTGTTATAGAGCAAATATCGAAATAAAAGGAAAGGTAAAGATAAAATAATTAACAATTTGTAAATAATAAAAAATTTTCAATTTAAATATCATTATCCCTTAAATCCATACATACTGTCTATAATATTATCCGTATTATATCCGTAATATATATCAAATAAATTATCCAATTTTATTAAAATTCCAAAAAAAAAAATTTAATTTCGGTACTTATTAAAAAAATAACTTTATATAATGTTTCATCCATTATGGTACATACCTTCATTATTCCGTTTAGAATTTGTTATAGAGCAAATATCGAAATAAAAGAAAGGTAAAGATAAAATAATTAACAATTTGTAAATAATAAAAAATTTTCAATTTAAATATCATTATCCCTTAAATCCATACATACTGTCTATAATATTATCCGTATTATATCCGTAATTATATCAAATAAATTATCCAATTTTATTAAAATTCCAAAAAAAAATTATTTAATTTCGGTACTTATTAAAACAAATAACTTTATATAATGTTTCATCCATTATGGTACATACCTTCATTAAAGTCTATTATCCGTTTAGAATTTGTTATAGAGCAAATATCGAAATAAAAGGAAAGGTAAAGATAAAATAATTAACAATTTGTAAATAATAAAAAATTTTCAATTTAAATATCATTATCCCTTAAATCCATACATACTGTCTATAATATTATCCGTATTATATCCGTAATATATATCAAATAAATTATCCAATTTTATTAAAATTCCAAAAAAAAATTATTTAATTTCGGTACTTATTAAAACAAATAACTTTATATAATGTTTCATCCATTATGGTACATACCTTCATTAAAGTCTATTATCCGTTTAGAATTTGTTATAGAGCAAATATCGAAATAAAAGGAAAGGTAAAGATAAAATAATTAACAATTTGTAAATAATAAAAAATTTTCAATTTAAATATCATTATCCCTTAAATCCATACATACTGTCTATAATATTATCCGTATTATATCCGTAATATATATCAAATAAATTATCCAATTTTATTAAAATTCCAAAAAAAAATTATTTAATTTCGGTACTTATTAAACAAATAACTTTATATAATGTTTCATCCATTATGGTACATACCTTCATTAAAGTCTATTATCCGTTTAGAATTTGTTATAGAGCAAATATCGAAATAAAAGGAAAAGTAAAGATAAAATAATTAACAATTTGTAAATAATAAAAAATTTTCAATTTAAATATCATTATCCCTTAAATCCATACATACTGTCTATAATATTATCCGTATTATATCCGTAATATATATCAAATAAATTATCCAATTTTATTAAAATGCCAAAAAAAAATTATTTAATTTCGGTACTTATTATAACAAATAACTTTATATAATGTTTCATCCATTATGGTACATACCTTCATTAAAGTCTATTATCCGTTTAGAATTTGTTATAGAGCAAATATCGAAATAAAAGGAAAGGTAAAGATAAAATAATTAACAATTTGTAAATAATAAAAAATTTTCAATTTAAATATCATTATCCCTTAAATCCATACATACTGTCTATAATATTATCCGTATTATATCCGTAATATATATCAAATAAATTATCCAATTTTATTAAAATTCCAAAAAAAAATTATTTAATTTCGGTACTTATTAAAACAAATAACTTTATATAATGTTTCATCCATTATGGTACATACCTTCATTAAAGTTTATAATCCCTTAAGAATTTGTTATGGAGCAAATATCGAAATAAAAGAAAAGGTATAGATAAAATAATTAACAATTTGTAAATAATAAAAAATTTTCAATTTAAATATCATTAAATCCATACATACGGTCTATAATATTATCTGTATTATATCCGTAATGCATATCAAGTAAATTATCCAATTTTATTAAAATTCCAAAAAAAAATTATTTAATTTCGGTACTTATTAAAACAAATAACTTTATATAATGTTTCATCCATTATGGTACATACCTTCATTAAAGTCTATTATCCGTTTAGAATTTGTTATAAAGCAAATATCGAAATAAAAGGAAAGGTAAAGATAAAATAATTAACAATTTGTAAATAATAAAAAATTTTCAATTTAAATATCATTATCCCTTAAATCCATACATACTGTCTATAATATTATCCGTATTATATCCGTAATATATATCAAATAAATTATCCAATTTTATTAAAATGCCAAAAAAAAAATTATTTAATTTCGGTACTTATTATAACAAATAACTTTATATAATGTTTCATCCATTATGGTACATACCTTCATTAAAGTCTATTATCCGTTTAGAATTTGTTATAGAGCAAATATCGAAATAAAAGGAAAGGTAAAGATAAAATAATTAACAATTTGTAAATAATAAAAAATTTTCAATTTAAATATCATTATCCCTTAAATCCATACATACTGTCTATAATATTATTCGTATTATATCCGTAATATATATCAAATAAATTATCCAATTTTATTAAAATTCCAAAAAAAATTATTTAATTTCGGTACTTATTACAACAAATAACTTTATATAATGTTTCATCCATTATGGTACATACCTTCATTAAAGTTTATAATCCCTTAAGAATTTGTTATGGAGCAAATATCGAAATAAAAGAAAAGGTATAGATAAAATAATTAACAATTTCTAAATAATAAAAAATTTTCAATTTAAATATCATTATCCCTTAAATCCATACATACTGTCTTTAATATTATTCGTATTATATCCGTAATATATATCAAATAAATTATCCAATTTTATTAAAATTCCAAAAAAAAATTATTTAATTTCGGTACTTATTAAACAAATAACTTTATATAATGTTTCATCCATTATGGTACATACCTTCATTAAAGTCTATTATCCGTTTAGAATTTGTTATAGAGCAAATATCGAAATAAAAGGAAAGGTAAAGATAAAATAATTAACAATTTGTAAATAATAAAAAATTTTCAATTTAAATATCATTATCCCTTAAATCCATACATACTGTCTATAATATTATCCGTATTATATCCGTAATATATATCAAATAAATTATCCAATTTTATTAAAATTCCAAAAAAAAATTATTTAATTTCGGTACTTATTACAACAAATAACTTTATATAATGTTTCATCCATTATGGTACATACCTTCATTAAAGTCTATTATCCGTTTAGAATTTGTTATAGAGCAAATATCGAAATAAAAGAAAAGGTAAAGATAAAATAATTAACAATTTGTAAATAATAAAAAATTTTCAATTTAAATATCATTAAATCCATACATACGGTCTATAATATTATCGTATTATATCCGTAATGTATATCAAATAAATTATCCAATTTTATTAAAATTCCAAAAAAAAAATTATTTAATTTCGGTACTTATTAAAACAAATAACTTTATATAATGTTTCATCCATTATGGTACATACCTTCATTAAAGTCTATTATCCGTTTAGAATTTGTTATAGAGCAAATATCGAAATAAAAGGAAAGGTAAAGATAAAATAATTAACAATTTGTAAATAATAAAAAATTTTCAATTTAAATGGCATTATCCCTTAAACCCATACATACTATCTATAATATTAAATTATCCAATTTTATTAAAATTCCAAAAAAAATTATTTAATTTCGGTACTTATTACAACAAATAACTTTATATAATGTTTCATCCATTATGGTACATACCTTCATTAAAGTCTATTATCCGTTTAGAATTTGTTATAGAGCAAATATCGAAATAAAAGGAAAGGTAAAGATAAAATAATTAACAATTTGTAAATAATAAAAAATTTTCAATTTAAATATCATTAAATCCATACATACTGTCTATAATATTATCCGTATTATATCCGTAATATATATCAAATAAATTATCCAATTTTATTAAAATTCCAAAAAAAAATTATTTAATTTCGGTACTTATTAAAACAAATAACTTTATATAATGTTTCATCCATTATGGTACATACCTTCATTAAAGTCTATTATCCGTTTAGAATTTGTTATGAGCAAATATCGAAATAAAAGGAAAGGTAAAGATAAAATAATTAACAATTTGTAAATAATAAAAAATTTTCAATTTAAATATCATTATCCCTTAAATCCATACATACTGTCTATAATATTATCCGTATTATATCCGTAATATATATCAAATAAATTATCCAATTTTATTAAAATTCCAAAAAAAAATTATTTAATTTCGGTACTTATTATAACAAATAACTTTATATAATGTTTCATCCATTATGGTACATACCTTCATTAAAGTCTATTATCCGTTTAGAATTTGTTATAAAGCAAATATCGAAATAAAAGGAAAGGTAAAGATAAAATAATTAACAATTTGTAAATAATAAAAAATTTTCAATTTAAATATCATTATCCCTTAAATCCATACATACTGTCTATAATATTATCCGTATTATATCCGTAATATATATCAAATAAATTATCCAATTTTATTAAAATTCCAAAAAAAAATTATTTAATTTCGGTACTTATTATAACAAATAACTTTATATAATGTTTCATCCATTATGGTACATACCTTCATTAAAGTCTATTATCCGTTTAGAATTTGTTATAGAGCAAATATCGAAATAAAAGGAAAGGTAAAGATAAAATAATTAACAATTTGTAAATAATAAAAAATTTTCAATTTAAATATCATTATCCCTTAAATCCATACATACTGTCTATAATATTATCCGTATTATATCCGTAATATATATCAAATAAATTATCCAATTTTATTAAAATTCCAAAAAAAAATTATTTAATTTCGGTACTTATTAAAACAAATAACTTTATATAATGTTTCATCCATTATGGTACATACCTTCATTAAAGTCTATTATCCGTTTAGAATTTGTTATAGAGCAAATATCGAAATAAAAGGAAAGGTAAAGATAAAATAATTAACAATTTGTAAATAATAAAAAATTTTCAATTTAAATATCATTATCCCTTAAATCCATACATACTGTCTATAATATTATCCGTATTATATCCGTAATATATATCAAATAAATTATCCAATTTTATTAAAATTCCAAAAAAAATTATTTAATTTCGGTACTTATTAAAACAAATAACTTTATATAATGTTTCATCCATTATGGTACATACCTTCATTAAAGTCTATTATCCGTTTAGAATTTGTTATAGAGCAAATATCGAAATAAAAGAAAGGTAAAGATAAAATAATTAACAATTTGTAAATAATAAAAAATTTTCAATTTAAATATCATTATCCCTTAAATCCATACATACTGTCTATAATATTATCCGTATTATATCCGTAATATATATCAAATAAATTATCCAATTTTATTAAAATTCCAAAAAAAAATTATTTAATTTCGGTACTTATTAAACAAATAACTTTATATAATGTTTCATCCATTATGGTACATACCTTCATTAAAGTCTATTATCCGTTTAGAATTTGTTATAGAGCAAATATCGAAATAAAAGGAAAGGTAAAGATAAAATAATTAACAATTTGTAAATAATAAAAAATTTTCAATTTAAATAGCATTATCCCTTAAATCCATACATACTATCTGTAATATTATCCGTATTATATCCGTAATGTATATCAAGTAAATTATCCAATTTTATTAAAATTCCAAAAAAAATTATTTAATTTCGGTACTTATTAAAACAAATAACTTTATATAATGTTTCATCCATTATGGTACATACCTTCATTAAAGTCTATTATCCGTTTAGAATTTGTTATAGAGCAAATATCGAAATAAAAGAAAAGGTATAGATAAAATAATTAACAATTTCTAAATAATAAAAAATTTTCAATTTAAATATCATTAAATCCATACATACGGTCTATAATATTATCTGTATTATATCCGTAATGCATATCACGTAAATTATCCAATTTTATTAAAATTCCAAAAAAAAATTAATTAATTTCGGTACTTATTAAAAAAATTAACTTTATATAATGTTTCATCCATACCTTCATTAAAGTCTATTATTCGTTTAGAATTTGTTATAAAGCAAATATCGAAATAAAAGGAAAGGTAAAGATAAAATAATTAACAATTTGTAAATAATAAAAAATTTTCAATTTAAATGGCATTATCCCTTAAACCCATACATACTATCTATAATATTAAATTATCCAATTTTATTAAAATTCCAAAAAAAAATTATTTAATTTCGGTACTTATTGAAACAAATAACTTTATATAATGTTTCATCCATTATGGTACATACCTTCATTAAAGTCTATTATCCGTTTAGAATTTGTTATAAAGCAAATATCGAAATAAAAGGAAAGGTAAAGATAAAATAATTAACAATTTGTAAATAATAAAAAATTTTCAATTTAAATATCATTAAATCCATACATACGGTCTATAATATTATCTGTATTATATCCGTAATGCATATCAAGTAAATTATCCAATTTTATTAAAATTCCAAAAAAAAATTATTTAATTTCGGTACTTATTATAACAAATAACTTTATATAATGTTTCATCCATTATGGTACATACCTTCATTAAAGTCTATTATCCGTTTAGAATTTGTTATAGAGCAAATATCGAAATAAAAGGAAAGGTAAAGATAAAATAATTAACAATTTGTAAATAATAAAAAATTTTCAATTTAAATATCATTATCCCTTAAATCCATACATACTGTCTATAATATTATCGTATTATATCCGTAATATATATCAAATAAATTATCCAATTTTATTAAAATTCCAAAAAAAAATTATTTAATTTCGGTACTTATTATAACAAATAACTTTATATAATGTTTCATCCATTATGGTACATACCTTCATTAAAGTCTATTATCCGTTTAGAATTTGTTATAGAGCAAATATCGAAATAAAAGGAAAGGTAAAGATAAAATAATTAACAATTTGTAAATAATAAAAAATTTTCAATTTAAATATCATTATCCCTTAAATCCATACATACTGTCTATAATATTATCCGTATTATATCCGTAATATATATCAAATAAATTATCCAATTTTATTAAAATTCCAAAAAAAATTATTTAATTTCGGTACTTATTATAACAAATAACTTTATATAATGTTTCATCCATTATGGTACATACCTTCATTAAAGTCTATTATCCGTTTAGAATTTGTTATAGAGCAAATATCGAAATAAAAGGAAAGGTAAAGATAAAATAATTAACAATTTGTAAATAATAAAAAATTTTCAATTTAAATATCATTATCCCTTAAATCCATACATACTATCTATAATATTATCCGTATTATATCCGTAATATATATCAAATAAATTATCCAATTTTATTAAAATTCCAAAAAAAAATTATTTAATTTCGGTACTTATTAAAACAAATAACTTTATATAATGTTTCATCCATTATGGTACATACCTTCATTAAAGTCTATTATCCGTTTAGAATTTGTTATAGAGCAAATATCGAAATAAAAGGAAAGGTAAAGATAAAATAATTAACAATTTGTAAATAATAAAAAATTTTCAATTTAAATATCATTATCCCTTAAATCCATACATACTGTCTATAATATTATCCGTATTATATCCGTAATATATATCAAATAAATTATCCAATTTTATTAAAATTCCAAAAAAAAATTATTTAATTTCGGTACTTATTAAAACAAATAACTTTATATAATGTTTCATCCATTATGGTACATACCTTCATTAAAGTCTATTATCCGTTTAGAATTTGTTATAGAGCAAATATCGAAATAAAAGGAAAGGTAAAGATAAAATAATTAACAATTTGTAAATAATAAAAAATTTTCAATTTAAATATCATTATCCCTTAAATCCATACATACTGTCTATAATATTATCCGTATTATATCCGTAATATATATCAAATAAATTATCCAATTTTATTAAAATTCCAAAAAAAAATTATTTAATTTCGGTACTTATTAAAACAAATAACTTTATATAATGTTTCATCCATTATGGTACATACCTTCATTAAAGTCTATTATCCGTTTAGAATTTGTTATAGAGCAAATATCGAAATAAAAGGAAAGGTAAAGATAAAATAATTAACAATTTGTAAATAATAAAAAATTTTCAATTTAAATATCATTATCCCTTAAATCCATACATACTGTCTATAATATTATCCGTATTATATCCGTAATGCATATCAAATAAATTATCCAATTTTATTAAAATTCCAAAAAAAATTATTTAATTTCGGTACTTATTGAAACAAATAACTTTATATAATGTTTCATCCATTATGGTACATACCTTCATTAAAGTCTATTATCCGTTTAGAATTTGTTATAGAGCAAATATCGAAATAAAAGGAAAGGTAAAGATAAAATAATTAACAATTTGTAAATAATAAAAAATTTTCAATTTAAATATCATTATCCCTTAAATCCATACATACTGTCTATAATATTATCCGTATTATATCCGTAATATATATCAAATAAATTATCCAATTTTATTAAAATTCCAAAAAAAAATTATTTAATTTCGGTACTTATTAAACAAATAACTTTATATAATGTTTCATCCATTATGGTTCATACCTTCATTAAAGTCTATTATCCGTTTAGAATTTGTTATAGAGCAAATATCGAAATAAAAGGAAAGGTAAAGATAAAATAATTAACAATTTGTAAATAATAAAAAATTTTCAATTTAAATATCATTATCCCTTAAATCCATACATACTGTCTATAATATTATCCGTATTATATCCGTAATATATATCAAATAAATTATCCAATTTTATTAAAATTCCAAAAAAAAATTATTTAATTTCGGTACTTATTATAACAAATAACTTTATATAATGTTTCATCCATTATGGTACATACCTTCATTAAAGTCTATTATCCGTTTAGAATTTGTTATAGAGCAAATATCGAAATAAAAGGAAAGGTAAAGATAAAATAATTAACAATTTGTAAATAATAAAAAATTTTCAATTTAAATATCATTATCCCTTAAATCCATACATACTGTCTATAATATTATCCGTATTATATCCGTAATATATATCAAATAAATTATCCAATTTTATTAAAATTCCAAAAAAAAAATTATTTAATTTCGGTACTTATTAAAACAAATAACTTTATATAATGTTTCATCCATTATGGTACATACCTTCATTAAAGTCTATTATCCGTTTAGAATTTGTTATAGAGCAAATATCGAAATAAAAGGAAAGGTAAAGATAAAATAATTAACAATTTGTAAATAATAAAAAATTTTCAATTTAAATATCATTATCCCTTAAATCCATACATACTGTCTATAATATTATCCGTATTATATCCGTAATATATATCAAATAAATTATCCAATTTTATTAAAATTCCAAAAAAAAATTATTTAATTTCGGTACTTATTAAAACAAATAACTTTATATAATGTTTCATCCATTATGGTACATACCTTCATTAAAGTCTATTATCCGTTTAGAATTTGTTATAGAGCAAATATCGAAATAAAAGGAAAGGTAAAGATAAAATAATTAACAATTTGTAAATAATAAAAAATTTTCAATTTAAATATCATTATCCCTTAAATCCATACATACTGTCTATAATATTATCCGTATTATATCCGTAATATATATCAAATAAATTATCCAATTTTATTAAAATTCCAAAAAAAAATTATTTAATTTCGGTACTTATTAAAACAAATAACTTTATATAATGTTTCATCCATTATGGTACATACCTTCATTAAAGTCTATTATCCGTTTAGAATTTGTTATAGAGCAAATATCGAAATAAAAGGAAAGGTAAAGATAAAATAATTAACAATTTGTAAATAATAAAAAATTTTCAATTTAAATATCATTATCCCTTAAATCCATACATACTGTCTATAATATTATCCGTATTATATCCGTAATATATATCAAATAAATTATCCAATTTTATTAAAATTCCAAAAAAAAATTATTTAATTTCGGTACTTATTATAACAAATAACTTTATATAATGTTTCATCCATTATGGTACATACCTTCATTAAAGTCTATTATCCGTTTAGAATTTGTTATAGAGCAAATATCGAAATAAAAGGAAAGGTAAAGATAAAATAATTAACAATTTGTAAATAATAAAAAATTTTCAATTTAAATATCATTATCCCTTAAATCCATACATACTGTCTATAATATTATCCGTATTATATCCGTAATATATATCAAATAAATTATCCAATTTTATTAAAATTCCAAAAAAAAATTATTTAATTTCGGTACTTATTAAAACAAATAACTTTATATAATGTTTCATCCATTATGGTACATACCTTCATTAAAGTCTATTATCCGTTTAGAATTTGTTATAGAGCAAATATCGAAATAAAAGGAAAGGTAAAGATAAAATAATTAACAATTTGTAAATAATAAAAAATTTTCAATTTAAATATCATTAAATCCATACATACGGTCTATAATATTATCTGTATTATATCCGTAATATATATCAAATAAATTATCCAATTTTATTAAAATTCCAAAAAAAAATTATTTAATTTCGGTACTTATTAAAACAAATAACTTTATATAATGTTTCATCCATTATGGTACATACCTTCATTAAAGTCTATTATCCGTTTAGAATTTGTTATAGAGCAAATATCGAAATAAAAGGAAAGGTAAAGATAAAATAATTAACAATTTGTAAATAATAAAAAATTTTCAATTTAAATATCATTATCCCTTAAATCCATACATACTGTCTATAATATTATCCGTATTATATCCGTAATATATATCAAATAAATTATCCAATTTTATTAAAATTCCAAAAAAAAATTATTTAATTTCGGTACTTATTAAACAAATAACTTTATATAATGTTTCATCCATTATGGTACATACCTTCATTAAAGTCTATTATCCGTTTAGAATTTGTTATAGAGCAAATATCGAAATAAAAGGAAAGGTAAAGATAAAATAATTAACAATTTGTAAATAATAAAAAATTTTCAATTTAAATATCATTATCCCTTAAATCCATACATACTGTCTATAATATTATCCGTATTATATCCGTAATATATATCAAATAAATTATCCAATTTTATTAAAATTCCAAAAAAAAATTATTTAATTTCGGTACTTATTATAACAAATAACTTTATATAATGTTTCATCCATTATGGTACATACCTTCATTAAAGTCTATTATCCGTTTAGAATTTGTTATAGAGCAAATATCGAAATAAAAGGAAAGGTAAAGATAAAATAATTAACAATTTGTAAATAATAAAAAATTTTCAATTTAAATATCATTATCCCTTAAATCCATACATACTGTCTATAATATTATCCGTATTATATCCGTAATATATATCAAATAAATTATCCAATTTTATTAAAATTCCAAAAAAAAAATTATTTAATTTCGGTACTTATTAAAACAAATAACTTTATATAATGTTTCATCCATTATGGTACATACCTTCATTAAAGTCTATTATCCGTTTAGAATTTGTTATAGAGCAAATATCGAAATAAAAGGAAAGGTAAAGATAAAATAATTAACAATTTGTAAATAATAAAAAATTTTCAATTTAAATATCATTATCCCTTAAATCCATACATACTGTCTATAATATTATCCGTATTATATCCGTAATATATATCAAATAAATTATCCAATTTTATTAAAATTCCAAAAAAAAATTATTTAATTTCGGTACTTATTAAAACAAATAACTTTATATAATGTTTCATCCATTATGGTACATACCTTCATTAAAGTCTATTATCCGTTTAGAATTTGTTATAGAGCAAATATCGAAATAAAAGGAAAGGTAAAGATAAAATAATTAACAATTTGTAAATAATAAAAAATTTTCAATTTAAATATCATTATCCCTTAAATCCATACATACTGTCTATAATATTATCCGTATTATATCCGTAATATATATCAAATAAATTATCCAATTTTATTAAAATTCCAAAAAAAAATTATTTAATTTCGGTACTTATTATAACAAATAACTTTATATAATGTTTCATCCATTATGGTACATACCTTCATTAAAGTCTATTATCCGTTTAGAATTTGTTATAGAGCAAATATCGAAATAAAAGGAAAGGTAAAGATAAAATAATTAACAATTTGTAAATAATAAAAAATTTTCAATTTAAATATCATTATCCCTTAAATCCATACATACTGTCTATAATATTATCCGTATTATATCCGTAATATATATCAAATAAATTATCCAATTTTATTAAAATTCCAAAAAAAAATTATTTAATTTCGGTACTTATTATAACAAATAACTTTATATAATGTTTCATCCATTATGGTACATACCTTCATTAAAGTCTATTATCCGTTTAGAATTTGTTATAGAGCAAATATCGAAATAAAAGGAAAGGTAAAGATAAAATAATTAACAATTTGTAAATAATAAAAAATTTTCAATTTAAATATCATTATCCCTTAAATCCATACATACTGTCTATAATATTATCCGTATTATATCCGTAATATATATCAAATAAATTATCCAATTTTATTAAAATTCCAAAAAAAAATTATTTAATTTCGGTACTTATTAAAACAAATAACTTTATATAATGTTTCATCCATTATGGTACATACCTTCATTAAAGTCTATTATCCGTTTAGAATTTGTTATAGAGCAAATATCGAAATAAAAGGAAAGGTAAAGATAAAATAATTAACAATTTGTAAATAATAAAAAATTTTCAATTTAAATATCATTATCCCTTAAATCCATACATACTGTCTATAATATTATCCGTATTATATCCGTAATATATATCAAATAAATTATCCAATTTTATTAAAATTCCAAAAAAAAATTATTTAATTTCGGTACTTATTAAAACAAATAACTTTATATAATGTTTCATCCATTATGGTACATACCTTCATTAAAGTCTATTATCCGTTTAGAATTTGTTATAGAGCAAATATCGAAATAAAAGGAAAGGTAAAGATAAAATAATTAACAATTTGTAAATAATAAAAAATTTTCAATTTAAATATCATTATCCCTTAAATCCATACATACTGTCTATAATATTATCCGTATTATATCCGTAATATATATCAAATAAATTATCCAATTTTATTAAAATTCCAAAAAAAAATTATTTAATTTCGGTACTTATTAAAACAAATAACTTTATATAATGTTTCATCCATTATGGTACATACCTTCATTAAAGTCTATTATCCGTTTAGAATTTGTTATAGAGCAAATATCGAAATAAAAGGAAAGGTAAAGATAAAATAATTAACAATTTGTAAATAATAAAAAATTTTCAATTTAAATATCATTATCCCTTAAATCCATACATACTGTCTATAATATTATCCGTATTATATCCGTAATATATATCAAATAAATTATCCAATTTTATTAAAATTCCAAAAAAAAATTATTTAATTTCGGTACTTATTATAACAAATAACTTTATATAATGTTTCATCCATTATGGTACATACCTTCATTAAAGTCTATTATCCGTTTAGAATTTGTTATAGAGCAAATATCGAAATAAAAGGAAAGGTAAAGATAAAATAATTAACAATTTGTAAATAATAAAAAATTTTCAATTTAAATATCATTATCCCTTAAATCCATACATACTGTCTATAATATTATCCGTATTATATCCGTAATATATATCAAATAAATTATCCAATTTTATTAAAATTCCAAAAAAAAATTATTTAATTTCGGTACTTATTATAACAAATAACTTTATATAATGTTTCATCCATTATGGTACATACCTTCATTAAAGTCTATTATCCGTTTAGAATTTGTTATAGAGCAAATATCGAAATAAAAGGAAAGGTAAAGATAAAATAATTAACAATTTGTAAATAATAAAAAATTTTCAATTTAAATATCATTATCCCTTAAATCCATACATACTATCTATAATATTATCCGTATTATATCCGTAATATATATCAAATAAATTATCCAATTTTATTAAAATTCCAAAAAAAAATTATTTAATTTCGGTACTTATTAAAACAAATAACTTTATATAATGTTTCATCCATTATGGTACATACCTTCATTAAAGTCTATTATCCGTTTAGAATTTGTTATAGAGCAAATATCGAAATAAAAGGAAAGGTAAAGATAAAATAATTAACAATTTGTAAATAATAAAAAATTTTCAATTTAAATATCATTATCCCTTAAATCCATACATACTGTCTATAATATTATCCGTATTATATCCGTAATATATATCAAATAAATTATCCAATTTTATTAA
This sequence comes from Melophagus ovinus, assembly GCA_023089585.1. Taxonomy (NCBI): domain Eukaryota; kingdom Metazoa; phylum Arthropoda; class Insecta; order Diptera; family Hippoboscidae; genus Melophagus; species Melophagus ovinus. Next base: position 173,491 of record JAKKIB010000218.1, on the reverse strand, counting down.
AATTCCAAAAAAAAATTATTTAATTTCGGTACTTATTAAAACAAATAACTTTATATAATGTTTCATCCATTATGGTACATACCTTCATTAAAGTCTATTATCCGTTTAGAATTTGTTATAGAGCAAATATCGAAATAAAAGGAAAGGTAAAGATAAAATAATTAACAATTTGTAAATAATAAAAAATTTTCAATTTAAATATCATTATCCCTTAAATCCATACATACTGTCTATAATATTATCCGTATTATATCCGTAATATATATCAAATAAATTATCCAATTTTATTAAAATTCCAAAAAAAAATTATTTAATTTCGGTACTTATTAAAACAAATAACTTTATATAATGTTTCATCCATTATGGTACATACCTTCATTAAAGTCTATTATCCGTTTAGAATTTGTTATAGAGCAAATATCGAAATAAAAGGAAAGGTAAAGATAAAATAATTAACAATTTGTAAATAATAAAAAATTTTCAATTTAAATATCATTATCCCTTAAATCCATACATACTGTCTATAATATTATCCGTATTATATCCGTAATATATATCAAATAAATTATCCAATTTTATTAAAATTCCAAAAAAAAATTATTTAATTTCGGTACTTATTAAACAAATAACTTTATATAATGTTTCATCCATTATGGTACATACCTTCATTAAAGTCTATTATCCGTTTAGAATTTGTTATAGAGCAAATATCGAAATAAAAGGAAAGGTAAAGATAAAATAATTAACAATTTGTAAATAATAAAAAATTTTCAATTTAAATATCATTATCCCTTAAATCCATACATACTGTCTATAATATTATCCGTATTATATCCGTAATATATATCAAATAAATTATCCAATTTTATTAAAATTCCAAAAAAAAATTATTTAATTTCGGTACTTATTAAAACAAATAACTTTATATAATGTTTCATCCATTATGGTACATACCTTCATTAAAGTCTATTATCCGTTTAGAATTTGTTATAGAGCAAATATCGAAATAAAAGGAAAGGTAAAGATAAAATAATTAACAATTTGTAAATAATAAAAAATTTTCAATTTAAATATCATTATCCCTTAAATCCATACATACTGTCTATAATATTATCCGTATTATATCCGTAATATATATCAAATAAATTATCCAATTTTATTAAAATTCCAAAAAAAAATTATTTAATTTCGGTACTTATTAAAACAAATAACTTTATATAATGTTTCATCCATTATGGTACATACCTTCATTAAAGTCTATTATCCGTTTAGAATTTGTTATAGAGCAAATATCGAAATAAAAGGAAAGGTAAAGATAAAATAATTAACAATTTGTAAATAATAAAAAATTTTCAATTTAAATATCATTATCCCTTAAATCCATACATACTGTCTATAATATTATCCGTATTATATCCGTAATATATATCAAATAAATTATCCAATTTTATTAAAATTCCAAAAAAAATTATTTAATTTCGGTACTTATTATAACAAATAACTTTATATAATGTTTCATCCATTATGGTACATACCTTCATTAAAGTCTATTATCCGTTTAGAATTTGTTATAGAGCAAATATCGAAATAAAAGGAAAGGTAAAGATAAAATAATTAACAATTTGTAAATAATAAAAAATTTTCAATTTAAATATCATTATCCCTTAAATCCATACATACTATCTATAATATTATCCGTATTATATCCGTAATATATATCAAATAAATTATCCAATTTTATTAAAATTCCAAAAAAAAATTATTTAATTTCGGTACTTATTAAAACAAATAACTTTATATAATGTTTCATCCATTATGGTACATACCTTCATTAAAGTCTATTATCCGTTTAGAATTTGTTATAGAGCAAATATCGAAATAAAAGGAAAGGTAAAGATAAAATAATTAACAATTTGTAAATAATAAAAAATTTTCAATTTAAATATCATTATCCCTTAAATCCATACATACTGTCTATAATATTATCCGTATTATATCCGTAATATATATCAAATAAATTATCCAATTTTATTAAAATTCCAAAAAAAAATTATTTAATTTCGGTACTTATTATAACAAATAACTTTATATAATGTTTCATCCATTATGGTACATACCTTCATTAAAGTCTATTATCCGTTTAGAATTTGTTATAGAGCAAATATCGAAATAAAAGGAAAGGTAAAGATAAAATAATTAACAATTTGTAAATAATAAAAAATTTTCAATTTAAATATCATTATCCCTTAAATCCATACATACTGTCTATAATATTATCCGTATTATATCCGTAATATATATCAAATAAATTATCCAATTTTATTAAAATTCCAAAAAAAAATTATTTAATTTCGGTACTTATTATAACAAATAACTTTATATAATGTTTCATCCATTATGGTACATACCTTCATTAAAGTCTATTATCCGTTTAGAATTTGTTATAGAGCAAATATCGAAATAAAAGGAAAGGTAAAGATAAAATAATTAACAATTTGTAAATAATAAAAAATTTTCAATTTAAATATCATTATCCCTTAAATCCATACATACTGTCTATAATATTATCCGTATTATATCCGTAATATATATCAAATAAATTATCCAATTTTATTAAAATTCCAAAAAAAAATTATTTAATTTCGGTACTTATTATAACAAATAACTTTATATAATGTTTCATCCATTATGGTACATACCTTCATTAAAGTCTATTATCCGTTTAGAATTTGTTATAGAGCAAATATCGAAATAAAAGGAAAGGTAAAGATAAAATAATTAACAATTTGTAAATAATAAAAAATTTTCAATTTAAATATCATTATCCCTTAAATCCATACATACTGTCTATAATATTATCCGTATTATATCCGTAATATATATCAAATAAATTATCCAATTTTATTAAAATTCCAAAAAAAAATTATTTAATTTCGGTACTTATTAAAACAAATAACTTTATATAATGTTTCATCCATTATGGTACATACCTTCATTAAAGTCTATTATCCGTTTAGAATTTGTTATAGAGCAAATATCGAAATAAAAGGAAAGGTAAAGATAAAATAATTAACAATTTGTAAATAATAAAAAATTTTCAATTTAAATATCATTATCCCTTAAATCCATACATACTGTCTATAATATTATCCGTATTATATCCGTAATATATATCAAATAAATTATCCAATTTTATTAAAATTCCAAAAAAAAATTATTTAATTTCGGTACTTATTAAAACAAATAACTTTATATAATGTTTCATCCATTATGGTACATACCTTCATTAAAGTCTATTATCCGTTTAGAATTTGTTATAGAGCAAATATCGAAATAAAAGGAAAGGTAAAGATAAAATAATTAACAATTTGTAAATAATAAAAAATTTTCAATTTAAATATCATTATCCCTTAAATCCATACATACTGTCTATAATATTATCCGTATTATATCCGTAATATATATCAAATAAATTATCCAATTTTATTAAAATTCCAAAAAAAAATTATTTAATTTCGGTACTTATTAAAACAAATAACTTTATATAATGTTTCATCCATTATGGTACATACCTTCATTAAAGTCTATTATCCGTTTAGAATTTGTTATAGAGCAAATATCGAAATAAAAGGAAAGGTAAAGATAAAATAATTAACAATTTGTAAATAATAAAAAATTTTCAATTTAAATATCATTATCCCTTAAATCCATACATACTGTCTATAATATTATCCGTATTATATCCGTAATATATATCAAATAAATTATCCAATTTTATTAAAATTCCAAAAAAAAATTATTTAATTTCGGTACTTATTATAACAAATAACTTTATATAATGTTTCATCCATTATGGTACATACCTTCATTAAAGTCTATTATCCGTTTAGAATTTGTTATAGAGCAAATATCGAAATAAAAGGAAAGGTAAAGATAAAATAATTAACAATTTGTAAATAATAAAAAATTTTCAATTTAAATATCATTATCCCTTAAATCCATACATACTGTCTATAATATTATCCGTATTATATCCGTAATATATATCAAATAAATTATCCAATTTTATTAAAATTCCAAAAAAAAATTATTTAATTTCGGTACTTATTAAAACAAATAACTTTATATAATGTTTCATCCATTATGGTACATACCTTCATTAAAGTCTATTATCCGTTTAGAATTTGTTATAGAGCAAATATCGAAATAAAAGGAAAGGTAAAGATAAAATAATTAACAATTTGTAAATAATAAAAAATTTTCAATTTAAATATCATTATCCCTTAAATCCATACATACTGTCTATAATATTATCCGTATTATATCCGTAATATATATCAAATAAATTATCCAATTTTATTAAAATTCCAAAAAAAAATTATTTAATTTCGGTACTTATTAAAACAAATAACTTTATATAATGTTTCATCCATTATGGTACATACCTTCATTAAAGTCTATTATCCGTTTAGAATTTGTTATAGAGCAAATATCGAAATAAAAGGAAAGGTAAAGATAAAATAATTAACAATTTGTAAATAATAAAAAATTTTCAATTTAAATATCATTATCCCTTAAATCCATACATACTGTCTATAATATTATCCGTATTATATCCGTAATATATATCAAATAAATTATCCAATTTTATTAAAATTCCAAAAAAAAATTATTTAATTTCGGTACTTATTAAAACAAATAACTTTATATAATGTTTCATCCATTATGGTACATACCTTCATTAAAGTCTATTATCCGTTTAGAATTTGTTATAGAGCAAATATCGAAATAAAAGGAAAGGTAAAGATAAAATAATTAACAATTTGTAAATAATAAAAAATTTTCAATTTAAATATCATTATCCCTTAAATCCATACATACTGTCTATAATATTATCCGTATTATATCCGTAATATATATCAAATAAATTATCCAATTTTATTAAAATTCCAAAAAAAATTATTTAATTTCGGTACTTATTATAACAAATAACTTTATATAATGTTTCATCCATTATGGTACATACCTTCATTAAAGTCTATTATCCGTTTAGAATTTGTTATAGAGCAAATATCGAAATAAAAGGAAAGGTAAAGATAAAATAATTAACAATTTGTAAATAATAAAAAATTTTCAATTTAAATATCATTATCCCTTAAATCCATACATACTGTCTATAATATTATCCGTATTATATCCGTAATATATATCAAATAAATTATCCAATTTTATTAAAATTCCAAAAAAAAATTATTTAATTTCGGTACTTATTATAACAAATAACTTTATATAATGTTTCATCCATTATGGTACATACCTTCATTAAAGTCTATTATCCGTTTAGAATTTGTTATAGAGCAAATATCGAAATAAAAGGAAAGGTAAAGATAAAATAATTAACAATTTGTAAATAATAAAAAATTTTCAATTTAAATATCATTATCCCTTAAATCCATACATACTGTCTATAATATTATCCGTATTATATCCGTAATATATATCAAATAAATTATCCAATTTTATTAAAATTCCAAAAAAAATTATTTAATTTCGGTACTTATTATAACAAATAACTTTATATAATGTTTCATCCATTATGGTACATACCTTCATTAAAGTCTATTATCCGTTTAGAATTTGTTATAGAGCAAATATCGAAATAAAAGGAAAGGTAAAGATAAAATAATTAACAATTTGTAAATAATAAAAAATTTTCAATTTAAATATCATTATCCCTTAAATCCATACATACTGTCTATAATATTATCCGTATTATATCCGTAATATATATCAAATAAATTATCCAATTTTATTAAAATTCCAAAAAAAAATTATTTAATTTCGGTACTTATTATAACAAATAACTTTATATAATGTTTCATCCATTATGGTACATACCTTCATTAAAGTCTATTATCCGTTTAGAATTTGTTATAGAGCAAATATCGAAATAAAAGGAAAGGTAAAGATAAAATAATTAACAATTTGTAAATAATAAAAAATTTTCAATTTAAATATCATTATCCCTTAAATCCATACATACTGTCTATAATATTATCCGTATTATATCCGTAATATATATCAAATAAATTATCCAATTTTATTAAAATTCCAAAAAAAAATTATTTAATTTCGGTACTTATTAAAACAAATAACTTTATATAATGTTTCATCCATTATGGTACATACCTTCATTAAAGTCTATTATCCGTTTAGAATTTGTTATAGAGCAAATATCGAAATAAAAGGAAAGGTAAAGATAAAATAATTAACAATTTGTAAATAATAAAAAATTTTCAATTTAAATATCATTATCCCTTAAATCCATACATACTGTCTATAATATTATCCGTATTATATCCGTAATATATATCAAATAAATTATCCAATTTTATTAAAATTCCAAAAAAAAATTATTTAATTTCGGTACTTATTAAAACAAATAACTTTATATAATGTTTCATCCATTATGGTACATACCTTCATTAAAGTCTATTATCCGTTTAGAATTTGTTATAGAGCAAATATCGAAATAAAAGGAAAGGTAAAGATAAAATAATTAACAATTTGTAAATAATAAAAAATTTTCAATTTAAATATCATTATCCCTTAAATCCATACATACTGTCTATAATATTATCCGTATTATATCCGTAATATATATCAAATAAATTATCCAATTTTATTAAAATGCCAAAAAAAAATTATTTAATTTCGGTACTTATTATAACAAATAACTTTATATAATGTTTCATCCATTATGGTACATACCTTCATTAAAGTCTATTATCCGTTTAGAATTTGTTATAGAGCAAATATCGAAATAAAAGGAAAGGTAAAGATAAAATAATTAACAATTTGTAAATAATAAAAAATTTTCAATTTAAATATCATTATCCCTTAAATCCATACATACTGTCTATAATATTATCCGTATTATATCCGTAATATATATCAAATAAATTATCCAATTTTATTAAAATTCCAAAAAAAAATTATTTAATTTCGGTACTTATTAAAACAAATAACTTTATATAATGTTTCATCCATTATGGTACATACCTTCATTAAAGTCTATTATCCGTTTAGAATTTGTTATAGAGCAAATATCGAAATAAAAGGAAAGGTAAAGATAAAATAATTAACAATTTGTAAATAATAAAAAATTTTCAATTTAAATATCATTATCCCTTAAATCCATACATACTGTCTATAATATTATCCGTATTATATCCGTAATATATATCAAATAAATTATCCAATTTTATTAAAATTCCAAAAAAAAATTATTTAATTTCGGTACTTATTATAACAAATAACTTTATATAATGTTTCATCCATTATGGTACATACCTTCATTAAAGTCTATTATCCGTTTAGAATTTGTTATAGAGCAAATATCGAAATAAAAGGAAAGGTAAAGATAAAATAATTAACAATTTGTAAATAATAAAAAATTTTCAATTTAAATATCATTATCCCTTAAATCCATACATACTGTCTATAATATTATCCGTATTATATCCGTAATATATATCAAATAAATTATCCAATTTTATTAAAATTCCAAAAAAAAATTATTTAATTTCGGTACTTATTATAACAAATAACTTTATATAATGTTTCATCCATTATGGTACATACCTTCATTAAAGTCTATTATCCGTTTAGAATTTGTTATAGAGCAAATATCGAAATAAAAGGAAAGGTAAAGATAAAATAATTAACAATTTGTAAATAATAAAAAATTTTCAATTTAAATATCATTATCCCTTAAATCCATACATACTGTCTATAATATTATCCGTATTATATCCGTAATATATATCAAATAAATTATCCAATTTTATTAAAATTCCAAAAAAAAATTATTTAATTTCGGTACTTATTATAACAAATAACTTTATATAATGTTTCATCCATTATGGTACATACCTTCATTAAAGTCTATTATCCGTTTAGAATTTGTTATAGAGCAAATATCGAAATAAAAGGAAAGGTAAAGATAAAATAATTAACAATTTGTAAATAATAAAAAATTTTCAATTTAAATATCATTATCCCTTAAATCCATACATACTGTCTATAATATTATCCGTATTATATCCGTAATATATATCAAATAAATTATCCAATTTTATTAAAATTCCAAAAAAAAATTATTTAATTTCGGTACTTATTAAAACAAATAACTTTATATAATGTTTCATCCATTATGGTACATACCTTCATTAAAGTCTATTATCCGTTTAGAATTTGTTATAGAGCAAATATCGAAATAAAAGGAAAGGTAAAGATAAAATAATTAACAATTTGTAAATAATAAAAAATTTTCAATTTAAATATCATTATCCCTTAAATCCATACATACTGTCTATAATATTATCCGTATTATATCCGTAATATATATCAAATAAATTATCCAATTTTATTAAAATTCCAAAAAAAAATTATTTAATTTCGGTACTTATTAAAACAAATAACTTTATATAATGTTTCATCCATTATGGTACATACCTTCATTAAAGTCTATTATCCGTTTAGAATTTGTTATAGAGCAAATATCGAAATAAAAGGAAAGGTAAAGATAAAATAATTAACAATTTGTAAATAATAAAAAATTTTCAATTTAAATATCATTATCCCTTAAATCCATACATACTGTCTATAATATTATCCGTATTATATCCGTAATATATATCAAATAAATTATCCAATTTTATTAAAATTCCAAAAAAAATTATTTAATTTCGGTACTTATTAAAACAAATAACTTTATATAATGTTTCATCCATTATGGTACATACCTTCATTAAAGTCTATTATCCGTTTAGAATTTGTTATAGAGCAAATATCGAAATAAAAGGAAAGGTAAAGATAAAATAATTAACAATTTGTAAATAATAAAAAATTTTCAATTTAAATATCATTATCCCTTAAATCCATACATACTGTCTATAATATTATCCGTATTATATCCGTAATATATATCAAATAAATTATCCAATTTTATTAAAATTCCAAAAAAAAAATTATTTAATTTCGGTACTTATTATAACAAATAACTTTATATAATGTTTCATCCATTATGGTACTTACCTTCATTAAAGTCTATTATCCGTTTAGAATTTGTTATAGAGCAAATATCGAAATAAAAGGAAAGGTAAAGATAAAATAATTAACAATTTGTAAATAATAAAAAATTTTCAATTTAAATATCATTATCCCTTAAATCCATACATACTGTCTATAATATTATCCGTATTATATCCGTAATATATATCAAATAAATTATCCAATTTTATTAAAATTCCAAAAAAAAATTATTTAATTTCGGTACTTATTATAACAAATAACTTTATATAATGTTTCATCCATTATGGTACATACCTTCATTAAAGTCTATTATCCGTTTAGAATTTGTTATAGAGCAAATATCGAAATAAAAGGAAAGGTAAAGATAAAATAATTAACAATTTGTAAATAATAAAAAATTTTCAATTTAAATATCATTATCCCTTAAATCCATACATACTGTCTATAATATTATCCGTATTATATCCGTAATATATATCAAATAAATTATCCAATTTTATTAAAATTCCAAAAAAAAATTATTTAATTTCGGTACTTATTAAAACAAATAACTTTATATAATGTTTCATCCATTATGGTACATACCTTCATTAAAGTCTATTATCCGTTTAGAATTTGTTATAGAGCAAATATCGAAATAAAAGGAAAGGTAAAGATAAAATAATTAACAATTTGTAAATAATAAAAAATTTTCAATTTAAATATCATTATCCCTTAAATCCATACATACTGTCTATAATATTATCCGTATTATATCCGTAATATATATCAAATAAATTATCCAATTTTATTAAAATTCCAAAAAAAAATTATTTAATTTCGGTACTTATTAAAACAAATAACTTTATATAATGTTTCATCCATTATGGTACATACCTTCATTAAAGTCTATTATCCGTTTAGAATTTGTTATAGAGCAAATATCGAAATAAAAGGAAAGGTAAAGATAAAATAATTAACAATTTGTAAATAATAAAAAATTTTCAATTTAAATATCATTATCCCTTAAATCCATACATACTGTCTATAATATTATCCGTATTATATCCGTAATATATATCAAATAAATTATCCAATTTTATTAAAATTCCAAAAAAAAATTATTTAATTTCGGTACTTATTATAACAAATAACTTTATATAATGTTTCATCCATTATGGTACATACCTTCATTAAAGTCTATTATCCGTTTAGAATTTGTTATAGAGCAAATATCGAAATAAAAGGAAAGGTAAAGATAAAATAATTAACAATTTGTAAATAATAAAAAATTTTCAATTTAAATATCATTATCCCTTAAATCCATACATACTGTCTATAATATTATCCGTATTATATCCGTAATATATATCAAATAAATTATCCAATTTTATTAAAATTCCAAAAAAAAATTATTTAATTTCGGTACTTATTAAAACAAATAACTTTATATAATGTTTCATCCATTATGGTACATACCTTCATTAAAGTCTATTATCCGTTTAGAATTTGTTATAGAGCAAATATCGAAATAAAAGGAAAGGTAAAGATAAAATAATTAACAATTTGTAAATAATAAAAAATTTTCAATTTAAATATCATTATCCCTTAAATCCATACATACTGTCTATAATATTATCCGTATTATATCCGTAATATATATCAAATAAATTATCCAATTTTATTAAAATTCCAAAAAAAAATTATTTAATTTCGGTACTTATTAAAACAAATAACTTTATATAATGTTTCATCCATTATGGTACATACCTTCATTAAAGTCTATTATCCGTTTAGAATTTGTTATAGAGCAAATATCGAAATAAAAGGAAAGGTAAAGATAAAATAATTAACAATTTGTAAATAATAAAAAATTTTCAATTTAAATATCATTATCCCTTAAATCCATACATACTGTCTATAATATTATCCGTATTATATCCGTAATATATATCAAATAAATTATCCAATTTTATTAAAATGCCAAAAAAAAATTATTTAATTTCGGTACTTATTATAACAAATAACTTTATATAATGTTTCATCCATTATGGTACATACCTTCATTAAAGTCTATTATCCGTTTAGAATTTGTTATAGAGCAAATATCGAAATAAAAGGAAAGGTAAAGATAAAATAATTAACAATTTGTAAATAATAAAAAATTTTCAATTTAAATATCATTATCCCTTAAATCCATACATACTGTCTATAATATTATCCGTATTATATCCGTAATATATATCAAATAAATTATCCAATTTTATTAAAATTCCAAAAAAAAATTATTTAATTTCGGTACTTATTAAAACAAATAACTTTATATAATGTTTCATCCATTATGGTACATACCTTCATTAAAGTCTATTATCCGTTTAGAATTTGTTATAGAGCAAATATCGAAATAAAAGGAAAGGTAAAGATAAAATAATTAACAATTTGTAAATAATAAAAAATTTTCAATTTAAATATCATTATCCCTTAAATCCATACATACTGTCTATAATATTATCCGTATTATATCCGTAATATATATCAAATAAATTATCCAATTTTATTAAAATTCCAAAAAAAAATTATTTAATTTCGGTACTTATTAAAACAAATAACTTTATATAATGTTTCATCCATTATGGTACATACCTTCATTAAAGTCTATTATCCGTTTAGAATTTGTTATAGAGCAAATATCGAAATAAAAGGAAAGGTAAAGATAAAATAATTAACAATTTGTAAATAATAAAAAATTTTCAATTTAAATATCATTATCCCTTAAATCCATACATACTGTCTATAATATTATCCGTATTATATCCGTAATATATATCAAATAAATTATCCAATTTTATTAAAATTCCAAAAAAAAATTATTTAATTTCGGTACTTATTATAACAAATAACTTTATATAATGTTTCATCCATTATGGTACATACCTTCATTAAAGTCTATTATCCGTTTAGAATTTGTTATAGAGCAAATATCGAAATAAAAGGAAAGGTAAAGATAAAATAATTAACAATTTGTAAATAATAAAAAATTTTCAATTTAAATATCATTATCCCTTAAATCCATACATACTGTCTATAATATTATCCGTATTATATCCGTAATATATATCAAATAAATTATCCAATTTTATTAAAATTCCAAAAAAAAATTATTTAATTTCGGTACTTATTATAACAAATAACTTTATATAATGTTTCATCCATTATGGTACATACCTTCATTAAAGTCTATTATCCGTTTAGAATTTGTTATAGAGCAAATATCGAAATAAAAGGAAAGGTAAAGATAAAATAATTAACAATTTGTAAATAATAAAAAATTTTCAATTTAAATATCATTATCCCTTAAATCCATACATACTGTCTATAATATTATCCGTATTATATCCGTAATATATATCAAATAAATTATCCAATTTTATTAAAATTCCAAAAAAAAATTATTTAATTTCGGTACTTATTATAACAAATAACTTTATATAATGTTTCATCCATTATGGTACATACCTTCATTAAAGTCTATTATCCGTTTAGAATTTGTTATAGAGCAAATATCGAAATAAAAGGAAAGGTAAAGATAAAATAATTAACAATTTGTAAATAATAAAAAATTTTCAATTTAAATATCATTATCCCTTAAATCCATACATACTGTCTATAATATTATCCGTATTATATCCGTAATATATATCAAATAAATTATCCAATTTTATTAAAATTCCAAAAAAAAAATTATTTAATTTCGGTACTTATTATAACAAATAACTTTATATAATGTTTCATCCATTATGGTACATACCTTCATTAAAGTCTATTATCCGTTTAGAATTTATTATAGAGCAAATATCGAAATAAAAAAAGGTAAAGATAAAATAATTAACAATTTGTAAATAACAAAAAATTTTCAATTTAAATATCATTATCCCTTAAATCCATACATACTGTCTATAATATTATCCGTATTATATCCGTAATATATATCAAATAAATTATCCAATTTTATTAAAATTCCAAAAAAAAATTATTTAATTTCGGTACTTATTATAACAAATAACTTTATATAATGTTTCATCCATTATGGTACATACCTTCATTAAAGTCTATTATCCGTTTAGAATTTGTTATAGAGCAAATATCGAAATAAAAGAAAGGGTAAAGATAAAATAATTAACAATTTGTAAATAATAAAAAATTTTCAATTTAAATATCATTATCCCTTAAATCCATACATACTGTCTATAATATTATCCGTATTATATCCGTAATATATATCAAATAAATTATCCAATTTTATTAAAATTCCAAAAAAAAATTATTTAATTTCGGTACTTATTATAACAAATAACTTTATATAATGTTTCATCCATTATGGTACATACCTTCATTAAAGTCTATTATCCGTTTAGAATTTGTTATAGAGCAAATATCGAAATAAAAAGAAAGGTAAAGATAAAATAATTAACAATTTGTAAATAATAAAAAATTTTCAATTTAAATATCATTATCCCTTAAATCCATACATACTGTCTATAATATTATCCGTATTATATCCGTAATATATATCAAATAAATTATCCAATTTTATTAAAATTCCAAAAAAAAATATTTAATTTCGGTACTTATTATAACAAATAACTTTATATAATGTTTCATCCATTATGGTACATACCTTCATTAAAGTCTATTATCCGTTTAGAATTTGTTATAGAGCAAATATCGAAATAAAAGGAAAGGTAAAGATAAAATAATTAACAATTTGTAAATAATAAAAAATTTTCAATTTAAATATCATTATCCCTTAAATCCATACATACTGTCTATAATATTATCCGTATTATATCCGTAATATATATCAAATAAATTATCCAATTTTATTAAAATTCCAAAAAAAAATTATTTAATTTCGGTACTTATTATAACAAATAACTTTATATAATGTTTCATCCATTATGGTACATACCTTCATTAAAGTCTATTATCCGTTTAGAATTTGTTATAGAGCAAATATCGAAATAAAAGGAAAGGTAAAGATAAAATAATTAACAATTTGTAAATAATAAAAAATTTTCAATTTAAATATCATTATCCCTTAAATCCATACATACTGTCTATAATATTATCCGTATTATATCCGTAATATATATCAAATAAATTATCCAATTTTATTAAAATTCCAAAAAAAAATTATTTAATTTCGGTACTTATTATAACAAATAACTTTATATAATGTTTCATCCATTATGGTACATACCTTCATTAAAGTCTATTATCCGTTTAGAATTTGTTATAGAGCAAATATCGAAATAAAAAAAGGTAAAGATAAAATAATTAACAATTTGTAAATAACAAAAAATTTTCAATTTAAATATCATTATCCCTTAAATCCATACATACTGTCTATAATATTATCCGTATTATATCCGTAATATATATCAAATAAATTATCCAATTTTATTAAAATTCCAAAAAAAAATTATTTAATTTCGGTACTTATTATAACAAATAACTTTATATAATGTTTCATCCATTATGGTACATACCTTCATTAAAGTCTATTATCCGTTTAGAATTTGTTATAGAGCAAATATCGAAATAAAAGGAAAGGTAAAGATAAAATAATTAACAATTTGTAAATAATAAAAAATTTTCAATTTAAATATCATTATCCCTTAAATCCATACATACTGTCTATAATATTATCCGTATTATATCCGTAATATATATCAAATAAATTATCCAATTTTATTAAAATTCCAAAAAAAAATTATTTAATTTCGGTACTTATTAAAACAAATAACTTTATATAATGTTTCATCCATTATGGTACATACCTTCATTAAAGTCTATTATCCGTTTAGAATTTGTTATAGAGCAAATATCGAAATAAAAGGAAAGGTAAAGATAAAATAATTAACAATTTGTAAATAATAAAAAATTTTCAATTTAAATATCATTATCCCTTAAATCCATACATACTGTCTATAATATTATCCGTATTATATCCGTAATATATATCAAATAAATTATCCAATTTTATTAAAATTCCAAAAAAAAATTATTTAATTTCGGTACTTATTATAACAAATAACTTTATATAATGTTTCATCCATTATGGTACATACCTTCATTAAAGTCTATTATCCGTTTAGAATTTGTTATAGAGCAAATATCGAAATAAAAGGAAAGGTAAAGATAAAATAATTAACAATTTGTAAATAATAAAAAATTTTCAATTTAAATATCATTATCCCTTAAATCCATACATACTGTCTATAATATTATCCGTATTATATCCGTAATATATATCAAATAAATTATCCAATTTTATTAAAATTCCAAAAAAAAATTATTTAATTTCGGTACTTATTATAACAAATAACTTTATATAATGTTTCATCCATTATGGTACATACCTTCATTAAAGTCTATTATCCGTTTAGAATTTGTTATAGAGCAAATATCGAAATAAAAGGAAAGGTAAAGATAAAATAATTAACAATTTGTAAATAATAAAAAATTTTCAATTTAAATATCATTATCCCTTAAATCCATACATACTGTCTATAATATTATCCGTATTATATCCGTAATATATATCAAATAAATTATCCAATTTTATTAAAATTCCAAAAAAAAATTATTTAATTTCGGTACTTATTATAACAAATAACTTTATATAATGTTTCATCCATTATGGTACATACCTTCATTAAAGTCTATTATCCGTTTAGAATTTGTTATAGAGCAAATATCGAAATAAAAGGAAAGGTAAAGATAAAATAATTAACAATTTGTAAATAATAAAAAATTTTCAATTTAAATATCATTATCCCTTAAATCCATACATACTGTCTATAATATTATCCGTATTATATCCGTAATATATATCAAATAAATTATCCAATTTTATTAAAATTCCAAAAAAAAATTATTTAATTTCGGTACTTATTATAACAAATAACTTTATATAATGTTTCATCCATTATGGTACATACCTTCATTAAAGTCTATTATCCGTTTAGAATTTGTTATAGAGCAAATATCGAAATAAAAGGAAAGGTAAAGATAAAATAATTAACAATTTGTAAATAATAAAAAATTTTCAATTTAAATATCATTATCCCTTAAATCCATACATACTGTCTATAATATTATCCGTATTATATCCGTAATATATATCAAATAAATTATCCAATTTTATTAAAATTCCAAAAAAAAATTATTTAATTTCGGTACTTACTATAACAAATAACTTTATATAATGTTTCATCCATTATGGTACATACCTTCATTAAAGTCTATTATCCGTTTAGAATTTGTTATAGAGCAAATATCGAAATAAAAAAAGGTAAAGATAAAATAATTAACAATTTGTAAATAACAAAAAATTTTCAATTTAAATATCATTATCCCTTAAATCCATACATACTGTCTATAATATTATCCGTATTATATCCGTAATATATATCAAATAAATTATCCAATTTTATTAAAATTCCAAAAAAAAAATATTTAATTTCGGTACTTATTATAACAAATAACTTTATATAATATTTCATCCATTATGGTACATACCTTCATTAAAGTCTATTATCCGTTTAGAATTTGTTATAGAGCAAATATCGAAATAAAAGGAAAGGTAAAGATAAAATAATTAACAATTTGTAAATAATAAAAAATTTTCAATTTAAATATCATTATCCCTTAAATCCATACATACTGTCTATAATATTATCCGTATTATATCCGTAATATATATCAAATAAATTATCCAATTTTATTAAAATTCCAAAAAAAAATTATTTAATTTCGGTACTTATTATAACAAATAACTTTATATAATGTTTCATCCATTATGGTACATACCTTCATTAAAGTCTATTATCCGTTTAGAATTTGTTATAGAGCAAATATCGAAATAAAAGGAAAGGTAAAGATAAAATAATTAACAATTTGTAAATAATAAAAAATTTTCAATTTAAATATCATTATCCCTTAAATCCATACATACTGTCTATAATATTATCCGTATTATATCCGTAATATATATCAAATAAATTATCCAATTTTATTAAAATTCCAAAAAAAAAATTATTTAATTTCGGTACTTATTATAACAAATAACTTTATATAATGTTTCATCCATTATGGTACATACCTTCATTAAAGTCTATTATCCGTTTAGAATTTGTTATAGAGCAAATATCGAAATAAAAGAAAGGGTAAAGATAAAATAACTAACAATTTGTAAATAATAAAAAATATTAATTTAAATATCATTATCCCTTAAATTCATACGTACTGTCTATAATATCCGTATCATATCCGTAATATATATCAAATAAATTATCCAATTTTATTAAAATTCCAAAAAAAAATTATTTAA
The DNA here is from genome assembly GCA_023089585.1 of Melophagus ovinus. NCBI lineage: Eukaryota > Metazoa > Arthropoda > Insecta > Diptera > Hippoboscidae > Melophagus > Melophagus ovinus. The sequence goes on along the minus strand of JAKKIB010000218.1, from coordinate 156,021 downwards.
TTTCGGTACTTATTATAACAAATAACTTTATATAATGTTTCATCCATTATGGTACATACCTTCATTAAAGTCTATTATCCGTTTAGAATTTGTTATAGAGCAAATATCGAAATAAAAAGAAAGGTAAAGATAAAATAATTAACAATTTGTAAATAATAAAAAATTTTCAATTTAAATATCATTATCCCTTAAATCCATACATACTGTCTATAATATTATCCGTATTATATCCGTAATATATATCAAATAAATTATCCAATTTTATTAAAATTCCAAAAAAAAATTATTTAATTTCGGTACTTATTATAACAAATAACTTTATATAATGTTTCATCCATTATGGTACATACCTTCATTAAAGTCTATTATCCGTTTAGAATTTGTTATAGAGCAAATATCGAAATAAAAGGAAAGGTAAAGATAAAATAATTAACAATTTGTAAATAATAAAAAATTTTCAATTTAAATATCATTATCCCTTAAATCCATACATACTGTCTATAATATTATCCGTATTATATCCGTAATATATATCAAATAAATTATCCAATTTTATTAAAATTCCAAAAAAAAATTATTTAATTTCGGTACTTATTATAACAAATAACTTTATATAATGTTTCATCCATTATGGTACATACCTTCATTAAAGTCTATTATCCGTTTAGAATTTGTTATAGAGCAAATATCGAAATAAAAGGAAAGGTAAAGATAAAATAATTAACAATTTGTAAATAATAAAAAATTTTCAATTTAAATATCATTATCCCTTAAATCCATACATACTGTCTATAATATTATCCGTATTATATCCGTAATATATATCAAATAAATTATCCAATTTTATTAAAATTCCAAAAAAAAATTATTTAATTTCGGTACTTATTATAACAAATAACTTTATATAATGTTTCATCCATTATGGTACATACCTTCATTAAAGTCTATTATCCGTTTAGAATTTGTTATAGAGCAAATATCGAAATAAAAAAAGGTAAAGATAAAATAATTAACAATTTGTAAATAACAAAAAATTTTCAATTTAAATATCATTATCCCTTAAATCCATACATACTGTCTATAATATTATCCGTATTATATCCGTAATATATATCAAATAAATTATCCAATTTTATTAAAATTCCAAAAAAAAATTATTTAATTTCGGTACTTATTATAACAAATAACTTTATATAATGTTTCATCCATTATGGTACATACCTTCATTAAAGTCTATTATCCGTTTAGAATTTGTTATAGAGCAAATATCGAAATAAAAGGAAAGGTAAAGATAAAATAATTAACAATTTGTAAATAATAAAAAATTTTCAATTTAAATATCATTATCCCTTAAATCCATACATACTGTCTATAATATTATCCGTATTATATCCGTAATATATATCAAATAAATTATCCAATTTTATTAAAATTCCAAAAAAAAAATTATTTAATTTCGGTACTTATTATAACAAATAACTTTATATAATGTTTCATCCATTATGGTACATACCTTCATTAAAGTCTATTATCCGTTTAGAATTTGTTATAGAGCAAATATCGAAATAAAAGGAAAGGTAAAGATAAAATAATTAACAATTTGTAAATAATAAAAAATTTTCAATTTAAATATCATTATCCCTTAAATCCATACATACTGTCTATAATATTATCCGTATTATATCCGTAATATATATCAAATAAATTATCCAATTTTATTAAAATTCCAAAAAAAAATTATTTAATTTCGGTACTTATTATAACAAATAACTTTATATAATGTTTCATCCATTATGGTACATACCTTCATTAAAGTCTATTATCCGTTTAGAATTTGTTATAGAGCAAATATCGAAATAAAAAAAGGTAAAGATAAAATAATTAACAATTTGTAAATAATAAAAAATTTTCAATTTAACTATCATTATCCCTTAAATCCATACATACTGTCTATAATATTATCCGTATTATATCCGTAATATATATCAAATAAATTATCCAATTTTATTAAAATTCCAAAGAAAAAATTATTTAATTTCGGTACTTATTATAACAAATAACTTTATATAATGTTTCATCCATTATGGTACATACCTTCATTAAAGTCTATTATCCGTTTAGAATTTGTTATAGAGCAAATATCGAAATAAAAGAAAGGGTAAAGATAAAATAACTAACAATTTGTAAATAATAAAAAATATTAATTTAAATATCATTATCCCTTAAATTCATACGTACTGTCTATAATATCCGTATCATATCCGTAATATATATCAAATAAATTATCCAATTTTATTAAAATTCCAAAGAAAAAATTATATAATTTCGGTACTTATTATAACAAATAACTTTATATAATATTTCATCCATTATGGTACATACCTTCATTAAAGTCTATTATCCGTTCAGAATTTGTTATAGAGCAAATATCGATATAAAAAGAAAGGTAAAGATAAGATAATTAACAATTTGTAAATAATAAAAAATTATCAATTTAAATATTATCCCTTAAATCCATACATACTATCTGTAATATTATACGTATTATATCCGTAATATATATCAAATAAATTATCCAATTTTATTAAAATTCCAAAAAAAAATTATTTAATTTCGGTACTTATTATAACAAATAACTTTATATAATATTTCATCCATTATGGTACATACCTTCATTAAAGTCTATTATCCGTTTAGAATTTGTTATAGAGCAAATATCGAAATAAAAGGAAAGGTAAAGATAAAATAATTAACAATTTGTAAATAATAAAAAATTTTCAATTTAAATATCATTATCCCTTAAATCCATACATACTGTCTATAATATTATCCGTATTATATCCGTAATATATATCAAATAAATTATCCAATTTTATTAAAATTCCAAAAAAAAATTATTTAATTTCGGTACTTATTATAACAAATAACTTTATATAATGTTTCATCCATTATGGTACATACCTTCATTAAAGTCTATTATCCGTTTAGAATTTGTTATAGAGCAAATATCGAAATAAAAGGAAAGGTAAAGATAAAATAATTAACAATTTGTAAATAATAAAAAATTTTCAATTTAAATATCATTATCCCTTAAATCCATACATACTGTCTATAATATTATCCGTATTATATCCGTAATATATATCAAATAAATTATCCAATTTTATTAAAATTCCAAAAAAAAATTATTTAATTTCGGTACTTATTATAACAAATAACTTTATATAATGTTTCATCCATTATGGTACATACCTTCATTAAAGTCTATTATCCGTTTAGAATTTGTTATAGAGCAAATATCGAAATAAAAAAAGGTAAAGATAAAATAATTAACAATTTGTAAATAACAAAAAATTTTCAATTTAAATATCATTATCCCTTAAATCCATACATACTGTCTATAATATTATCCGTATTATATCCGTAATATATATCAAATAAATTATCCAATTTTATTAAAATTCCAAAAAAAAATTATTTAATTTCGGTACTTATTATAACAAATAACTTTATATAATGTTTCATCCATTATGGTACATACCTTCATTAAAGTCTATTATCCGTTTAGAATTTGTTATAGAGCAAATATCGAAATAAAAGGAAAGGTAAAGATAAAATAATTAACAATTTGTAAATAATAAAAAATTTTCAATTTAAATATCATTATCCCTTAAATCCATACATACTGTCTATAATATTATCCGTATTATATCCGTAATATATATCAAATAAATTATCCAATTTTATTAAAATTCCAAAAAAAAATTATTTAATTTCGGTACTTATTATAACAAATAACTTTATATAATGTTTCATCCATTATGGTACATACCTTCATTAAAGTCTATTATCCGTTTAGAATTTGTTATAGAGCAAATATCGAAATAAAAAGAAAGGTAAAGATAAAATAATTAACAATTTGTAAATAATAAAAAATTTTCAATTTAAATATCATTATCCCTTAAATCCATACATACTATCTATAATATTATCCGTATTATATCCGTAATATATATCAAATAAATTATCCAATTTTATTAAAATTCCAAAAAAAAAATTATTTAATTTCGGTACTTATTATAACAAATAACTTTATATAATGTTTCATCCATTATGGTACATACCTTCATTAAAGTCTATTATCCGTTTAGAATTTGTTATAGAGCAAATATCGAAATAAAAGGAAAGGTAAAGATAAAATAATTAACAATTTGTAAATAATAAAAAATTTTCAATTTAAATATCATTATCCCTTAAATCCATACATACTGTCTATAATATTATCCGTATTATATCCGTAATATATATCAAATAAATTATCCAATTTTATTAAAATTCCAAAAAAAAATTATTTAATTTCGGTACTTATTATAACAAATAACTTTATATAATGTTTCATCCATTATGGTACATACCTTCATTAAAGTCTATTATCCGTTTAGAATTTGTTATAGAGCAAATATCGAAATAAAAGGAAAGGTAAAGATAAAATAATTAACAATTTGTAAATAATAAAAAATTTTCAATTTAAATATCATTATCCCTTAAATCCATACATACTGTCTATAATATTATCGTATTATATCCGTAATATATATCAAATAAATTATCCAATTTTATTAAAATTCCAAAAAAAAATTATTTAATTTCGGTACTTATTATAACAAATAACTTTATATAATGTTTCATCCATTATGGTACATACCTTCATTAAAGTCTATTATCCGTTTAGAATTTGTTATAGAGCAAATATCGAAATAAAAAAAGGTAAAGATAAAATAATTAACAATTTGTAAATAACAAAAAATTTTCAATTTAAATATCATTATCCCTTAAATCCATACATACTGTCTATAATATTATCCGTATTATATCCGTAATATATATCAAATAAATTATCCAATTTTATTAAAATTCCAAAAAAAAATTATTTAATTTCGGTACTTATTATAACAAATAACTTTATATAATGTTTCATCCATTATGGTACATACCTTCATTAAAGTCTATTATCCGTTTAGAATTTGTTATAGAGCAAATATCGAAATAAAAGGAAAGGTAAAGATAAAATAATTAACAATTTGTAAATAATAAAAAATTTTCAATTTAAATATCATTATCCCTTAAATCCATACATACTGTCTATAATATTATCCGTATTATATCCGTAATATATATCAAATAAATTATCCAATTTTATTAAAATTCCAAAAAAAAATTATTTAATTTCGGTACTTATTATAACAAATAACTTTATATAATGTTTCATCCATTATGGTACATACCTTCATTAAAGTCTATTATCCGTTTAGAATTTGTTATAGAGCAAATATCGAAATAAAAGGAAAGGTAAAGATAAAATAATTAACAATTTGTAAATAATAAAAAATTTTCAATTTAAATATCATTATCCCTTAAATCCATACATACTGTCTATAATATTATCCGTATTATATCCGTAATATATATCAAATAAATTATCCAATTTTATTAAAATTCCAAAAAAAAATTATTTAATTTCGGTACTTATTATAACAAATAACTTTATATAATGTTTCATCCATTATGGTACATACCTTCATTAAAGTCTATTATCCGTTTAGAATTTGTTATAGAGCAAATATCGAAATAAAAGGAAAGGTAAAGATAAAATAATTAACAATTTGTAAATAATAAAAAATTTTCAATTTAAATATCATTATCCCTTAAATCCATACATACTGTCTATAATATTATCCGTATTATATCCGTAATATATATCAAATAAATTATCCAATTTTATTAAAATTCCAAAAAAAAATTATTTAATTTCGGTACTTATTATAACAAATAACTTTATATAATGTTTCATCCATTATGGTACATACCTTCATTAAAGTCTATTATCCGTTTAGAATTTGTTATAGAGCAAATATCGAAATAAAAGGAAAGGTAAAGATAAAATAATTAACAATTTGTAAATAATAAAAAATTTTCAATTTAAATATCATTATCCCTTAAATCCATACATACTGTCTATAATATTATCCGTATTATATCCGTAATATATATCAAATAAATTATCCAATTTTATTAAAATTCCAAAAAAAAAATTATTTAATTTCGGTACTTATTATAACAAATAACTTTATATAATGTTTCATCCATTATGGTACATACCTTCATTAAAGTCTATTATCCGTTTAGAATTTGTTATAGAGCAAATATCGAAATAAAAGGAAAGGTAAAGATAAAATAATTAACAATTTGTAAATAATAAAAAATTTTCAATTTAAATATCATTATCCCTTAAATCCATACATACTGTCTATAATATTATCCGTATTATATCCGTAATATATATCAAATAAATTATCCAATTTTATTAAAATTCCAAAAAAAAAATTATTTAATTTCGGTACTTATTATAACAAATAACTTTATATAATGTTTCATCCATTATGGTACATACCTTCATTAAAGTCTATTATCCGTTTAGAATTTGTTATAGAGCAAATATCGAAATAAAAGAAAGGGTAAAGATAAAATAATTAACAATTTGTAAATAATAAAAAATTTTAATTTAAATATCATTATCCCTTAAATCCATACATACTGTCTATAATATCCGTATCATATCCGTAATATATATCAAATAAATTATCCAATTTTATTAAAATTCCAAAAAAAAATTATTTAATTTCGGTACTTATTATAACAAATAACTTTATATAATGTTTCATCCATTATGGTACATACCTTCATTAAAGTCTATTATCCGTTTAGAATTTGTTATAGAGCAAATATCGATATAAAAAGAAAGGTAAAGATAAAATAATTAACAATTTGTAAATAATAAAAAATTTTCAATTTAAATATCATTATCCCTTAAATCCATACATACTGTCTATAATATTATCCGTATTATATCCGTAATATATATCAAATAAATTATCCAATTTTATTAAAATTCCAAAAAAAAATTATTTAATTTCGGTACTTATTAAACAAATAACTTTATATAATGTTTCATCCATTATGGTACATACCTTCATTAAAGTCTATTATCCGTTTAGAATTTGTTATAGAGCAAATATCGAAATAAAAGGAAAGGTAAAGATAAAATAATTAACAATTTGTAAATAATAAAAAATTTTCAATTTAAATATCATTATCCCTTAAATCCATACATACTGTCTATAATATTATCCGTATTATATCCGTAATATATATCAAATAAATTATCCAATTTTATTAAAATTCCAAAAAAAAATTATTTAATTTCGGTACTTATTATAACAAATAACTTTATATAATGTTTCATCCATTATGGTACATACCTTCATTAAAGTCTATTATCCGTTTAGAATTTGTTATAGAGCAAATATCGAAATAAAAGGAAAGGTAAAGATAAAATAATTAACAATTTGTAAATAATAAAAAATTTTCAATTTAAATATCATTATCCCTTAAATCCATACATACTGTCTATAATATTATCCGTATTATATCCGTAATATATATCAAATAAATTATCCAATTTTATTAAAATTCCAAAAAAAAATTATTTAATTTCGGTACTTATTATAACAAATAACTTTATATAATGTTTCATCCATTATGGTACATACCTTCATTAAAGTCTATTATCCGTTTAGAATTTGTTATAGAGCAAATATCGAAATAAAAGGAAAGGTAAAGATAAAATAATTAACAATTTGTAAATAATAAAAAATTTTCAATTTAAATATCATTATCCCTTAAATCCATACATACTGTCTATAATATTATCCGTATTATATCCGTAATATATATCAAATAAATTATCCAATTTTATTAAAATTCCAAAAAAAAATTATTTAATTTCGGTACTTATTATAACAAATAACTTTATATAATGTTTCATCCATTATGGTACATACCTTCATTAAAGTCTATTATCCGTTTAGAATTTGTTATAGAGCAAATATCGAAATAAAAGGAAAGGTAAAGATAAAATAATTAACAATTTGTAAATAATAAAAAATTTTCAATTTAAATATCATTATCCCTTAAATCCATACATACTGTCTATAATATTATCCGTATTATATCCGTAATATATATCAAATAAATTATCCAATTTTATTAAAATTCCAAAAAAAAATTATTTAATTTCGGTACTTATTATAACAAATAACTTTATATAATGTTTCATCCATTATGGTACATACCTTCATTAAAGTCTATTATCCGTTTAGAATTTGTTATAGAGCAAATATCGAAATAAAAGGAAAGGTAAAGATAAAATAATTAACAATTTGTAAATAATAAAAAATTTTCAATTTAAATATCATTATCCCTTAAATCCATACATACTGTCTATAATATTATCCGTATTATATCCGTAATATATATCAAATAAATTATCCAATTTTATTAAAATTCCAAAAAAAAATTATTTAATTTCGGTACTTATTATAACAAATAACTTTATATAATGTTTCATCCATTATGGTACATACCTTCATTAAAGTCTATTATCCGTTTAGAATTTGTTATAGAGCAAATATCGAAATAAAAAAAGGTAAAGATAAAATAATTAACAATTTGTAAATAACAAAAAATTTTCAATTTAAATATCATTATCCCTTAAATCCATACATACTGTCTATAATATTATCCGTATTATATCCGTAATATATATCAAATAAATTATCCAATTTTATTAAAATTCCAAAAAAAAATTATTTAATTTCGGTACTTATTATAACAAATAACTTTATATAATGTTTCATCCATTATGGTACATACCTTCATTAAAGTCTATTATCCGTTTAGAATTTGTTATAGAGCAAATATCGAAATAAAAGAAAGGTAAAGATAAAATAATTAACAATTTGTAAATAATAAAAAATTTTCAATTTAAATATCATTATCCCTTAAATCCATACATACTGTCTATAATATTATCCGTATTATATCCGTAATATATATCAAATAAATTATCCAATTTTATTAAAATTCCAAAAAAAAATTATTTAATTTCGGTACTTATTATAACAAATAACTTTATATAATGTTTCATCCATTATGGTACATACCTTCATTAAAGTCTATTATCCGTTTAGAATTTGTTATAGAGCAAATATCGAAATAAAAGGAAAGGTAAAGATAAAATAATTAACAATTTGTAAATAATAAAAAATTTTCAATTTAACTATCATTATCCCTTAAATCCATACATACTATCTATAATATTATCCGTATTATATCCGTAATATATATCAAATAAATTATCCAATTTTATTAAAATTCCAAAAAAAAATTATTTAATTTCGGTACTTATTATAACAAATAACTTTATATAATGTTTCATCCATTATGGTACATACCTTCATTAAAGTCTATTATCCGTTTAGAATTTGTTATAGAGCAAATATCGAAATAAAAGGAAAGGTAAAGATAAAATAATTAACAATTTGTAAATAATAAAAAATTTTCAATTTAAATATCATTATCCCTTAAATCCATACATACTGTCTATAATATTATCCGTATTATATCCGTAATATATATCAAATAAATTATCCAATTTTATTAAAATTCCAAAAAAAAAATTATTTAATTTCGGTACTTATTATAACAAATAACTTTATATAATGTTTCATCCATTATGGTACATACCTTCATTAAAGTCTATTATCCGTTTAGAATTTGTTATAGAGCAAATATCGAAATAAAAGGAAAGGTAAAGATAAAATAATTAACAATTTGTAAATAATAAAAAATTTTCAATTTAAATATCATTATCCCTTAAATCCATACATACTGTCTATAATATTATCCGTATTATATCCGTAATATATATCAAATAAATTATCCAATTTTATTAAAATTCCAAAAAAAAATTATTTAATTTCGGTACTTATTATAACAAATAACTTTATATAATGTTTCATCCATTATGGTACATACCTTCATTAAAGTCTATTATCCGTTTAGAATTTGTTATAGAGCAAATATCGAAATAAAAGGAAAGGTAAAGATAAAATAATTAACAATTTGTAAATAATAAAAAATTTTCAATTTAAATATCATTATCCCTTAAATCCATACATACTGTCTATAATATTATCCGTATTATATCCGTAATATATATCAAATAAATTATCCAATTTTATTAAAATTCCAAAAAAAAATTATTTAATTTCGGTACTTATTATAACAAATAACTTTATATAATGTTTCATCCATTATGGTACATACCTTCATTAAAGTCTATTATCCGTTTAGAATTTGTTATAGAGCAAATATCGAAATAAAAGGAAAGGTAAAGATAAAATAATTAACAATTTGTAAATAATAAAAAATATTAATTTAAATATCATTATCCCTTAAATTCATACGTACTGTCTATAATATCCGTATCATATCCGTAATATATATCAAATAAATTATCCAATTTTATTAAAATTCCAAAAAAAAATTATTTAATTTCGGTACTTATTATAACAAATAACTTTATATAATGTTTCATCCATTATGGTACATACCTTCATTAAAGTCTATTATCCGTTTAGAATTTGTTATAGAGCAAATATCGAAATAAAAAGAAAGGTAAAGATAAAATAATTAACAATTTGTAAATAATAAAAAATTTTCAATTTAAATATCATTATCCCTTAAATCCATACATACTGTCTATAATATTATCCGTATTATATCCGTAATATATATCAAATAAATTATCCAATTTTATTAAAATTCCAAAAAAAAATTATTTAATTTCGGTACTTATTATAACAAATAACTTTATATAATGTTTCATCCATTATGGTACATACCTTCATTAAAGTCTATTATCCGTTTAGAATTTGTTATAGAGCAAATATCGAAATAAAAGGAAAGGTAAAGATAAAATAATTAACAATTTGTAAATAATAAAAAATTTTCAATTTAAATATCATTATCCCTTAAATCCATACATACTGTCTATAATATTATCCGTATTATATCCGTAATATATATCAAATAAATTATCCAATTTTATTAAAATTCCAAAAAAAAAATTATTTAATTTCGGTACTTATTATAACAAATAACTTTATATAATGTTTCATCCATTATGGTACATACCTTCATTAAAGTCTATTATCCGTTTAGAATTTGTTATAGAGCAAATATCGAAATAAAAGGAAAGGTAAAGATAAAATAATTAACAATTTGTAAATAATAAAAAATTTTCAATTTAAATATCATTATCCCTTAAATCCATACATACTGTCTATAATATTATCCGTATTATATCCGTAATATATATCAAATAAATTATCCAATTTTATTAAAATTCCAAAAAAAAATTATTTAATTTCGGTACTTATTATAACAAATAACTTTATATAATGTTTCATCCATTATGGTACATACCTTCATTAAAGTCTATTATCCGTTTAGAATTTGTTATAGAGCAAATATCGAAATAAAAGAAAGGGTAAAGATAAAATAACTAACAATTTGTAAATAATAAAAAATTTTCAATTTAAATATCATTATCCCTTAAATCCATACATACTGTCTATAATATTATCCGTATTATATCCGTAATATATATCAAATAAATTATCCAATTTTATTAAAATTCCAAAAAAAAATTATTTAATTTCGGTACTTATTATAACAAATAACTTTATATAATGTTTCATCCATTATGGTACATACCTTCATTAAAGTCTATTATCCGTTTAGAATTTGTTATAGAGCAAATATCGAAATAAAAGGAAAGGTAAAGATAAAATAATTAACAATTTGTAAATAATAAAAAATTTTCAATTTAAATATCATTATCCCTTAAATCCATACATACTGTCTATAATATTATCCGTATTATATCCGTAATATATATCAAATAAATTATCCAATTTTATTAAAATTCCAAAAAAAAATTATTTAATTTCGGTACTTATTATAACAAATAACTTTATATAATGTTTCATCCATTATGGTACATACCTTCATTAAAGTCTATTATCCGTTTAGAATTTGTTATAGAGCAAATATCGAAATAAAAGGAAAGGTAAAGATAAAATAATTAACAATTTGTAAATAATAAAAAATTTTCAATTTAAATATCATTATCCCTTAAATCCATACATACTGTCTATAATATTATCCGTATTATATCCGTAATATATATCAAATAAATTATCCAATTTTATTAAAATTCCAAAAAAAAATTATTTAATTTCGGTACTTATTATAACAAATAACTTTATATAATGTTTCATCCATTATGGTACATACCTTCATTAAAGTCTATTATCCGTTTAGAATTTGTTATAGAGCAAATATCGAAATAAAAGGAAAGGTAAAGATAAAATAATTAACAATTTGTAAATAATAAAAAATTTTCAATTTAAATATCATTATCCCTTAAATCCATACATACTGTCTATAATATTATCCGTATTATATCCGTAATATATATCAAATAAATTATCCAATTTTATTAAAATTCCAAAAAAAAAATTATTTAATTTCGGTACTTATTATAACAAATAACTTTATATAATGTTTCATCCATTATGGTACATACCTTCATTAAAGTCTATTATCCGTTTAGAATTTGTTATAGAGCAAATATCGAAATAAAAGGAAAGGTAAAGATAAAATAATTAACAATTTGTAAATAATAAAAAATTTTCAATTTAAATATCATTATCCCTTAAATCCATACATACTGTCTATAATATTATCCGTATTATATCCGTAATATATATCAAATAAATTATCCAATTTTATTAAAATTCCAAAAAAAAAATTATTTAATTTCGGTACTTATTATAACAAATAACTTTATATAATGTTTCATCCATTATGGTACATACCTTCATTAAAGTCTATTATCCGTTTAGAATTTGTTATAGAGCAAATATCGAAATAAAAGGAAAGGTAAAGATAAAATAATTAACAATTTGTAAATAATAAAAAATTTTCAATTTAAATATCATTATCCCTTAAATCCATACATACTGTCTATAATATTATCCGTATTATATCCGTAATATATATCAAATAAATTATCCAATTTTATTAAAATTCCAAAAAAAAAATAATTTAATTTCGGTACTTACTATAACAAATAACTTTATATAATGTTTCATCCATTATGGTACATACCTTCATTAAAGTCTATTATCCGTTTAGAATTTGTTATAGAGCAAATATCGAAATAAAAGGAAAGGTAAAGATAAAATAATTAACAATTTGTAAATAATAAAAAATTTTCAATTTAAATATCATTATCCCTTAAATCCATACATACTGTCTATAATATTATCCGTATTATATCCGTAATATATATCAAATAAATTATCCAATTTTATTAAAATTCCAAAAAAAAATTATTTAATTTCGGTACTTATTATAACAAATAACTTTATATAATGTTTCATCCATTATGGTACATACCTTCATTAAAGTCTATTATCCGTTTAGAATTTGTTATAGAGCAAATATCGAAATAAAAGGAAAGGTAAAGATAAAATAATTAACAATTTGTAAATAATAAAAAATTTTCAATTTAAATATCATTATCCCTTAAATCCATACATACTGTCTATAATATTATCCGTATTATATCCGTAATATATATCAAATAAATTATCCAATTTTATTAAAATTCCAAAAAAAAATTATTTAATTTCGGTACTTATTATAACAAATAACTTTATATAATGTTTCATCCATTATGGTACATACCTTCATTAAAGTCTATTATCCGTTTAGAATTTGTTATAGAGCAAATATCGAAATAAAAGGAAAGGTAAAGATAAAATAATTAACAATTTGTAAATAATAAAAAATTTTCAATTTAAATATCATTATCCCTTAAATCCATACATACTGTCTATAATATTATCCGTATTATATCCGTAATATATATCAAATAAATTATCCAATTTTATTAAAATTCCAAAAAAAAAATTATTTAATTTCGGTACTTATTATAACAAATAACTTTATATAATGTTTCATCCATTATGGTACATACCTTCATTAAAGTCTATTATCCGTTTAGAATTTGTTATAGAGCAAATATCGAAATAAAAGGAAAGGTAAAGATAAAATAATTAACAATTTGTAAATAATAAAAAATTTTCAATTTAAATATCATTATCCCTTAAATCCATACATACTGTCTATAATATTATCCGTATTATATCCGTAATATATATCAAATAAATTATCCAATTTTATTAAAATTCCAAAAAAAAAATTATTTAATTTCGGTACTTATTATAACAAATAACTTTATATAATGTTTCATCCATTATGGTACATACCTTCATTAAAGTCTATTATCCGTTTAGAATTTGTTATAGAGCAAATATCGAAATAAAAGGAAAGGTAAAGATAAAATAATTAACAATTTGTAAATAATAAAAAATTTTCAATTTAAATATCATTATCCCTTAAATCCATACATACTGTCTATAATATTATCCGTATTATATCCGTAATATATATCAAATAAATTATCCAATTTTATTAAAATTCCAAAAAAAAATTATTTAATTTCGGTACTTATTATAACAAATAACTTTATATAATGTTTCATCCATTATGGTACATACCTTCATTAAAGTCTATTATCCGTTTAGAATTTGTTATAGAGCAAATATCGAAATAAAAGAAAGGGTAAAGATAAAATAACTAACAATTTGTAAATAATAAAAAATATTAATTTAAATATCATTATCCCTTAAATCCATACATACTGTCTATAATATTATCCGTATTATATCCGTAATATATATCAAATAAATTATCCAATTTTATTAAAATTCCAAAAAAAAATTATTTAATTTCGGTACTTATTATAACAAATAACTTTATATAATGTTTCATCCATTATGGTACATACCTTCATTAAAGTCTATTATCCGTTTAGAATTTGTTATAGAGCAAATATCGAAATAAAAAGAAAGGTAAAGATAAAATAATTAACAATTTGTAAATAATAAAAAATTTTCAATTTAAATATCATTATCCCTTAAATCCATACATACTGTCTATAATATTATCCGTATTATATCCGTAATATATATCAAATAAATTATCCAATTTTATTAAAATTCCAAAAAAAAATTATTTAATTTCGGTACTTATTATAACAAATAACTTTATATAATGTTTCATCCATTATGGTACATACCTTCATTAAAGTCTATTATCCGTTTAGAATTTGTTATAGAGCAAATATCGAAATAAAAGGAAAGGTAAAGATAAAATAATTAACAATTTGTAAATAATAAAAAATTTTCAATTTAAATATCATTATCCCTTAAATCCATACATACTGTCTATAATATTATCCGTATTATATCCGTAATATATATCAAATAAATTATCCAATTTTATTAAAATTCCAAAAAAAAATTATTTAATTTCGGTACTTACTATAACAAATAACTTTATATAATGTTTCATCCATTATGGTACATACCTTCATTAAAGTCTATTATCCGTTTAGAATTTGTTATAGAGCAAATATCGAAATAAAAAAAGGTAAAGATAAAATAATTAACAATTTGTAAATAACAAAAAATTTTCAATTTAAATATCATTATCCCTTAAATCCATACATACTGTCTATAATATTATCCGTATTATATCCGTAATATATATCAAATAAATTATCCAATTTTATTAAAATTCCAAAAAAAAAATTATTTAATTTCGGTACTTATTATAACAAATAACTTTATATAATGTTTCATCCATTATGGTACATACCTTCATTAAAGTCTATTATCCGTTTAGAATTTGTTATAGAGCAAATATCGAAATAAAAGGAAAGGTAAAGATAAAATAATTAACAATTTGTAAATAATAAAAAATTTTCAATTTAAATATCATTATCCCTTAAATCCATACATACTGTCTATAATATTATCCGTATTATATCCGTAATATATATCAAATAAATTATCCAATTTTATTAAAATTCCAAAAAAAAATTATTTAATTTCGGTACTTATTATAACAAATAACTTTATATAATGTTTCATCCATTATGGTACATACCTTCATTAAAGTCTATTATCCGTTTAGAATTTGTTATAGAGCAAATATCGAAATAAAAGGAAAGGTAAAGATAAAATAATTAACAATTTGTAAATAATAAAAAATTTTCAATTTAAATATCATTATCCCTTAAATCCATACATACTGTCTATAATGTTATCCGTATTATATCCGTAATATATATCAAATAAATTATCCAATTTTATTAAAATTCCAAAAAAAAATTATTTAATTTCGGTACTTATTATAACAAATAACTTTATATAATGTTTCATCCATTATGGTACATACCTTCATTAAAGTCTATTATCCGTTTAGAATTTGTTATAGAGCAAATATCGAAATAAAAAAAGGTAAAGATAAAATAATTAACAATTTGTAAATAACAAAAAATTTTCAATTTAAATATCATTATCCCTTAAATCTATACATACTGTCTATAATGTTATCCGTATTATATTCGTAATATATATCAAATAAATTATCCAATTTTATTAAAATTTCAAAAAAAAAATTTAATTTCGGTACTTATTATAACAAATAACTTTATATAATATTTCATCCATTATGGTACATACCTTCATTAAAGTCTATTATCCGTTTAGAATTTGTTATAGAGCAAATATCGAAATAAAAGGAAAGGTAAAGATAAAATAATTAACAATTTGTAAATAATAAAAAATTTTCAATTTAAATATCATTATCCCTTAAATCCATACATACTGTCTATAATATTATCCGTATTATATCCGTAATATATATCAAATAAATTATCCAATTTTATTAAAATTCCAAAAAAAAAATTATTTAATTTCGGTACTTATTATAACAAATAACTTTATATAATGTTTCATCCATTATGGTACATACCTTCATTAAAGTCTATTATCCGTTTAGAATTTGTTATAGAGCAAATATCGAAATAAAAGGAAAGGTAAAGATAAAATAATTAACAATTTGTAAATAATAAAAAATTTTCAATTTAAATATCATTATCCCTTAAATCCATACATACTGTCTATAATATTATCCGTATTATATCCGTAATATATATCAAATAAATTATCCAATTTTATTAAAATTCCAAAAAAAAATTATTTAATTTCGGTACTTATTATAACAAATAACTTTATATAATGTTTCATCCATTATGGTACATACCTTCATTAAAGTCTATTATCCGTTTAGAATTTGTTATAGAGCAAATATCGAAATAAAAAAAGGTAAAGATAAAATAATTAACAATTTGTAAATAACAAAAAATTTTCAATTTAAATATCATTATCCCTTAAATCCATACATACTGTCTATAATATTATCCGTATTATATCCGTAATATATATCAAATAAATTATCCAATTTTATTAAAATTCCAAAAAAAAATTATTTAATTTCGGTACTTATTATAACAAATAACTTTATATAATGTTTCATCCATTATGGTACTTACCTTCATTAAAGTCTATTATCCGTTTAGAATTTGTTATAGAGCAAATATCGAAATAAAAGAAAGGGTAAAGATAAAATAACTAACAATTTGTAAATAATAAAAAATTTTAATTTAAATATCATTATCCCTTAAATTCATACATACTGTCTATAATATCCGTATCATATCCGTAATATATATCAAATAAATTATCCAATTTTATTAAAATTCCAAAAAAAAATTATTTAATTTCGGTACTTATTATAACAAATAACTTTATATAATGTTTCATCCATTATGGTACATACCTTCATTAAAGTCTATTATCCGTTCAGAATTTGTTATAGAGCAAATATCGATATAAAAAGAAAGGTAAAGATAAGATAATTAACAATTTGTAAATAATAAAAAATTATCAATTTAAATATTATCCCTTAAATCCATACATACTGTCTATAATATTATCCGTATTATATCCGTAATATATATCAAATAAATTATCCAATTTTATTAAAATTCCAAAAAAAAAATTATTTAATTTCGGTACTTATTATAACAAATAACTTTATATAATGTTTCATCCATTATGGTACATACCTTCATTAAAGTCTATTATCCGTTTAGAATTTGTTATAGAGCAAATATCGAAATAAAAGGAAAGGTAAAGATAAAATAATTAACAATTTGTAAATAATAAAAAATTTTCAATTTAAATATCATTATCCCTTAAATCCATACATACTGTCTATAATATTATCCGTATTATATCCGTAATATATATCAAATAAATTATCCAATTTTATTAAAATTCCAAAAAAAAATTATTTAATTTCGGTACTTATTATAACAAATAACTTTATATAATGTTTCATCCATTATGGTACATACCTTCATTAAAGTCTATTATCCGTTTAGAATTTGTTATAGAGCAAATATCGAAATAAAAGGAAAGGTAAAGATAAAATAATTAACAATTTGTAAATAATAAAAAATTTTCAATTTAAATATCATTATCCCTTAAATCCATACATACTGTCTATAATATTATCCGTATTATATCCGTAATATATATCAAATAAATTATCCAATTTTATTAAAATTCCAAAAAAAAATTATTTAATTTCGGTACTTATTATAACAAATAACTTTATATAATGTTTCATCCATTATGGTACATACCTTCATTAAAGTCTATTATCCGTTTAGAATTTGTTATAGAGCAAATATCGAAATAAAAGGAAAGGTAAAGATAAAATAATTAACAATTTGTAAATAATAAAAAATTTTCAATTTAAATATCATTATCCCTTAAATCCATACATACTGTCTATAATATTATCCGTATTATATCCGTAATATATATCAAATAAATTATCCAATTTTATTAAAATTCCAAAAAAAAATTATTTAATTTCGGTACTTATTATAACAAATAACTTTATATAATGTTTCATCCATTATGGTACATACCTTCATTAAAGTCTATTATCCGTTTAGAATTTGTTATAGAGCAAATATCGAAATAAAAGAAAGGGTAAAGATAAAATAACTAACAATTTGTAAATAATAAAAAATTTTCAATTTAAATATCATTATCCCTTAAATCCATACATACTGTCTATAATATTATCCGTATTATATCCGTAATATATATCAAATAAATTATCCAATTTTATTAAAATTCCAAAAAAAAATTATTTAATTTCGGTACTTATTATAACAAATAACTTTATATAATGTTTCATCCATTATGGTACATACCTTCATTAAAGTCTATTATCCGTTTAGAATTTGTTATAGAGCAAATATCGAAATAAAAGGAAAGGTAAAGATAAAATAATTAACAATTTGTAAATAATAAAAAATTTTCAATTTAAATATCATTATCCCTTAAATCCATACATACTGTCTATAATATTATCCGTATTATATCCGTAATATATATCAAATAAATTATCCAATTTTATTAAAATTCCAAAAAAAAATTATTTAATTTCGGTACTTATTATAACAAATAACTTTATATAATGTTTCATCCATTATGGTACATACCTTCATTAAAGTCTATTATCCGTTTAGAATTTGTTATAGAGCAAATATCGAAATAAAAGGAAAGGTAAAGATAAAATAATTAACAATTTGTAAATAATAAAAAATTTTCAATTTAAATATCATTATCCCTTAAATCCATACATACTGTCTATAATATCCGTATCATATCCGTAATATATATCAAATAAATTATCCAATTTTATTAAAATTCCAAAAAAAAATTATTTAATTTCGGTACTTATTATAACAAATAACTTTATATAATGTTTCATCCATTATGGTACATACCTTCATTAAAGTCTATTATCCGTTTAGAATTTGTTATAGAGCAAATATCGAAATAAAAGGAAAGGTAAAGATAAAATAATTAACAATTTGTAAATAATAAAAAATTTTCAATTTAAATATCATTATCCCTTAAATCCATACATACTATCTATAATATTATCCGTATTATATCCGTAATATATATCAAATAAATTATCCAATTTTATTAAAATTCCAAAAAAAAAATTATTTAATTTCGGTACTTATTATAACAAATAACTTTATATAATGTTTCATCCATTATGGTACATACCTTCATTAAAGTCTATTATCCGTTTAGAATTTGTTATAGAGCAAATATCGAAATAAAAGGAAAGGTAAAGATAAAATAATTAACAATTTGTAAATAATAAAAAATTTTCAATTTAAATATCATTATCCCTTAAATCCATACATACTGTCTATAATATTATCCGTATTATATCCGTAATATATATCAAATAAATTATCCAATTTTATTAAAATTCCAAAAAAAAAATTATTTAATTTCGGTACTTATTATAACAAATAACTTTATATAATGTTTCATCCATTATGGTACATACCTTCATTAAAGTCTATTATCCGTTTAGAATTTGTTATAGAGCAAATATCGAAATAAAAGGAAAGGTAAAGATAAAATAATTAACAATTTGTAAATAATAAAAAATTTTCAATTTAAATATCATTATCCCTTAAATCCATACATACTGTCTATATATATTATCCGTATTATATCCGTAATATATATCAAATAAATTATCCAATTTTATTAAAATTCCAAAAAAAAATTATTTAATTTCGGTACTTACTATAACAAATAACTTTATATAATGTTTCATCCATTATGGTACATACCTTCATTAAAGTCTATTATCCGTTTAGAATTTGTTATAGAGCAAATATCGAAATAAAAAAAGGTAAAGATAAAATAATTAACAATTTGTAAATAACAAAAAATTTTCAATTTAAATATCATTATCCCTTAAATCCATACATACTGTCTATAATATTATCCGTATTATATCCGTAATATATATCAAATAAATTATCCAATTTTATTAAAATTCCAAAAAAAAATTATTTAATTTCGGTACTTATTATAACAAATAACTTTATATAATGTTTCATCCATTATGGTACATACCTTCATTAAAGTCTATTATCCGTTTAGAATTTGTTATAGAGCAAATATCGAAATAAAAGGAAAGGTAAAGATAAAATAATTAACAATTTGTAAATAATAAAAAATTTTCAATTTAAATATCATTATCCCTTAAATCCATACATACTGTCTATAATATTATCCGTATTATATCCGTAATATATATCAAATAAATTATCCAATTTTATTAAAATTCCAAAAAAAATTATTTAATTTCGGTACTTATTATAACAAATAACTTTATATAATGTTTCATCCATTATGGTACATACCTTCATTAAAGTCTATTATCCGTTTAGAATTTGTTATAGAGCAAATATCGAAATAAAAGGAAAGGTAAAGATAAAATAATTAACAATTTGTAAATAATAAAAAATTTTCAATTTAAATATCATTATCCCTTAAATCCATACATACTGTCTATAATATTATCCGTATTATATCCGTAATATATATCAAATAAATTATCCAATTTTATTAAAATTCCAAAAAAAATTATTTAATTTCGGTACTTATTATAACAAATAACTTTATATAATGTTTCATCCATTATGGTACATACCTTCATTAAAGTCTATTATCCGTTTAGAATTTGTTATAGAGCAAATATCGAAATAAAAGAAAGGTAAAGATAAAATAATTAACAATTTGTAAATAATAAAAAATTTTCAATTTAAATATCATTATCCCTTAAATCCATACATACTGTCTATAATATTATCCGTATTATATCCGTAATATATATCAAATAAATTATCCAATTTTATTAAAATTCCAAAAAAAAAATTATTTAATTTCGGTACTTATTATAACAAATAACTTTATATAATATTTCATCCATTATGGTACATACCTTCATTAAAGTCTATTATCCGTTTAGAATTTGTTATAGAGCAAATATCGAAATAAAAGGAAAGGTAAAGATAAAATAATTAACAATTTGTAAATAATAAAAAATTTTCAATTTAAATATCATTATCCCTTAAATCCATACATACTGTCTATAATATTATCCGTATTATATCCGTAATATATATCAAATAAATTATCCAATTTTATTAAAATTCCAAAAAAAAATTATTTAATTTCGGTACTTATTATAACAAATAACTTTATATAATGTTTCATCCATTATGGTACATACCTTCATTAAAGTCTATTATCCGTTTAGAATTTGTTATAGAGCAAATATCGAAATAAAAGGAAAGGTAAAGATAAAATAATTAACAATTTGTAAATAATAAAAAATTTTCAATTTAAATATCATTATCCCTTAAATCCATACATACTGTCTATAATATTATCCGTATTATATCCGTAATATATATCAAATAAATTATCCAATTTTATTAAAATTCCAAAAAAAAATTATTTAATTTCGGTACTTATTATAACAAATAACTTTATATAATGTTTCATCCATTATGGTACATACCTTCATTAAAGTCTATTATCCGTTTAGAATTTGTTATAGAGCAAATATCGAAATAAAAGAAAGGGTAAAGATAAAATAACTAACAATTTGTAAATAATAAAAAATATTAATTTAAATATCATTATCCCTTAAATCCATACATACTGTCTATAATATTATCCGTATTATATCCGTAATATATATCAAATAAATTATCCAATTTTATTAAAATTCCAAAAAAAAATTATTTAATTTCGGTACTTATTATAACAAATAACTTTATATAATGTTTCATCCATTATGGTACATACCTTCATTAAAGTCTATTATCCGTTTAGAATTTGTTATAGAGCAAATATCGAAATAAAAGGAAAGGTAAAGATAAAATAATTAACAATTTGTAAATAATAAAAAATTTTCAATTTAAATATCATTATCCCTTAAATCCATACATACTGTCTATAATATTATCCGTATTATATCCGTAATATATATCAAATAAATTATCCAATTTTATTAAAATTCCAAAAAAAAATTATTTAATTTCGGTACTTATTATAACAAATAACTTTATATAATGTTTCATCCATTATGGTACATACCTTCATTAAAGTCTATTATCCGTTTAGAATTTGTTATAGAGCAAATATCGAAATAAAAAGAAAGGTAAAGATAAAATAATTAACAATTTGTAAATAATAAAAAATTTTCAATTTAAATATCATTATCCCTTAAATCCATACATACTGTCTATAATATTATCCGTATTATATCCGTAATATATATCAAATAAATTATCCAATTTTATTAAAATTCCAAAAAAAAAATTATTTAATTTCGGTACTTATTATAACAAATAACTTTATATAATGTTTCATCCATTATGGTACATACCTTCATTAAAGTCTATTATCCGTTTAGAATTTGTTATAGAGCAAATATCGAAATAAAAGAAAGGGTAAAGATAAAATAATTAACAATTTGTAAATAATAAAAAATTTTCAATTTAAATATCATTATCCCTTAAATCCATACATACTGTCTATAATATTATCCGTATTATATCCGTAATATATATCAAATAAATTATCCAATTTTATTAAAATTCCAAAAAAAAATTATTTAATTTCGGTACTTATTATAACAAATAACTTTATATAATGTTTCATCCATTATGGTACATACCTTCATTAAAGTCTATTATCCGTTTAGAATTTGTTATAGAGCAAATATCGAAATAAAAGGAAAGGTAAAGATAAAATAATTAACAATTTGTAAATAATAAAAAATTTTCAATTTAAATATCATTATCCCTTAAATCCATACATACTGTCTATAATATTATCCGTATTATATCCGTAATATATATCAAATAAATTATCCAATTTTATTAAAATTCCAAAAAAAAAATTATTTAATTTCGGTACTTATTATAACAAATAACTTTATATAATGTTTCATCCATTATGGTACATACCTTCATTAAAGTCTATTATCCGTTTAGAATTTGTTATAGAGCAAATATCGAAATAAAAGGAAAGGTAAAGATAAAATAATTAACAATTTGTAAATAATAAAAAATTTTCAATTTAAATATCATTATCCCTTAAATCCATACATACTGTCTATAATATTATCCGTATTATATCCGTAATATATATCAAATAAATTATCCAATTTTATTAAAATTCCAAAAAAAAATTATTTAATTTCGGTACTTATTATAACAAATAACTTTATATAATGTTTCATCCATTATGGTACATACCTTCATTAAAGTCTATTATCCGTTTAGAATTTGTTATAGAGCAAATATCGAAATAAAAGGAAAGGTAAAGATAAAATAATTAACAATTTGTAAATAATAAAAAATTTTCAATTTAAATATCATTATCCCTTAAATCCATACATACTGTCTATAATATTATCCGTATTATATCCGTAATATATATCAAATAAATTATCCAATTTTATTAAAATTCCAAAAAAAAAAATATTTAATTTCGGTACTTATTATAACAAATAACTTTATATAATGTTTCATCCATTATGGTACATACCTTCATTAAAGTCTATTATCCGTTTAGAATTTATTATAGAGCAAATATCGAAATAAAAAAAGGGTAAAGATAAAATAATTAACAATTTGTAAATAACAAAAAATTTTCAATTTAAATATCATTATCCCTTAAATCCATACATACTGTCTATAATATTATCCGTATTATATCCGTAATATATATCAAATAAATTATCCAATTTTATTAAAATTCCAAAAAAAAAATATTTAATTTCGGTACTTATTATAACAAATAACTTTATATAATGTTTCATCCATTATGGTACATACCTTCATTAAAGTCTATTATCCGTTTAGAATTTGTTATAGAGCAAATATCGAAATAAAAGGAAAGGTAAAGATAAAATAATTAACAATTTGTAAATAATAAAAAATTTTCAATTTAAATATCATTATCCCTTAAATCCATACATACTGTCTATAATATTATCCGTATTATATCCGTAATATATATCAAATAAATTATCCAATTTTATTAAAATTCCAAAAAAAAAATTATTTAATTTCGGTACTTATTATAACAAATAACTTTATATAATGTTTCATCCATTATGGTACATACCTTCATTAAAGTCTATTATCCGTTTAGAATTTGTTATAGAGCAAATATCGAAATAAAAGGAAAGGTAAAGATAAAATAATTAACAATTTGTAAATAATAAAAAATTTTCAATTTAAATATCATTATCCCTTAAATCCATACATACTGTCTATAATATTATCCGTATTATATCCGTAATATATATCAAATAAATTATCCAATTTTATTAAAATTCCAAAAAAAAATTATTTAATTTCGGTACTTATTATAACAAATAACTTTATATAATGTTTCATCCATTATGGTACATACCTTCATTAAAGTCTATTATCCGTTTAGAATTTGTTATAGAGCAAATATCGAAATAAAAGAAAGGGTAAAGATAAAATAATTAACAATTTGTAAATAATAAAAAATTTTCAATTTAAATATCATTATCCCTTAAATCCATACATACTGTCTATAATATTATCCGTATTATATCCGTAATATATATCAAATAAATTATCCAATTTTATTAAAATTCCAAAAAAAAAATTATTTAATTTCGGTACTTATTATAACAAATAACTTTATATAATGTTTCATCCATTATGGTACATACCTTCATTAAAGTCTATTATCCGTTTAGAATTTGTTATAGAGCAAATATCGAAATAAAAAGAAAGGTAAAGATAAAATAATTAACAATTTGTAAATAATAAAAAATTTTCAATTTAAATATCATTATCCCTTAAATCCATACATACTGTCTATAATATTATCCGTATTATATCCGTAATATATATCAAATAAATTATCCAATTTTATTAAAATTCCAAAAAAAAATTATTTAATTTCGGTACTTATTATAACAAATAACTTTATATAATGTTTCATCCATTATGGTACATACCTTCATTAAAGTCTATTATCCGTTTAGAATTTGTTATAGAGCAAATATCGAAATAAAAAAAGGTAAAGATAAAATAATTAACAATTTGTAAATAACAAAAAATTTTCAATTTAAATATCATTATCCCTTAAATCCATACATACTGTCTATAATATTATCCGTATTATATCCGTAATATATATCAAATAAATTATCCAATTTTATTAAAATTCCAAAAAAAAATTATTTAATTTCGGTACTTATTATAACAAATAACTTTATATAATGTTTCATCCATTATGGTACATACCTTCATTAAAGTCTATTATCCGTTTAGAATTTGTTATAGAGCAAATATCGAAATAAAAGGAAAGGTAAAGATAAAATAATTAACAATTTGTAAATAATAAAAAATTTTCAATTTAAATATCATTATCCCTTAAATCCATACATACTGTCTATAATATTATCCGTATTATATCCGTAATATATATCAAATAAATTATCCAATTTTATTAAAATTCCAAAAAAAAAATTATTTAATTTCGGTACTTATTATAACAAATAACTTTATATAATGTTTCATCCATTATGGTACATACCTTCATTAAAGTCTATTATCCGTTTAGAATTTGTTATAGAGCAAATATCGAAATAAAAGGAAAGGTAAAGATAAAATAATTAACAATTTGTAAATAATAAAAAATTTTCAATTTAAATATCATTATCCCTTAAATCCATACATACTGTCTATAATATTATCCGTATTATATCCGTAATATATATCAAATAAATTATCCAATTTTATTAAAATTCCAAAAAAAAATTATTTAATTTCGGTACTTATTATAACAAATAACTTTATATAATGTTTCATCCATTATGGTACATACCTTCATTAAAGTCTATTATCCGTTTAGAATTTGTTATAGAGCAAATATCGAAATAAAAGAAAGGGTAAAGATAAAATAACTAACAATTTGTAAATAATAAAAAATATTAATTTAAATATCATTATCCCTTAAATTCATACGTACTGTCTATAATATCCGTATCATATCCGTAATATATATCAAATAAATTATCCAATTTTATTAAAATTCCAAAAAAAAATTATTTAATTTCGGTACTTATTATAACAAATAACTTTATATAATGTTTCATCCATTATGGTACATACCTTCATTAAAGTCTATTATCCGTTTAGAATTTGTTATAGAGCAAATATCGATATAAAAAGAAAGGTAAAGATAAGATAATTAACAATTTGTAAATAATAAAAAATTTTCAATTTAAATATCATTATCCCTTAAATCCATACATACTGTCTATAATATTATCCGTATTATATCCGTAATATATATCAAATAAATTATCCAATTTTATTAAAATTCCAAAAAAAAAATTATTTAATTTCGGTACTTATTATAACAAATAACTTTATATAATGTTTCATCCATTATGGTACATACCTTCATTAAAGTCTATTATCCGTTTAGAATTTGTTATAGAGCAAATATCGAAATAAAAGGAAAGGTAAAGATAAAATAATTAACAATTTGTAAATAATAAAAAATTTTCAATTTAACTATCACTATCCCTTAAATCCATACATACTGTCTATAATATTATATCCGTACTATATCCGTAATATATATCAAATAAATTATCCAATTTTATTAAAATTCCAAAAAAAAATTATTTAATTTCGGTACTTATTATAACAAATAACTTTATATAATGTTTCATCCATTATGGTACATACCTTCATTAAAGTCTATTATCCGTTTAGAATTTGTTATAGAGCAAATATCGAAATAAAAGAAAGGGTAAAGATAAAATAACTAACAATTTGTAAATAATAAAAAATATTAATTTAAATATCATTATCCCTTAAATCCATACATACTGTCTATAATATTATCCGTATTATATCCGTAATATATATCAAATAAATTATCCAATTTTATTAAAATTCCAAAAAAAAATTATTTAATTTCGGTACTTATTATAACAAATAACTTTATATAATGTTTCATCCATTATGGTACATACCTTCATTAAAGTCTATTATCCGTTTAGAATTTGTTATAGAGCAAATATCGAAATAAAAGGAAAGGTAAAGATAAAATAATTAACAATTTGTAAATAATAAAAAATTTTCAATTTAAATATCATTATCCCTTAAATCCATACATACTGTCTATAATATTATCCGTATTATATCCGTAATATATATCAAATAAATTATCCAATTTTATTAAAATTCCAAAAAAAAAATTATTTAATTTCGGTACTTACTATAACAAATAACTTTATATAATGTTTCATCCATTATGGTACATACCTTCATTAAAGTCTATTATCCGTTTAGAATTTGTTATAGAGCAAATATCGAAATAAAAAAAGGTAAAGATAAAATAATTAACAATTTGTAAATAACAAAAAATTTTCAATTTAAATATCATTATCCCTTAAATCCATACATACTGTCTATAATATTATCCGTATTATATCCGTAATATATATCAAATAAATTATCCAATTTTATTAAAATTCCAAAAAAAAATTATTTAATTTCGGTACTTATTATAACAAATAACTTTATATAATGTTTCATCCATTATGGTACATACCTTCATTAAAGTCTATTATCCGTTTAGAATTTGTTATAGAGCAAATATCGAAATAAAAGGAAAGGTAAAGATAAAATAATTAACAATTTGTAAATAATAAAAAATTTTCAATTTAAATATCATTATCCCTTAAATCCATACATACTGTCTATAATATTATCCGTATTATATCCGTAATATATATCAAATAAATTATCCAATTTTATTAAAATTCCAAAAAAAAATTATTTAATTTCGGTACTTATTATAACAAATAACTTTATATAATGTTTCATCCATTATGGTACATACCTTCATTAAAGTCTATTATCCGTTTAGAATTTGTTATAGAGCAAATATCGAAATAAAAGGAAAGGTAAAGATAAAATAATTAACAATTTGTAAATAATAAAAAATTTTCAATTTAAATATCATTATCCCTTAAATCCATACATACTGTCTATAATATTATCCGTATTATATCCGTAATATATATCAAATAAATTATCCAATTTTATTAAAATTCCAAAAAAAAAATTATTTAATTTCGGTACTTATTATAACAAATAACTTTATATAATGTTTCATCCATTATGGTACATACCTTCATTAAAGTCTATTATCCGTTTAGAATTTGTTATAGAGCAAATATCGAAATAAAAGGAAAGGTAAAGATAAAATAATTAACAATTTGTAAATAATAAAAAATTTTCAATTTAAATATCATTATCCCTTAAATCCATACATACTGTCTATAATATTATCCGTATTATATCCGTAATATATATCAAATAAATTATCCAATTTTATTAAAATTCCAAAAAAAAATTATTTAATTTCGGTACTTATTATAACAAATAACTTTATATAATGTTTCATCCATTATGGTACATACCTTCATTAAAGTCTATTATCCGTTTAGAATTTGTTATAGAGCAAATATCGAAATAAAAGGAAAGGTAAAGATAAAATAATTAACAATTTGTAAATAATAAAAAATTTTCAATTTAAATATCATTATCCCTTAAATCCATACATACTGTCTATAATATTATCCGTATTATATCCGTAATATATATCAAATAAATTATCCAATTTTATTAAAATTCCAAAAAAAAATTATTTAATTTCGGTACTTATTATAACAAATAACTTTATATAATGTTTCATCCATTATGGTACATACCTTCATTAAAGTCTATTATCCGTTTAGAATTTGTTATAGAGCAAATATCGAAATAAAAGGAAAGGTAAAGATAAAATAATTAACAATTTGTAAATAATAAAAAATTTTCAATTTAAATATCATTATCCCTTAAATCCATACATACTGTCTATAATATTATCCGTATTATATCCGTAATATATATCAAATAAATTATCCAATTTTATTAAAATTCCAAAAAAAAATTATTTAATTTCGGTACTTACTATAACAAATAACTTTATATAATGTTTCATCCATTATGGTACATACCTTCATTAAAGTCTATTATCCGTTTAGAATTTGTTATAGAGCAAATATCGAAATAAAAAAAGGTAAAGATAAAATAATTAACAATTTGTAAATAACAAAAAATTTTCAATTTAAATATCATTATCCCTTAAATCCATACATACTGTCTATAATATTATCCGTATTATATCCGTAATATATATCAAATAAATTATCCAATTTTATTAAAATTCCAAAAAAAAATTATTTAATTTCGGTACTTATTATAACAAATAACTTTATATAATGTTTCATCCATTATGGTACATACCTTCATTAAAGTCTATTATCCGTTTAGAATTTGTTATAGAGCAAATATCGAAATAAAAAGAAAGGTAAAGATAAAATAATTAACAATTTGTAAATAATAAAAAATTTTCAATTTAAATATCATTATCCCTTAAATCCATACATACTGTCTATAATATTATCCGTATTATATCCGTAATATATATCAAATAAATTATCCAATTTTATTAAAATTCCAAAAAAAAAATTATTTAATTTCGGTACTTATTATAACAAATAACTTTATATAATATTTCATCCATTATGGTACATACCTTCATTAAAGTCTATTATCCGTTTAGAATTTGTTATAGAGCAAATATCGAAATAAAAGGAAAGGTAAAGATAAAATAATTAACAATTTGTAAATAATAAAAAATTTTCAATTTAAATATCATTATCCCTTAAATCCATACATACTGTCTATAATATTATCCGTATTATATCCGTAATATATATCAAATAAATTATCCAATTTTATTAAAATTCCAAAAAAAAATTATTTAATTTCGGTACTTATTATAACAAATAACTTTATATAATGTTTCATCCATTATGGTACATACCTTCATTAAAGTCTATTATCCGTTTAGAATTTGTTATAGAGCAAATATCGAAATAAAAGGAAAGGTAAAGATAAAATAATTAACAATTTGTAAATAATAAAAAATTTTCAATTTAAATATCATTATCCCTTAAATCCATACATACTGTCTATAATATTATCCGTATTATATCCGTAATATATATCAAATAAATTATCCAATATTATTAAAATTCCAAAAAAAAAATTATTTAATTTCGGTACTTACTATAACAAATAACTTTATATAATGTTTCATCCATTATGGTACATACCTTCATTAAAGTCTATTATCCGTTTAGAATTTGTTATAGAGCAAATATCGAAATAAAAGGAAAGGTAAAGATAAAATAATTAACAATTTGTAAATAATAAAAAATTTTCAATTTAAATATCATTATCCCTTAAATCCATACATACTGTCTATAATATTATCCGTATTATATCCGTAATATATATCAAATAAATTATCCAATTTTATTAAAATTCCAAAAAAAAATTATTTAATTTCGGTACTTATTATAACAAATAACTTTATATAATGTTTCATCCATTATGGTACATACCTTCATTAAAGTCTATTATCCGTTTAGAATTTGTTATAGAGCAAATATCGAAATAAAAGGAAAGGTAAAGATAAAATAATTAACAATTTGTAAATAATAAAAAATTTTCAATTTAAATATCATTATCCCTTAAATCCATACATACTGTCTATAATATTATCCGTATTATATCCGTAATATATATCAAATAAATTATCCAATTTTATTAAAATTCCAAAAAAAAATTATTTAATTTCGGTACTTATTATAACAAATAACTTTATATAATGTTTCATCCATTATGGTACATACCTTCATTAAAGTCTATTATCCGTTTAGAATTTGTTATAGAGCAAATATCGAAATAAAAGGAAAGGTAAAGATAAAATAATTAACAATTTGTAAATAATAAAAAATTTTCAATTTAAATATCATTATCCCTTAAATCCATACATACTGTCTATAATATTATCCGTATTATATCCGTAATATATATCAAATAAATTATCCAATTTTATTAAAATTCCAAAAAAAAATTATTTAATTTCGGTACTTATTATAACAAATAACTTTATATAATGTTTCATCCATTATGGTACATACCTTCATTAAAGTCTATTATCCGTTTAGAATTTGTTATAGAGCAAATATCGAAATAAAAGGAAAGGTAAAGATAAAATAATTAACAATTTGTAAATAATAAAAAATTTTCAATTTAAATATCATTATCCCTTAAATCCATACATACTGTCTATAATATTATCCGTATTATATCCGTAATATATATCAAATAAATTATCCAATTTTATTAAAATTCCAAAAAAAAATTATTTAATTTCGGTACTTATTATAACAAATAACTTTATATAATGTTTCATCCATTATGGTACATACCTTCATTAAAGTCTATTATCCGTTTAGAATTTGTTATAGAGCAAATATCGAAATAAAAGGAAAGGTAAAGATAAAATAATTAACAATTTGTAAATAATAAAAAATTTTCAATTTAAATATCATTATCCCTTAAATCCATACATACTGTCTATAATATTATCCGTATTATATCCGTAATATATATCAAATAAATTATCCAATTTTATTAAAATTCCAAAAAAAAATTATTTAATTTCGGTACTTATTATAACAAATAACTTTATATAATGTTTCATCCATTATGGTACATACCTTCATTAAAGTCTATTATCCGTTTAGAATTTGTTATAGAGCAAATATCGAAATAAAAGGAAAGGTAAAGATAAAATAATTAACAATTTGTAAATAATAAAAAATTTTCAATTTAAATATCATTATCCCTTAAATCCATACATACTGTCTATAATATTATCCGTATTATATCCGTAATATATATCAAATAAATTATCCAATTTTATTAAAATTCCAAAAAAAAATTATTTAATTTCGGTACTTATTATAACAAATAACTTTATATAATGTTTCATCCATTATGGTACATACCTTCATTAAAGTCTATTATCCGTTTAGAATTTGTTATAGAGCAAATATCGAAATAAAAGGAAAGGTAAAGATAAAATAATTAACAATTTGTAAATAATAAAAAATTTTCAATTTAAATATCATTATCCCTTAAATCCATACATACTGTCTATAATATTATCCGTATTATATCCGTAATATATATCAAATAAATTATCCAATTTTATTAAAATTCCAAAAAAAAAATTATTTAATTTCGGTACTTACTATAACAAATAACTTTATATAATGTTTCATCCATTATGGTACATACCTTCATTAAAGTCTATTATCCGTTTAGAATTTGTTATAGAGCAAATATCGAAATAAAAGGAAAGGTAAAGATAAAATAATTAACAATTTGTAAATAATAAAAAATTTTCAATTTAAATATCATTATCCCTTAAATCCATACATACTGTCTATAATATTATCCGTATTATATCCGTAATATATATCAAATAAATTATCCAATTTTATTAAAATTCCAAAAAAAAATTATTTAATTTCGGTACTTATTATAACAAATAACTTTATATAATGTTTCATCCATTATGGTACATACCTTCATTAAAGTCTATTATCCGTTTAGAATTTGTTATAGAGCAAATATCGAAATAAAAAAAGGTAAAGATAAAATAATTAACAATTTGTAAATAACAAAAAATTTTCAATTTAAATATCATTATCCCTTAAATCCATACATACTGTCTATAATATTATCCGTATTATATCCGTAATATATATCAAATAAATTATCCAATTTTATTAAAATTCCAAAAAAAAATTATTTAATTTCGGTACTTATTATAACAAATAACTTTATATAATGTTTCATCCATTATGGTACATACCTTCATTAAAGTCTATTATCCGTTTAGAATTTGTTATAGAGCAAATATCGAAATAAAAGGAAAGGTAAAGATAAAATAATTAACAATTTGTAAATAATAAAAAATTTTCAATTTAAATATCATTATCCCTTAAATCCATACATACTGTCTATAATATTATCCGTATTATATCCGTAATATATATCAAATAAATTATCCAATTTTATTAAAATTCCAAAAAAAAATTATTTAATTTCGGTACTTATTATAACAAATAACTTTATATAATGTTTCATCCATTATGGTACATACCTTCATTAAAGTCTATTATCCGTTTAGAATTTGTTATAGAGCAAATATCGAAATAAAAGGAAAGGTAAAGATAAAATAATTAACAATTTGTAAATAATAAAAAATTTTCAATTTAAATATCATTATCCCTTAAATCCATACATACTGTCTATAATATTATCCGTATTATATCCGTAATATATATCAAATAAATTATCCAATTTTATTAAAATTCCAAAAAAAAATTATTTAATTTCGGTACTTATTATAACAAATAACTTTATATAATGTTTCATCCATTATGGTACATACCTTCATTAAAGTCTATTATCCGTTTAGAATTTGTTATAGAGCAAATATCGAAATAAAAGGAAAGGTAAAGATAAAATAATTAACAATTTGTAAATAATAAAAAATTTTCAATTTAAATATCATTATCCCTTAAATCCATACATACTGTCTATAATATTATCCGTATTATATCCGTAATATATATCAAATAAATTATCCAATTTTATTAAAATTCCAAAAAAAAAAATTTAATTTCGGTACTTATTATAACAAATAACTTTATATAATGTTTCATCCATTATGGTACATACCTTCATTAAAGTCTATTATCCGTTTAGAATTTGTTATAGAGCAAATATCGAAATAAAAGGAAAGGTAAAGATAAAATAATTAACAATTTGTAAATAATAAAAAATTTTCAATTTAAATATCATTATCCCTTAAATCCATACATACTGTCTATAATATTATCCGTATTATATCCGTAATATATATCAAATAAATTATCCAATTTTATTAAAATTCCAAAAAAAAAAATTATTTAATTTCGGTACTTATTATAACAAATAACTTTATATAATGTTTCATCCATTATGGTACATACCTTCATTAAAGTCTATTATCCGTTTAGAATTTGTTATAGAGCAAATATCGAAATAAAAGGAAAGGTAAAGATAAAATAATTAACAATTTGTAAATAATAAAAAATTTTCAATTTAAATATCATTATCCCTTAAATCCATACATACTGTCTATAATATTATCCGTATTATATCCGTAATATATATCAAATAAATTATCCAATTTTATTAAAATTCCAAAAAAAAATTATTTAATTTCGGTACTTATTATAACAAATAACTTTATATAATGTTTCATCCATTATGGTACATACCTTCATTAAAGTCTATTATCCGTTTAGAATTTGTTATAGAGCAAATATCGAAATAAAAGGAAAGGTAAAGATAAAATAATTAACAATTTGTAAATAATAAAAAATTTTCAATTTAAATATCATTATCCCTTAAATCCATACATACTGTCTATAATATTATCCGTATTATATCCGTAATATATATCAAATAAATTATCCAATTTTATTAAAATTCCAAAAAAAAATTATTTAATTTCGGTACTTATTATAACAAATAACTTTATATAATGTTTCATCCATTATGGTACATACCTTCATTAAAGTCTATTATCCGTTTAGAATTTGTTATAGAGCAAATATCGAAATAAAAGGAAAGGTAAAGATAAAATAATTAACAATTTGTAAATAATAAAAAATTTTCAATTTAAATATCATTATCCCTTAAATCCATACATACTGTCTATAATATTATCCGTATTATATCCGTAATATATATCAAATAAATTATCCAATTTTATTAAAATTCCAAAAAAAAATTATTTAATTTCGGTACTTATTATAACAAATAACTTTATATAATGTTTCATCCATTATGGTACATACCTTCATTAAAGTCTATTATCCGTTTAGAATTTGTTATAGAGCAAATATCGAAATAAAAAGAAAGGTAAAGATAAAATAATTAACAATTTGTAAATAATAAAAAATTTTCAATTTAAATATCATTATCCCTTAAATCCATACATACTGTCTATAATATTATCCGTATTATATCCGTAATATATATCAAATAAATTATCCAATTTTATTAAAATTCCAAAAAAAAATTATTTAATTTCGGTACTTATTATAACAAATAACTTTATATAATGTTTCATCCATTATGGTACATACCTTCATTAAAGTCTATTATCCGTTTAGAATTTGTTATAGAGCAAATATCGAAATAAAAGGAAAGGTAAAGATAAAATAATTAACAATTTGTAAATAATAAAAAATTTTCAATTTAAATATCATTATCCCTTAAATCCATACATACTGTCTATAATATTATCCGTATTATATCCGTAATATATATCAAATAAATTATCCAATTTTATTAAAATTCCAAAAAAAAATTATTTAATTTCGGTACTTATTATAACAAATAACTTTATATAATGTTTCATCCATTATGGTACATACCTTCATTAAAGTCTATTATCCGTTTAGAATTTGTTATAGAGCAAATATCGAAATAAAAGGAAAGGTAAAGATAAAATAATTAACAATTTGTAAATAATAAAAAATTTTCAATTTAAATATCATTATCCCTTAAATCCATACATACTGTCTATAATATTATCCGTATTATATCCGTAATATATATCAAATAAATTATCCAATTTTATTAAAATTCCAAAAAAAAAATTATTTAATTTCGGTACTTATTATAACAAATAACTTTATATAATGTTTCATCCATTATGGTACATACCTTCATTAAAGTCTATTATCCGTTTAGAATTTGTTATAGAGCAAATATCGAAATAAAAGGAAAGGTAAAGATAAAATAATTAACAATTTGTAAATAATAAAAAATTTTCAATTTAAATATCATTATCCCTTAAATCCATACATACTGTCTATAATATTATCCGTATTATATCCGTAATATATATCAAATAAATTATCCAATTTTATTAAAATTCCAAAAAAAAATTATTTAATTTCGGTACTTATTATAACAAATAACTTTATATAATGTTTCATCCATTATGGTACATACCTTCATTAAAGTCTATTATCCGTTTAGAATTTGTTATAGAGCAAATATCGAAATAAAAGGAAAGGTAAAGATAAAATAATTAACAATTTGTAAATAATAAAAAATTTTCAATTTAAATATCATTATCCCTTAAATCCATACATACTGTCTATAATATTATCCGTATTATATCCGTAATATATATCAAATAAATTATCCAATTTTATTAAAATTCCAAAAAAAAAATTATTTAATTTCGGTACTTATTATAACAAATAACTTTATATAATGTTTCATCCATTATGGTACATACCTTCATTAAAGTCTATTATCCGTTTAGAATTTGTTATAGAGCAAATATCGAAATAAAAGGAAAGGTAAAGATAAAATAATTAACAATTTGTAAATAATAAAAAATTTTCAATTTAAATATCATTATCCCTTAAATCCATACATACTGTCTATAATATTATCCGTATTATATCCGTAATATATATCAAATAAATTATCCAATTTTATTAAAATTCCAAAAAAAAATTATTTAATTTCGGTACTTATTATAACAAATAACTTTATATAATGTTTCATCCATTATGGTACATACCTTCATTAAAGTCTATTATCCGTTTAGAATTTGTTATAGAGCAAATATCGAAATAAAAGGAAAGGTAAAGATAAAATAATTAACAATTTGTAAATAATAAAAAATTTTCAATTTAAATATCATTATCCCTTAAATCCATACATACTGTCTATAATATTATCCGTATTATATCCGTAATATATATCAAATAAATTATCCAATTTTATTAAAATTCCAAAAAAAAATTATTTAATTTCGGTACTTATTATAACAAATAACTTTATATAATGTTTCATCCATTATGGTACATACCTTCATTAAAGTCTATTATCCGTTTAGAATTTGTTATAGAGCAAATATCGAAATAAAAGGAAAGGTAAAGATAAAATAATTAACAATTTGTAAATAATAAAAAATTTTCAATTTAAATATCATTATCCCTTAAATCCATACATACTGTCTATAATATTATCCGTATTATATCCGTAATATATATCAAATAAATTATCCAATTTTATTAAAATTCCAAAAAAAAATTATTTAATTTCGGTACTTATTATAACAAATAACTTTATATAATGTTTCATCCATTATGGTACATACCTTCATTAAAGTCTATTATCCGTTTAGAATTTGTTATAGAGCAAATATCGAAATAAAAGGAAAGGTAAAGATAAAATAATTAACAATTTGTAAATAATAAAAAATTTTCAATTTAAATATCATTATCCCTTAAATCCATACATACTGTCTATAATATTATCCGTATTATATCCGTAATATATATCAAATAAATTATCCAATTTTATTAAAATTCCAAAAAAAAATTATTTAATTTCGGTACTTATTATAACAAATAACTTTATATAATGTTTCATCCATTATGGTACATACCTTCATTAAAGTCTATTATCCGTTTAGAATTTGTTATAGAGCAAATATCGAAATAAAAGGAAAGGTAAAGATAAAATAATTAACAATTTGTAAATAATAAAAAATTTTCAATTTAAATATCATTATCCCTTAAATCCATACATACTGTCTATAATATTATCCGTATTATATCCGTAATATATATCAAATAAATTATCCAATTTTATTAAAATTCCAAAAAAAAATTATTTAATTTCGGTACTTATTATAACAAATAACTTTATATAATGTTTCATCCATTATGGTACATACCTTCATTAAAGTCTATTATCCGTTTAGAATTTGTTATAGAGCAAATATCGAAATAAAAGAAAGGGTAAAGATAAAATAATTAACAATTTGTAAATAATAAAAAATTTTCAATTTAAATATCATTATCCCTTAAATCCATACATACTGTCTATAATATTATCCGTATTATATCCGTAATATATATCAAATAAATTATCCAATTTTATTAAAATTCCAAAAAAAAATTATTTAATTTCGGTACTTATTATAACAAATAACTTTATATAATGTTTCATCCATTATGGTACATACCTTCATTAAAGTCTATTATCCGTTTAGAATTTGTTATAGAGCAAATATCGAAATAAAAGGAAAGGTAAAGATAAAATAATTAACAATTTGTAAATAATAAAAAATTTTCAATTTAAATATCATTATCCCTTAAATCCATACATACTGTCTATAATATTATCCGTATTATATCCGTAATATATATCAAATAAATTATCCAATTTTATTAAAATTCCAAAAAAAAATTATTTAATTTCGGTACTTATTATAACAAATAACTTTATATAATGTTTCATCCATTATGGTACATACCTTCATTAAAGTCTATTATCCGTTTAGAATTTGTTATAGAGCAAATATCGAAATAAAAGGAAAGGTAAAGATAAAATAATTAACAATTTGTAAATAATAAAAAATTTTCAATTTAAATATCATTATCCCTTAAATCCATACATACTGTCTATAATATTATCCGTATTATATCCGTAATATATATCAAATAAATTATCCAATTTTATTAAAATTCCAAAAAAAAATTATTTAATTTCGGTACTTATTATAACAAATAACTTTATATAATGTTTCATCCATTATGGTACATACCTTCATTAAAGTCTATTATCCGTTTAGAATTTGTTATAGAGCAAATATCGAAATAAAAGGAAAGGTAAAGATAAAATAATTAACAATTTGTAAATAATAAAAAATTTTCAATTTAAATATCATTATCCCTTAAATCCATACATACTGTCTATAATATTATCCGTATTATATCCGTAATATATATCAAATAAATTATCCAATTTTATTAAAATTCCAAAAAAAAATTATTTAATTTCGGTACTTATTATAACAAATAACTTTATATAATGTTTCATCCATTATGGTACATACCTTCATTAAAGTCTATTATCCGTTTAGAATTTGTTATAGAGCAAATATCGAAATAAAAGGAAAGGTAAAGATAAAATAATTAACAATTTGTAAATAATAAAAAATTTTCAATTTAAATATCATTATCCCTTAAATCCATACATACTGTCTATAATATTATCCGTATTATATCCGTAATATATATCAAATAAATTATCCAATTTTATTAAAATTCCAAAAAAAAATTATTTAATTTCGGTACTTATTATAACAAATAACTTTATATAATGTTTCATCCATTATGGTACATACCTTCATTAAAGTCTATTATCCGTTTAGAATTTGTTATAGAGCAAATATCGAAATAAAAGGAAAGGTAAAGATAAAATAATTAACAATTTGTAAATAATAAAAAATTTTCAATTTAAATATCATTATCCCTTAAATCCATACATACTGTCTATAATATTATCCGTATTATATCCGTAATATATATCAAATAAATTATCCAATTTTATTAAAATTCCAAAAAAAAATTATTTAATTTCGGTACTTATTATAACAAATAACTTTATATAATGTTTCATCCATTATGGTACATACCTTCATTAAAGTCTATTATCCGTTTAGAATTTGTTATAGAGCAAATATCGAAATAAAAGAAAGGGTAAAGATAAAATAACTAACAATTTGTAAATAATAAAAAATTTTCAATTTAAATATCATTATCCCTTAAATCCATACATACTGTCTATAATATTATCCGTATTATATCCGTAATATATATCAAATAAATTATCCAATTTTATTAAAATTCCAAAAAAAAATTATTTAATTTCGGTACTTATTATAACAAATAACTTTATATAATGTTTCATCCATTATGGTACATACCTTCATTAAAGTCTATTATCCGTTTAGAATTTGTTATAGAGCAAATATCGAAATAAAAGGAAAGGTAAAGATAAAATAATTAACAATTTGTAAATAATAAAAAATTTTCAATTTAAATATCATTATCCCTTAAATCCATACATACTGTCTATAATATTATCCGTATTATATCCGTAATATATATCAAATAAATTATCCAATTTTATTAAAATTCCAAAAAAAAATTATTTAATTTCGGTACTTATTATAACAAATAACTTTATATAATGTTTCATCCATTATGGTACATACCTTCATTAAAGTCTATTATCCGTTTAGAATTTGTTATAGAGCAAATATCGAAATAAAAGGAAAGGTAAAGATAAAATAATTAACAATTTGTAAATAATAAAAAATTTTCAATTTAAATATCATTATCCCTTAAATCCATACATACTGTCTATAATATTATCCGTATTATATCCGTAATATATATCAAATAAATTATCCAATTTTATTAAAATTCCAAAAAAAAATTATTTAATTTCGGTACTTATTATAACAAATAACTTTATATAATGTTTCATCCATTATGGTACATACCTTCATTAAAGTCTATTATCCGTTTAGAATTTGTTATAGAGCAAATATCGAAATAAAAGGAAAGGTAAAGATAAAATAATTAACAATTTGTAAATAATAAAAAATTTTCAATTTAAATATCATTATCCCTTAAATCCATACATACTGTCTATAATATTATCCGTATTATATCCGT
This sequence comes from Melophagus ovinus, assembly GCA_023089585.1. Taxonomy (NCBI): domain Eukaryota; kingdom Metazoa; phylum Arthropoda; class Insecta; order Diptera; family Hippoboscidae; genus Melophagus; species Melophagus ovinus. The sequence continues at coordinate 114,495 of JAKKIB010000218.1, read as the reverse complement.
AATATATATCAAATAAATTATCCAATTTTATTAAAATTCCAAAAAAAAATTATTTAATTTCGGTACTTATTATAACAAATAACTTTATATAATGTTTCATCCATTATGGTACATACCTTCATTAAAGTCTATTATCCGTTTAGAATTTGTTATAGAGCAAATATCGAAATAAAAGGAAAGGTAAAGATAAAATAATTAACAATTTGTAAATAATAAAAAATTTTCAATTTAAATATCATTATCCCTTAAATCCATACATACTGTCTATAATATTATCCGTATTATATCCGTAATATATATCAAATAAATTATCCAATTTTATTAAAATTCCAAAAAAAAATTATTTAATTTCGGTACTTATTATAACAAATAACTTTATATAATGTTTCATCCATTATGGTACATACCTTCATTAAAGTCTATTATCCGTTTAGAATTTGTTATAGAGCAAATATCGAAATAAAAGGAAAGGTAAAGATAAAATAATTAACAATTTGTAAATAATAAAAAATTTTCAATTTAAATATCATTATCCCTTAAATCCATACATACTGTCTATAATATTATCCGTATTATATCCGTAATATATATCAAATAAATTATCCAATTTTATTAAAATTCCAAAAAAAAATTATTTAATTTCGGTACTTATTATAACAAATAACTTTATATAATGTTTCATCCATTATGGTACATACCTTCATTAAAGTCTATTATCCGTTTAGAATTTGTTATAGAGCAAATATCGAAATAAAAGGAAAGGTAAAGATAAAATAATTAACAATTTGTAAATAATAAAAAATTTTCAATTTAAATATCATTATCCCTTAAATCCATACATACTGTCTATAATATTATCCGTATTATATCCGTAATATATATCAAATAAATTATCCAATTTTATTAAAATTCCAAAAAAAAATTATTTAATTTCGGTACTTATTATAACAAATAACTTTATATAATGTTTCATCCATTATGGTACATACCTTCATTAAAGTCTATTATCCGTTTAGAATTTGTTATAGAGCAAATATCGAAATAAAAGGAAAGGTAAAGATAAAATAATTAACAATTTGTAAATAATAAAAAATTTTCAATTTAAATATCATTATCCCTTAAATCCATACATACTGTCTATAATATTATCCGTATTATATCCGTAATATATATCAAATAAATTATCCAATTTTATTAAAATTCCAAAAAAAAATTATTTAATTTCGGTACTTATTATAACAAATAACTTTATATAATGTTTCATCCATTATGGTACATACCTTCATTAAAGTCTATTATCCGTTTAGAATTTGTTATAGAGCAAATATCGAAATAAAAGGAAAGGTAAAGATAAAATAATTAACAATTTGTAAATAATAAAAAATTTTCAATTTAAATATCATTATCCCTTAAATCCATACATACTGTCTATAATATTATCCGTATTATATCCGTAATATATATCAAATAAATTATCCAATTTTATTAAAATTCCAAAAAAAAATTATTTAATTTCGGTACTTATTATAACAAATAACTTTATATAATGTTTCATCCATTATGGTACATACCTTCATTAAAGTCTATTATCCGTTTAGAATTTGTTATAGAGCAAATATCGAAATAAAAGGAAAGGTAAAGATAAAATAATTAACAATTTGTAAATAATAAAAAATTTTCAATTTAAATATCATTATCCCTTAAATCCATACATACTGTCTATAATATTATCCGTATTATATCCGTAATATATATCAAATAAATTATCCAATTTTATTAAAATTCCAAAAAAAAAATTATTTAATTTCGGTACTTATTATAACAAATAACTTTATATAATGTTTCATCCATTATGGTACATACCTTCATTAAAGTCTATTATCCGTTTAGAATTTGTTATAGAGCAAATATCGAAATAAAAGGAAAGGTAAAGATAAAATAATTAACAATTTGTAAATAATAAAAAATTTTCAATTTAAATATCATTATCCCTTAAATCCATACATACTGTCTATAATATTATCCGTATTATATCCGTAATATATATCAAATAAATTATCCAATTTTATTAAAATTCCAAAAAAAAATTATTTAATTTCGGTACTTATTATAACAAATAACTTTATATAATGTTTCATCCATTATGGTACATACCTTCATTAAAGTCTATTATCCGTTTAGAATTTGTTATAGAGCAAATATCGAAATAAAAGGAAAGGTAAAGATAAAATAATTAACAATTTGTAAATAATAAAAAATTTTCAATTTAAATATCATTATCCCTTAAATCCATACATACTGTCTATAATATTATCCGTATTATATCCGTAATATATATCAAATAAATTATCCAATTTTATTAAAATTCCAAAAAAAAATTATTTAATTTCGGTACTTATTATAACAAATAACTTTATATAATGTTTCATCCATTATGGTACATACCTTCATTAAAGTCTATTATCCGTTTAGAATTTGTTATAGAGCAAATATCGAAATAAAAGGAAAGGTAAAGATAAAATAATTAACAATTTGTAAATAATAAAAAATTTTCAATTTAAATATCATTATCCCTTAAATCCATACATACTGTCTATAATATTATCCGTATTATATCCGTAATATATATCAAATAAATTATCCAATTTTATTAAAATTCCAAAAAAAAATTATTTAATTTCGGTACTTATTATAACAAATAACTTTATATAATGTTTCATCCATTATGGTACATACCTTCATTAAAGTCTATTATCCGTTTAGAATTTGTTATAGAGCAAATATCGAAATAAAAGGAAAGGTAAAGATAAAATAATTAACAATTTGTAAATAATAAAAAATTTTCAATTTAAATATCATTATCCCTTAAATCCATACATACTGTCTATAATATTATCCGTATTATATCCGTAATATATATCAAATAAATTATCCAATTTTATTAAAATTCCAAAAAAAAAATTATTTAATTTCGGTACTTATTATAACAAATAACTTTATATAATGTTTCATCCATTATGGTACATACCTTCATTAAAGTCTATTATCCGTTTAGAATTTGTTATAGAGCAAATATCGAAATAAAAGGAAAGGTAAAGATAAAATAATTAACAATTTGTAAATAATAAAAAATTTTCAATTTAAATATCATTATCCCTTAAATCCATACATACTGTCTATAATATTATCCGTATTATATCCGTAATATATATCAAATAAATTATCCAATTTTATTAAAATTCCAAAAAAAAATTATTTAATTTCGGTACTTATTATAACAAATAACTTTATATAATGTTTCATCCATTATGGTACATACCTTCATTAAAGTCTATTATCCGTTTAGAATTTGTTATAGAGCAAATATCGAAATAAAAGGAAAGGTAAAGATAAAATAATTAACAATTTGTAAATAATAAAAAATTTTCAATTTAAATATCATTATCCCTTAAATCCATACATACTGTCTATAATATTATCCGTATTATATCCGTAATATATATCAAATAAATTATCCAATTTTATTAAAATTCCAAAAAAAAATTATTTAATTTCGGTACTTATTATAACAAATAACTTTATATAATGTTTCATCCATTATGGTACATACCTTCATTAAAGTCTATTATCCGTTTAGAATTTGTTATAGAGCAAATATCGAAATAAAAGGAAAGGTAAAGATAAAATAATTAACAATTTGTAAATAATAAAAAATTTTCAATTTAAATATCATTATCCCTTAAATCCATACATACTGTCTATAATATTATCCGTATTATATCCGTAATATATATCAAATAAATTATCCAATTTTATTAAAATTCCAAAAAAAAATTATTTAATTTCGGTACTTATTATAACAAATAACTTTATATAATGTTTCATCCATTATGGTACATACCTTCATTAAAGTCTATTATCCGTTTAGAATTTGTTATAGAGCAAATATCGAAATAAAAGGAAAGGTAAAGATAAAATAATTAACAATTTGTAAATAATAAAAAATTTTCAATTTAAATATCATTATCCCTTAAATCCATACATACTGTCTATAATATTATCCGTATTATATCCGTAATATATATCAAATAAATTATCCAATTTTATTAAAATTCCAAAAAAAAATTATTTAATTTCGGTACTTATTATAACAAATAACTTTATATAATGTTTCATCCATTATGGTACATACCTTCATTAAAGTCTATTATCCGTTTAGAATTTGTTATAGAGCAAATATCGAAATAAAAGGAAAGGTAAAGATAAAATAATTAACAATTTGTAAATAATAAAAAATTTTCAATTTAAATATCATTATCCCTTAAATCCATACATACTGTCTATAATATTATCCGTATTATATCCGTAATATATATCAAATAAATTATCCAATTTTATTAAAATTCCAAAAAAAAATTATTTAATTTCGGTACTTATTATAACAAATAACTTTATATAATGTTTCATCCATTATGGTACATACCTTCATTAAAGTCTATTATCCGTTTAGAATTTGTTATAGAGCAAATATCGAAATAAAAGGAAAGGTAAAGATAAAATAATTAACAATTTGTAAATAATAAAAAATTTTCAATTTAAATATCATTATCCCTTAAATCCATACATACTGTCTATAATATTATCCGTATTATATCCGTAATATATATCAAATAAATTATCCAATTTTATTAAAATTCCAAAAAAAAATTATTTAATTTCGGTACTTATTATAACAAATAACTTTATATAATGTTTCATCCATTATGGTACATACCTTCATTAAAGTCTATTATCCGTTTAGAATTTGTTATAGAGCAAATATCGAAATAAAAGGAAAGGTAAAGATAAAATAATTAACAATTTGTAAATAATAAAAAATTTTCAATTTAAATATCATTATCCCTTAAATCCATACATACTGTCTATAATATTATCCGTATTATATCCGTAATATATATCAAATAAATTATCCAATTTTATTAAAATTCCAAAAAAAAATTATTTAATTTCGGTACTTATTATAACAAATAACTTTATATAATGTTTCATCCATTATGGTACATACCTTCATTAAAGTCTATTATCCGTTTAGAATTTGTTATAGAGCAAATATCGAAATAAAAGGAAAGGTAAAGATAAAATAATTAACAATTTGTAAATAATAAAAAATTTTCAATTTAAATATCATTATCCCTTAAATCCATACATACTGTCTATAATATTATCCGTATTATATCCGTAATATATATCAAATAAATTATCCAATTTTATTAAAATTCCAAAAAAAAAATTATTTAATTTCGGTACTTATTATAACAAATAACTTTATATAATGTTTCATCCATTATGGTACATACCTTCATTAAAGTCTATTATCCGTTTAGAATTTGTTATAGAGCAAATATCGAAATAAAAGGAAAGGTAAAGATAAAATAATTAACAATTTGTAAATAATAAAAAATTTTCAATTTAAATATCATTATCCCTTAAATCCATACATACTGTCTATAATATTATCCGTATTATATCCGTAATATATATCAAATAAATTATCCAATTTTATTAAAATTCCAAAAAAAAATTATTTAATTTCGGTACTTATTATAACAAATAACTTTATATAATGTTTCATCCATTATGGTACATACCTTCATTAAAGTCTATTATCCGTTTAGAATTTGTTATAGAGCAAATATCGAAATAAAAGGAAAGGTAAAGATAAAATAATTAACAATTTGTAAATAATAAAAAATTTTCAATTTAAATATCATTATCCCTTAAATCCATACATACTGTCTATAATATTATCCGTATTATATCCGTAATATATATCAAATAAATTATCCAATTTTATTAAAATTCCAAAAAAAAATTATTTAATTTCGGTACTTATTATAACAAATAACTTTATATAATGTTTCATCCATTATGGTACATACCTTCATTAAAGTCTATTATCCGTTTAGAATTTGTTATAGAGCAAATATCGAAATAAAAGGAAAGGTAAAGATAAAATAATTAACAATTTGTAAATAATAAAAAATTTTCAATTTAAATATCATTATCCCTTAAATCCATACATACTGTCTATAATATTATCCGTATTATATCCGTAATATATATCAAATAAATTATCCAATTTTATTAAAATTCCAAAAAAAAAATTATTTAATTTCGGTACTTATTATAACAAATAACTTTATATAATGTTTCATCCATTATGGTACATACCTTCATTAAAGTCTATTATCCGTTTAGAATTTGTTATAGAGCAAATATCGAAATAAAAGGAAAGGTAAAGATAAAATAATTAACAATTTGTAAATAATAAAAAATTTTCAATTTAAATATCATTATCCCTTAAATCCATACATACTGTCTATAATATTATCCGTATTATATCCGTAATATATATCAAATAAATTATCCAATTTTATTAAAATTCCAAAAAAAAATTATTTAATTTCGGTACTTATTATAACAAATAACTTTATATAATGTTTCATCCATTATGGTACATACCTTCATTAAAGTCTATTATCCGTTTAGAATTTGTTATAGAGCAAATATCGAAATAAAAGGAAAGGTAAAGATAAAATAATTAACAATTTGTAAATAATAAAAAATTTTCAATTTAAATATCATTATCCCTTAAATCCATACATACTGTCTATAATATTATCCGTATTATATCCGTAATATATATCAAATAAATTATCCAATTTTATTAAAATTCCAAAAAAAAAATTATTTAATTTCGGTACTTATTAAAACAAATAACTTTATATAATGTTTCATCCATTATGGTACATACCTTCATTAAAGTCTATTATCCGTTTAGAATTTGTTATAGAGCAAATATCGAAATAAAAGGAAAGGTAAAGATAAAATAATTAACAATTTGTAAATAATAAAAAATTTTCAATTTAAATATCATTATCCCTTAAATCCATACATACTGTCTATAATATTATCCGTATTATATCCGTAATATATATCAAATAAATTATCCAATTTTATTAAAATTCCAAAAAAAAATTATTTAATTTCGGTACTTATTAAAACAAATAACTTTATATAATGTTTCATCCATTATGGTACATACCTTCATTAAAGTCTATTATCCGTTTAGAATTTGTTATAGAGCAAATATCGAAATAAAAGGAAAGGTAAAGATAAAATAATTAACAATTTGTAAATAATAAAAAATTTTCAATTTAAATATCATTATCCCTTAAATCCATACATACTGTCTATAATATTATCCGTATTATATCCGTAATATATATCAAATAAATTATCCAATTTTATTAAAATTCCAAAAAAAAATTATTTAATTTCGGTACTTATTATAACAAATAACTTTATATAATGTTTCATCCATTATGGTACTTACCTTCATTAAAGTCTATTATCCGTTTAGAATTTGTTATAGAGCAAATATCGAAATAAAAGGAAAGGTAAAGATAAAATAATTAACAATTTGTAAATAATAAAAAATTTTCAATTTAAATATCATTATCCCTTAAATCCATACATTCTGTCTATAATATTATTCGTACTATATCGGTAATATATATCAAATAAATTATCCAATTTTATTAAAATTCCAAAAAAAAATTATTTAATTTTGGTACTTATTATAACAAATAACTTTATATAATGTTTCATCCATTATGGTACATACCTTCATTAAAGTCTATTATCCGTTTAGAATTTGTTATAGAGCAAATATCGAAATAAAAGGAAAGGTAAAGATAAAATAATTAACAATTTGTAAATAATAAAAAATTTTCAATTTAAATATCATTATCCCTTAAATCCATACATACTGTCTATAATATTATCCGTATTATATCCGTAATATATATCAAATAAATTATCCAATTTTATTAAAATTCCAAAAAAAAATTATTTAATTTCGGTACTTATTATAACAAATAACTTTATATAATGTTTCATCCATTATGGTACATACCTTCATTAAAGTCTATTATCCGTTTAGAATTTGTTATAGAGCAAATATCGAAATAAAAGGAAAGGTAAAGATAAAATAATTAACAATTTGTAAATAATAAAAAATTTTCAATTTAAATATCATTATCCCTTAAATCCATACATACTGTCTATAATATTATCCGTATTATATCCGTAATATATATCAAATAAATTATCCAATTTTATTAAAATTCCAAAAAAAAATTATTTAATTTCGGTACTTATTAAAACAAATAACTTTATATAATGTTTCATCCATTATGGTACATACCTTCATTAAAGTCTATTATCCGTTTAGAATTTGTTATAGAGCAAATATCGAAATAAAAGGAAAGGTAAAGATAAAATAATTAACAATTTGTAAATAATAAAAAATTTTCAATTTAAATATCATTATCCCTTAAATCCATACATACTGTCTATAATATTATCCGTATTATATCCGTAATATATATCAAATAAATTATCCAATTTTATTAAAATTCCAAAAAAAAATTATTTAATTTCGGTACTTATTAAAACAAATAACTTTATATAATGTTTCATCCATTATGGTACATACCTTCATTAAAGTCTATTATCCGTTTAGAATTTGTTATAGAGCAAATATCGAAATAAAAGGAAAGGTAAAGATAAAATAATTAACAATTTGTAAATAATAAAAAATTTTCAATTTAAATATCATTATCCCTTAAATCCATACATACTGTCTATAATATTATCCGTATTATATCCGTAATATATATCAAATAAATTATCCAATTTTATTAAAATTCCAAAAAAAAATTATTTAATTTCGGTACTTATTATAACAAATAACTTTATATAATGTTTCATCCATTATGGTACATACCTTCATTAAAGTCTATTATCCGTTTAGAATTTGTTATAGAGCAAATATCGAAATAAAAGGAAAGGTAAAGATAAAATAATTAACAATTTGTAAATAATAAAAAATTTTCAATTTAAATATCATTATCCCTTAAATCCATACATACTGTCTATAATATTATCCGTATTATATCCGTAATATATATCAAATAAATTATCCAATTTTATTAAAATTCCAAAAAAAAATTATTTAATTTCGGTACTTATTAAAACAAATAACTTTATATAATGTTTCATCCATTATGGTACATACCTTCATTAAAGTCTATTATCCGTTTAGAATTTGTTATAGAGCAAATATCGAAATAAAAGGAAAGGTAAAGATAAAATAATTAACAATTTGTAAATAATAAAAAATTTTCAATTTAAATATCATTATCCCTTAAATCCATACATACTGTCTATAATATTATCCGTATTATATCCGTAATATATATCAAATAAATTATCCAATTTTATTAAAATTCCAAAAAAAATTATTTAATTTAATAACTTTATATAATGTTTCATCCATTATGGTACATACCTTCATTAAAGTCTATTATCCGTTTAGAATTTGTTATAGAGCAAATATCGAAATAAAAGGAAAGGTAAAGATAAAATAATTAACAATTTGTAAATAATAAAAAATTTTCAATTTAAATATCATTATCCCTTAAATCCATACATACTGTCTATAATATTATCCGTATTATATCCGTAATATATATCAAATAAATTATCCAATTTTATTAAAATTCCAAAAAAAAATTATTTAATTTCGGTACTTATTAAAACAAATAACTTTATATAATGTTTCATCCATTATGGTACATACCTTCATTAAAGTCTATTATCCGTTTAGAATTTGTTATAGAGCAAATATCGAAATAAAAGGAAAGGTAAAGATAAAATAATTAACAATTTGTAAATAATAAAAAATTTTCAATTTAAATATCATTATCCCTTAAATCCATACATACTGTCTATAATATTATCCGTATTATATCCGTAATATATATCAAATAAATTATCCAATTTTATTAAAATTCCAAAAAAAAAATTATTTAATTTCGGTACTTATTATAACAAATAACTTTATATAATGTTTCATCCATTATGGTACATACCTTCATTAAAGTCTATTATCCGTTTAGAATTTGTTATAGAGCAAATATCGAAATAAAAGGAAAGGTAAAGATAAAATAATTAACAATTTGTAAATAATAAAAAATTTTCAATTTAAATATCATTATCCCTTAAATCCATACATACTGTCTATAATATTATCCGTATTATATCCGTAATATATATCAAATAAATTATCCAATTTTATTAAAATTCCAAAAAAAAATTATTTAATTTCGGTACTTATTAAAACAAATAACTTTATATAATGTTTCATCCATTATGGTACATACCTTCATTAAAGTCTATTATCCGTTTAGAATTTGTTATAGAGCAAATATCGAAATAAAAGGAAAGGTAAAGATAAAATAATTAACAATTTGTAAATAATAAAAAATTTTCAATTTAAATATCATTATCCCTTAAATCCATACATACTGTCTATAATATTATCCGTATTATATCCGTAATATATATCAAATAAATTATCCAATTTTATTAAAATTCCAAAAAAAAATTATTTAATTTCGGTACTTATTAAAACAAATAACTTTATATAATGTTTCATCCATTATGGTACATACCTTCATTAAAGTCTATTATCCGTTTAGAATTTGTTATAGAGCAAATATCGAAATAAAAGGAAAGGTAAAGATAAAATAATTAACAATTTGTAAATAATAAAAAATTTTCAATTTAAATATCATTATCCCTTAAATCCATACATACTGTCTATAATATTATCCGTATTATATCCGTAATATATATCAAATAAATTATCCAATTTTATTAAAATTCCAAAAAAAAATTATTTAATTTCGGTACTTATTATAACAAATAACTTTATATAATGTTTCATCCATTATGGTACATACCTTCATTAAAGTCTATTATCCGTTTAGAATTTGTTATAGAGCAAATATCGAAATAAAAGGAAAGGTAAAGATAAAATAATTAACAATTTGTAAATAATAAAAAATTTTCAATTTAAATATCATTATCCCTTAAATCCATACATACTGTCTATAATATTATCCGTATTATATCCGTAATATATATCAAATAAATTATCCAATTTTATTAAAATTCCAAAAAAAAATTATTTAATTTCGGTACTTATTAAAACAAATAACTTTATATAATGTTTCATCCATTATGGTACATACCTTCATTAAAGTCTATTATCCGTTTAGAATTTGTTATAGAGCAAATATCGAAATAAAAGGAAAGGTAAAGATAAAATAATTAACAATTTGTAAATAATAAAAAATTTTCAATTTAAATATCATTATCCCTTAAATCCATACATACTGTCTATAATATTATCCGTATTATATCCGTAATATATATCAAATAAATTATCCAATTTTATTAAAATTCCAAAAAAAAATTATTTAATTTCGGTACTTATTAAAACAAATAACTTTATATAATGTTTCATCCATTATGGTACATACCTTCATTAAAGTCTATTATCCGTTTAGAATTTGTTATAGAGCAAATATCGAAATAAAAGGAAAGGTAAAGATAAAATAATTAACAATTTGTAAATAATAAAAAATTTTCAATTTAAATATCATTATCCCTTAAATCCATACATACTGTCTATAATATTATCCGTATTATATCCGTAATATATATCAAATAAATTATCCAATTTTATTAAAATTCCAAAAAAAAAATTATTTAATTTCGGTACTTATTAAACAAATAACTTTATATAATGTTTCATCCATTATGGTACATACCTTCATTAAAGTCTATTATCCGTTTAGAATTTGTTATAGAGCAAATATCGAAATAAAAGGAAAGGTAAAGATAAAATAATTAACAATTTGTAAATAATAAAAAATTTTCAATTTAAATATCATTATCCCTTAAATCCATACATACTGTCTATAATATTATCCGTATTATATCCGTAATATATATCAAATAAATTATCCAATTTTATTAAAATTCCAAAAAAAAATTATTTAATTTCGGTACTTATTAAAACAAATAACTTTATATAATGTTTCATCCATTATGGTACATACCTTCATTAAAGTCTATTATCCGTTTAGAATTTGTTATAGAGCAAATATCGAAATAAAAGGAAAGGTAAAGATAAAATAATTAACAATTTGTAAATAATAAAAAATTTTCAATTTAAATATCATTATCCCTTAAATCCATACATACTGTCTATAATATTATCCGTATTATATCCGTAATATATATCAAATAAATTATCCAATTTTATTAAAATTCCAAAAAAAAATTATTTAATTTCGGTACTTATTAAACAAATAACTTTATATAATGTTTCATCCATTATGGTACATACCTTCATTAAAGTCTATTATCCGTTTAGAATTTGTTATAGAGCAAATATCGAAATAAAAGGAAAGGTAAAGATAAAATAATTAACAATTTGTAAATAATAAAAAATTTTCAATTTAAATATCATTATCCCTTAAATCCATACATACTGTCTATAATATTATCCGTATTATATCCGTAATATATATCAAATAAATTATCCAATTTTATTAAAATTCCAAAAAAAAATTATTTAATTTCGGTACTTATTAAAACAAATAACTTTATATAATGTTTCATCCATTATGGTACATACCTTCATTAAAGTCTATTATCCGTTTAGAATTTGTTATAGAGCAAATATCGAAATAAAAGGAAAGGTAAAGATAAAATAATTAACAATTTGTAAATAATAAAAAATTTTCAATTTAAATATCATTATCCCTTAAATCCATACATACTGTCTATAATATTATCCGTATTATATCCGTAATATATATCAAATAAATTATCCAATTTTATTAAAATTCCAAAAAAAAATTATTTAATTTCGGTACTTATTAAAACAAATAACTTTATATAATGTTTCATCCATTATGGTACATACCTTCATTAAAGTCTATTATCCGTTTAGAATTTGTTATAGAGCAAATATCGAAATAAAAGGAAAGGTAAAGATAAAATAATTAACAATTTGTAAATAATAAAAAATTTTCAATTTAAATATCATTATCCCTTAAATCCATACATACTGTCTATAATATTATCCGTATTATATCCGTAATATATATCAAATAAATTATCCAATTTTATTAAAATTCCAAAAAAAAATTATTTAATTTCGGTACTTATTATAACAAATAACTTTATATAATGTTTCATCCATTATGGTACGTACCTTCATTAAAGTCTATTATCCGTTTAGAATTTGTTATAGAGCAAATATCGAAATAAAAGGAAAGGTAAAGATAAAATAATTAACAATTTGTAAATAATAAAAAATTTTCAATTTAAATATCATTATCCCTTAAATCCATACATACTGTCTATAATATTATCCGTATTATATCCGTAATATATATCAAATAAATTATCCAATTTTATTAAAATTCCAAAAAAAAATTATTTAATTTCGGTACTTATTAAAACAAATAACTTTATATAATGTTTCATCCATTATGGTACATACCTTCATTAAAGTCTATTATCCGTTTAGAATTTGTTATAGAGCAAATATCGAAATAAAAGGAAAGGTAAAGATAAAATAATTAACAATTTGTAAATAATAAAAAATTTTCAATTTAAATATCATTATCCCTTAAATCCATACATACTGTCTATAATATTATCCGTATTATATCCGTAATGTATATCAAATAAATTATCCAATTTTATTAAAATGCCAAAAAAAATTATTTAATTTCGGTACTTATTATAACAAATAACTTTATATAATGTTTCATCCATTATGGTACATACCTTCATTAAAGTCTATTATCCGTTTAGAATTTGTTATAGAGCAAATATCGAAATAAAAGGAAAGGTAAAGATAAAATAATTAACAATTTGTAAATAATAAAAAATTTTCAATTTAAATATCATTATCCCTTAAATCCATACATACTGTCTATAATATTATCCGTATTATATCCGTAATATATATCAAATAAATTATCCAATTTTATTAAAATTCCAAAAAAAAATTATTTAATTTCGGTACTTATTAAACAAATAACTTTATATAATGTTTCATCCATTATGGTACATACCTTCATTAAAGTCTATTATCCGTTTAGAATTTGTTATAGAGCAAATATCGAAATAAAAGGAAAGGTAAAGATAAAATAATTAACAATTTGTAAATAATAAAAAATTTTCAATTTAAATATCATTATCCCTTAAATCCATACATACTGTCTATAATATTATCCGTATTATATCCGTAATATATATCAAATAAATTATCCAATTTTATTAAAATTCCAAAAAAAAATTATTTAATTTCGGTACTTATTAAAACAAATAACTTTATATAATGTTTCATCCATTATGGTACATACCTTCATTAAAGTCTATTATCCGTTTAGAATTTGTTATAGAGCAAATATCGAAATAAAAGGAAAGGTAAAGATAAAATAATTAACAATTTGTAAATAATAAAAAATTTTCAATTTAAATATCATTATCCCTTAAATCCATACATACTGTCTATAATATTATCCGTATTATATCCGTAATATATATCAAATAAATTATCCAATTTTATTAAAATTCCAAAAAAAAAATTATTTAATTTCGGTACTTATTAAAACATATAATGTTTCATCCATTATGGTACATACCTTCATTAAAGTCTATTATCCGTTTAGAATTTGTTATAGAGCAAATATCGAAATAAAAGGAAAGGTAAAGATAAAATAATTAACAATTTGTAAATAATAAAAAATTTTCAATTTAAATATCATTATCCCTTAAATCCATACATACTGTCTATAATATTATCCGTATTATATCCGTAATATATATCAAATAAATTATCCAATTTTATTAAAATTCCAAAAAAAAATTATTTAATTTCGGTACTTATTAAAACAAATAACTTTATATAATGTTTCATCCATTATGGTACATACCTTCATTAAAGTCTATTATCCGTTTAGAATTTGTTATAGAGCAAATATCGAAATAAAAGGAAAGGTAAAGATAAAATAATTAACAATTTGTAAATAATAAAAAATTTTCAATTTAAATATCATTATCCCTTAAATCCATACATACTGTCTATAATATTATCCGTATTATATCCGTAATATATATCAAATAAATTATCCAATTTTATTAAAATTCCAAAAAAAAATTATTTAATTTCGGTACTTATTATAACAAATAACTTTATATAATGTTTCATCCATTATGGTACATACCTTCATTAAAGTCTATTATCCGTTTAGAATTTGTTATAGAGCAAATATCGAAATAAAAGGAAAGGTAAAGATAAAATAATTAACAATTTGTAAATAATAAAAAATTTTCAATTTAAATATCATTATCCCTTAAATCCATACATACTGTCTATAATATTATCCGTATTATATCCGTAATATATATCAAATAAATTATCCAATTTTATTAAAATTCCAAAAAAAAATTATTTAATTTCGGTACTTATTAAAACAAATAACTTTATATAATGTTTCATCCATTATGGTACATACCTTCATTAAAGTCTATTATCCGTTTAGAATTTGTTATAGAGCAAATATCGAAATAAAAGGAAAGGTAAAGATAAAATAATTAACAATTTGTAAATAATAAAAAATTTTCAATTTAAATATCATTATCCCTTAAATCCATACATACTGTCTATAATATTATCCGTATTATATCCGTAATATATATCAAATAAATTATCCAATTTTATTAAAATTCCAAAAAAAAATTATTTAATTTCGGTACTTATTAAAACAAATAACTTTATATAATGTTTCATCCATTATGGTACATACCTTCATTAAAGTCTATTATCCGTTTAGAATTTGTTATAGAGCAAATATCGAAATAAAAGGAAAGGTAAAGATAAAATAATTAACAATTTGTAAATAATAAAAAATTTTCAATTTTATCATTATCCCTTAAATCCATACATACCTATAATATTATCCGTATTATATCCGTAATATATATCAAATAAATTATCCAATTTTATTAAAATTCCAAAAAAAAATTATTTAATTTCGGTACTTATTAAAACAAATAACTTTATATAATGTTTCATCCATTATGGTACATACCTTCATTAAAGTCTATTATCCGTTTAGAATTTGTTATAGAGCAAATATCGAAATAAAAGGAAAGGTAAAGATAAAATAATTAACAATTTGTAAATAATAAAAAATTTTCAATTTAAATATCATTATCCCTTAAATCCATACATACTGTCTATAATATTATCCGTATTATATCCGTAATATATATCAAATAAATTATCCAATTTTATTAAAATTCCAAAAAAAAATTATTTAATTTCGGTACTTATTAAAACAAATAACTTTATATAATGTTTCATCCATTATGGTACATACCTTCATTAAAGTCTATTATCCGTTTAGAATTTGTTATAGAGCAAATATCGAAATAAAAGGAAAGGTAAAGATAAAATAATTAACAATTTGTAAATAATAAAAAATTTTCAATTTAAATATCATTATCCCTTAAATCCATACATACTGTCTATAATATTATCCGTATTATATCCGTAATATATATCAAATAAATTATCCAATTTTATTAAAATTCCAAAAAAAAATTATTTAATTTCGGTACTTATTAAAACAAATAACTTTATATAATGTTTCATCCATTATGGTACATACCTTCATTAAAGTCTATTATCCGTTTAGAATTTGTTATAGAGCAAATATCGAAATAAAAGGAAAGGTAAAGATAAAATAATTAACAATTTGTAAATAATAAAAAATTTTCAATTTAAATATCATTATCCCTTAAATCCATACATACTGTCTATAATATTATCCGTATTATATCCGTAATATATATCAAATAAATTATCCAATTTTATTAAAATTCCAAAAAAAAATTATTTAATTTCGGTACTTATTAAAACAAATAACTTTATATAATGTTTCATCCATTATGGTACATACCTTCATTAAAGTCTATTATCCGTTTAGAATTTGTTATAGAGCAAATATCGAAATAAAAGGAAAGGTAAAGATAAAATAATTAACAATTTGTAAATAATAAAAAATTTTCAATTTAAATATCATTATCCCTTAAATCCATACATACTGTCTATAATATTATCCGTATTATATCCGTAATATATATCAAATAAATTATCCAATTTTATTAAAATTCCAAAAAAAAATTATTTAATTTCGGTACTTATTAAACAAATAACTTTATATAATGTTTCATCCATTATGGTACATACCTTCATTAAAGTCTATTATCCGTTTAGAATTTGTTATAGAGCAAATATCGAAATAAAAGGAAAGGTAAAGATAAAATAATTAACAATTTGTAAATAATAAAAAATTTTCAATTTAAATATCATTATCCCTTAAATCCATACATACTGTCTATAATATTATCCGTATTATATCCGTAATATATATCAAATAAATTATCCAATTTTATTAAAATTCCAAAAAAAAATTATTTAATTTCGGTACTTATTAAAACAAATAACTTTATATAATGTTTCATCCATTATGGTACATACCTTCATTAAAGTCTATTATCCGTTTAGAATTTGTTATAGAGCAAATATCGAAATAAAAGGAAAGGTAAAGATAAAATAATTAACAATTTGTAAATAATAAAAAATTTTCAATTTAAATATCATTATCCCTTAAATCCATACATACTGTCTATAATATTATCCGTATTATATCCGTAATATATATCAAATAAATTATCCAATTTTATTAAAATTCCAAAAAAAAAATTATTTAATTTCGGTACTTATTAAAACAAATAACTTTATATAATGTTTCATCCATTATGGTACATACCTTCATTAAAGTCTATTATCCGTTTAGAATTTGTTATAGAGCAAATATCGAAATAAAAGGAAAGGTAAAGATAAAATAATTAACAATTTGTAAATAATAAAAAATTTTCAATTTAAATATCATTATCCCTTAAATCCATACATACTGTCTATAATATTATCCGTATTATATCCGTAATATATATCAAATAAATTATCCAATTTTATTAAAATTCCAAAAAAAAATTATTTAATTTCGGTACTTATTAAAACAAATAACTTTATATAATGTTTCATCCATTATGGTACATACCTTCATTAAAGTCTATTATCCGTTTAGAATTTGTTATAGAGCAAATATCGAAATAAAAGGAAAGGTAAAGATAAAATAATTAACAATTTGTAAATAATAAAAAATTTTCAATTTAAATATCATTATCCCTTAAATCCATACATACTGTCTATAATATTATCCGTATTATATCCGTAATATATATCAAATAAATTATCCAATTTTATTAAAATTCCAAAAAAAAATTATTTAATTTCGGTACTTATTAAAACAAATAACTTTATATAATGTTTCATCCATTATGGTACATACCTTCATTAAAGTCTATTATCCGTTTAGAATTTGTTATAGAGCAAATATCGAAATAAAAGGAAAGGTAAAGATAAAATAATTAACAATTTGTAAATAATAAAAAATTTTCAATTTAAATATCATTATCCCTTAAATCCATACATACTGTCTATAATATTATCCGTATTATATCCGTAATATATATCAAATAAATTATCCAATTTTATTAAAATTCCAAAAAAAAATTATTTAATTTCGGTACTTATTAAAACAAATAACTTTATATAATGTTTCATCCATTATGGTACATACCTTCATTAAAGTCTATTATCCGTTTAGAATTTGTTATAGAGCAAATATCGAAATAAAAGAAAGGTAAAGATAAAATAATTAACAATTTGTAAATAATAAAAAATTTTTCATTATCCCTTAAAATATCATATCTATAATATTATCCGTATTATATCCGTAATATATATCAAATAAATTATCCAATTTTATTAAAATTCCAAAAAAAAATTATTTAATTTCGGTACTTATTATAACAAATAACTTTATATAATGTTTCATCCATTATGGTACATACCTTCATTAAAGTCTATTATCCGTTTAGAATTTGTTATAGAGCAAATATCGAAATAAAAGGAAAGGTAAAGATAAAATAATTAACAATTTGTAAATAATAAAAAATTTTCAATTTAAATATCATTATCCCTTAAATCCATACATACTGTCTATAATATTATCCGTATTATATCCGTAATATATATCAAATAAATTATCCAATTTTATTAAAATTCCAAAAAAAAATTATTTAATTTCGGTACTTATTAAAACAAATAACTTTATATAATGTTTCATCCATTATGGTACATACCTTCATTAAAGTCTATTATCCGTTTAGAATTTGTTATAGAGCAAATATCGAAATAAAAGGAAAGGTAAAGATAAAATAATTAACAATTTGTAAATAATAAAAAATTTTCAATTTAAATATCATTATCCCTTAAATCCATACATACTGTCTATAATATTATCCGTATTATATCCGTAATATATATCAAATAAATTATCCAATTTTATTAAAATTCCAAAAAAAAAATTATTTAATTTCGGTACTTATTAAAACAAATAACTTTATATAATGTTTCATCCATTATGGTACATACCTTCATTAAAGTCTATTATCCGTTTAGAATTTGTTATAGAGCAAATATCGAAATAAAAGGAAAGGTAAAGATAAAATAATTAACAATTTGTAAATAATAAAAAATTTTCAATTTAAATATCATTATCCCTTAAATCCATACATACTGTCTATAATATTATCCGTATTATATCCGTAATATATATCAAATAAATTATCCAATTTTATTAAAATGCCAAAAAAAAATTATTTAATTTCGGTACTTATTATAACAAATAACTTTATATAATGTTTCATCCATTATGGTACATACCTTCATTAAAGTCTATTATCCGTTTAGAATTTGTTATAGAGCAAATATCGAAATAAAAGGAAAGGTAAAGATAAAATAATTAACAATTTGTAAATAATAAAAAATTTTCAATTTAAATATCATTATCCCTTAAATCCATACATACTGTCTATAATATTATCCGTATTATATCCGTAATATATATCAAATAAATTATCCAATTTTATTAAAATTCCAAAAAAAAATTATTTAATTTCGGTACTTATTATAAACAAATAACTTTATATAATGTTTCATCCATTATGGTACATACCTTCATTAAAGTCTATTATCCGTTTAGAATTTGTTATAGAGCAAATATCGAAATAAAAGGAAAGGTAAAGATAAAATAATTAACAATTTGTAAATAATAAAAAATTTTCAATTTAAATATCATTATCCCTTAAATCCATACATACTGTCTATAATATTATCCGTATTATATCCGTAATATATATCAAATAAATTATCCAATTTTATTAAAATTCCAAAAAAAAATTATTTAATTTCGGTACTTATTAAACAAATAACTTTATATAATGTTTCATCCATTATGGTACATACCTTCATTAAAGTCTATTATCCGTTTAGAATTTGTTATAGAGCAAATATCGAAATAAAAGGAAAGGTAAAGATAAAATAATTAACAATTTGTAAATAATAAAAAATTTTCAATTTAACTATCGTTATCCCATACATACTGTCTATAATATTATCTGTATTATATCCGTAATATATATCAAATAAATTATCCAATTTTATTAAAATTCCAAAAAAAAATTATTTAATTTCGGTACTTATTAAAACAAATAACTTTATATAATGTTTCATCCATTATGGTACATACCTTCATTAAAGTCTATTATCCGTTTAGAATTTGTTATAGAGCAAATATCGAAATAAAAGGAAAGGTAAAGATAAAATAATTAACAATTTGTAAATAATAAAAAATTTTCAATTTAAATATCATTATCCCTTAAATCCATACATACTGTCTATAATATTATCCGTATTATATCCGTAATATATATCAAATAAATTATCCAATTTTATTAAAATTCCAAAAAAAAATTATTTAATTTCGGTACTTATTAAAACAAATAACTTTATATAATGTTTCATCCATTATGGTACATACCTTCATTAAAGTCTATTATCCGTTTAGAATTTGTTATAGAGCAAATATCGAAATAAAAGGAAAGGTAAAGATAAAATAATTAACAATTTGTAAATAATAAAAAATTTTCAATTTAAATATCATTATCCCTTAAATCCATACATACTGTCTATAATATTATCCGTATTATATCCGTAATATATATCAAATAAATTATCCAATTTTATTAAAATTCCAAAAAAAAATTATTTAATTTCGGTACTTATTATAACAAATAACTTTATATAATGTTTCATCCATTATGGTACATACCTTCATTAAAGTCTATTATCCGTTTAGAATTTGTTATAGAGCAAATATCGAAATAAAAGGAAAGGTAAAGATAAAATAATTAACAATTTGTAAATAATAAAAAATTTTCAATTTAAATATCATTATCCCTTAAATCCATACATACTGTCTATAATATTATCCGTATTATATCCGTAATATATATCAAATAAATTATCCAATTTTATTAAAATTCCAAAAAAAAATTATTTAATTTCGGTACTTATTAAACAAATAACTTTATATAATGTTTCATCCATTATGGTACATACCTTCATTAAAGTCTATTATCCGTTTAGAATTTGTTATAGAGCAAATATCGAAATAAAAGAAAAGGTAAAGATAAAATAATTAACAATTTGTAAATAATAAAAAATTTTCAATTTAAATATCATTATCCCTTAAATCCATACATACTGTCTATAATATTATCCGTATTATATCCGTAATATATATCAAATAAATTATCCAATTTTATTAAAATTCCAAAAAAAAATTATTTAATTTCGGTACTTATTAAAACAAATAACTTTATATAATGTTTCATCCATTATGGTACATACCTTCATTAAAGTCTATTATCCGTTTAGAATTTGTTATAGAGCAAATATCGAAATAAAAGGAAAGGTAAAGATAAAATAATTAACAATTTGTAAATAATAAAAAATTTTCAATTTAAATATCATTATCCCTTAAATCCATACATACTGTCTATAATATTATCCGTATTATATCCGTAATATATATCAAATAAATTATCCAATTTTATTAAAATTCCAAAAAAAAATTATTTAATTTCGGTACTTATTAAAACAAATAACTTTATATAATGTTTCATCCATTATGGTACATACCTTCATTAAAGTCTATTATCCGTTTAGAATTTGTTATAGAGCAAATATCGAAATAAAAGGAAAGGTAAAGATAAAATAATTAACAATTTGTAAATAATAAAAAATTTTCAATTTAAATATCATTATCCCTTAAATCCATACATACTGTCTATAATATTATCCGTATTATATCCGTAATATATATCAAATAAATTATCCAATTTTATTAAAATTCCAAAAAAAAATTATTTAATTTCGGTACTTATTAAAACAAATAACTTTATATAATGTTTCATCCATTATGGTACATACCTTCATTAAAGTCTATTATCCGTTTAGAATTTGTTATAGAGCAAATATCGAAATAAAAGGAAAGGTAAAGATAAAATAATTAACAATTTGTAAATAATAAAAAATTTTCAATTTAAATATCATTATCCCTTAAATCCATACATACTGTCTATAATATTATCCGTATTATATCCGTAATATATATCAAATAAATTATCCAATTTTATTAAAATTCCAAAAAAAAATTATTTAATTTCGGTACTTATTAAAACAAATAACTTTATATAATGTTTCATCCATTATGGTACATACCTTCATTAAAGTCTATTATCCGTTTAGAATTTGTTATAGAGCAAATATCGAAATAAAAGGAAAGGTAAAGATAAAATAATTAACAATTTGTAAATAATAAAAAATTTTCAATTTAAATATCATTATCCCTTAAATCCATACATACTGTCTATAATATTATCCGTATTATATCCGTAATATATATCAAATAAATTATCCAATTTTATTAAAATTCCAAAAAAAAATTATTTAATTTCGGTACTTATTAAAACAAATAACTTTATATAATGTTTCATCCATTATGGTACATACCTTCATTAAAGTCTATTATCCGTTTAGAATTTGTTATAGAGCAAATATCGAAATAAAAGGAAAGGTAAAGATAAAATAATTAACAATTTGTAAATAATAAAAAATTTTCAATTTAAATATCATTATCCCTTAAATCCATACATACTGTCTATAATATTATCCGTATTATATCCGTAATATATATCAAATAAATTATCCAATTTTATTAAAATTCCAAAAAAAAATTATTTAATTTCGGTACTTATTAAAACAAATAACTTTATATAATGTTTCATCCATTATGGTACATACCTTCATTAAAGTCTATTATCCGTTTAGAATTTGTTATAGAGCAAATATCGAAATAAAAGGAAAGGTAAAGATAAAATAATTAACAATTTGTAAATAATAAAAAATTTTCAATTTAAATATCATTATCCCTTAAATCCATACATACTGTCTATAATATTATCCGTATTATATCCGTAATATATATCAAATAAATTATCCAATTTTATTAAAATTCCAAAAAAAAATTATTTAATTTCGGTACTTATTAAAACAAATAACTTTATATAATGTTTCATCCATTATGGTACATACCTTCATTAAAGTCTATTATCCGTTTAGAATTTGTTATAGAGCAAATATCGAAATAAAAGGAAAGGTAAAGATAAAATAATTAACAATTTGTAAATAATAAAAAATTTTCAATTTAAATATCATTATCCCTTAAATCCATACATACTGTCTATAATATTATCCGTATTATATCCGTAATATATATCAAATAAATTATCCAATTTTATTAAAATTCCAAAAAAAAATTATTTAATTTCGGTACTTATTAAAACAAATAACTTTATATAATGTTTCATCCATTATGGTACATACCTTCATTAAAGTCTATTATCCGTTTAGAATTTGTTATAGAGCAAATATCGAAATAAAAGGAAAGGTAAAGATAAAATAATTAACAATTTGTAAATAATAAAAAATTTTCAATTTAAATATCATTATCCCTTAAATCCATACATACTGTCTATAATATTATCCGTATTATATCCGTAATATATATCAAATAAATTATCCAATTTTATTAAAATTCCAAAAAAAAATTATTTAATTTCGGTACTTATTAAAACAAATAACTTTATATAATGTTTCATCCATTATGGTACATACCTTCATTAAAGTCTATTATCCGTTTAGAATTTGTTATAGAGCAAATATCGAAATAAAAGGAAAGGTAAAGATAAAATAATTAACAATTTGTAAATAATAAAAAATTTTCAATTTAAATATCATTATCCCTTAAATCCATACATACTGTCTATAATATTATCCGTATTATATCCGTAATATATATCAAATAAATTATCCAATTTTATTAAAATTCCAAAAAAAAATTATTTAATTTCGGTACTTATTAAAACAAATAACTTTATATAATGTTTCATCCATTATGGTACATACCTTCATTAAAGTCTATTATCCGTTTAGAATTTGTTATAGAGCAAATATCGAAATAAAAGGAAAGGTAAAGATAAAATAATTAACAATTTGTAAATAATAAAAAATTTTCAATTTAAATATCATTATCCCTTAAATCCATACATACTGTCTATAATATTATCCGTATTATATCCGTAATATATATCAAATAAATTATCCAATTTTATTAAAATTCCAAAAAAAAATTATTTAATTTCGGTACTTATTAAAACAAATAACTTTATATAATGTTTCATCCATTATGGTACATACCTTCATTAAAGTCTATTATCCGTTTAGAATTTGTTATAGAGCAAATATCGAAATAAAAGGAAAGGTAAAGATAAAATAATTAACAATTTGTAAATAATAAAAAATTTTCAATTTAAATATCATTATCCCTTAAATCCATACATACTGTCTATAATATTATCCGTATTATATCCGTAATATATATCAAATAAATTATCCAATTTTATTAAAATTCCAAAAAAAAAATTATTTAATTTCGGTACTTATTAAAACAAATAACTTTATATAATGTTTCATCCATTATGGTACATACCTTCATTAAAGTCTATTATCCGTTTAGAATTTGTTATAGAGCAAATATCGAAATAAAAGGAAAGGTAAAGATAAAATAATTAACAATTTGTAAATAATAAAAAATTTTCAATTTAAATATCATTATCCCTTAAATCCATACATACTGTCTATAATATTATCCGTATTATATCCGTAATATATATCAAATAAATTATCCAATTTTATTAAAATTCCAAAAAAAAATTATTTAATTTCGGTACTTATTAAAACAAATAACTTTATATAATGTTTCATCCATTATGGTACATACCTTCATTAAAGTCTATTATCCGTTTAGAATTTGTTATAGAGCAAATATCGAAATAAAAGGAAAGGTAAAGATAAAATAATTAACAATTTGTAAATAATAAAAAATTTTCAATTTAAATATCATTATCCCTTAAATCCATACATACTGTCTATAATATTATCCGTATTATATCCGTAATATATATCAAATAAATTATCCAATTTTATTAAAATTCCAAAAAAAAATTATTTAATTTCGGTACTTATTAAAACAAATAACTTTATATAATGTTTCATCCATTATGGTACATACCTTCATTAAAGTCTATTATCCGTTTAGAATTTGTTATAGAGCAAATATCGAAATAAAAGGAAAGGTAAAGATAAAATAATTAACAATTTGTAAATAATAAAAAATTTTCAATTTAAATATCATTATCCCTTAAATCCATACATACTGTCTATAATATTATCCGTATTATATCCGTAATATATATCAAATAAATTATCCAATTTTATTAAAATTCCAAAAAAAAATTATTTAATTTCGGTACTTATTAAAACAAATAACTTTATATAATGTTTCATCCATTATGGTACATACCTTCATTAAAGTCTATTATCCGTTTAGAATTTGTTATAGAGCAAATATCGAAATAAAAGGAAAGGTAAAGATAAAATAATTAACAATTTGTAAATAATAAAAAATTTTCAATTTAAATATCATTATCCCTTAAATCCATACATACTGTCTATAATATTATCCGTATTATATCCGTAATATATATCAAATAAATTATCCAATTTTATTAAAATTCCAAAAAAAAAATTATTTAATTTCGGTACTTATTAAAACAAATAACTTTATATAATGTTTCATCCATTATGGTACATACCTTCATTAAAGTCTATTATCCGTTTAGAATTTGTTATAGAGCAAATATCGAAATAAAAGGAAAGGTAAAGATAAAATAATTAACAATTTGTAAATAATAAAAAATTTTCAATTTAAATATCATTATCCCTTAAATCCATACATACTGTCTATAATATTATCCGTATTATATCCGTAATATATATCAAATAAATTATCCAATTTTATTAAAATTCCAAAAAAAAAATTATTTAATTTCGGTACTTATTAAAACAAATAACTTTATATAATGTTTCATCCATTATGGTACATACCTTCATTAAAGTCTATTATCCGTTTAGAATTTGTTATAGAGCAAATATCGAAATAAAAGGAAAGGTAAAGATAAAATAATTAACAATTTGTAAATAATAAAAAATTTTCAATTTAAATATCATTATCCCTTAAATCCATACATACTGTCTATAATATTATCCGTATTATATCCGTAATATATATCAAATAAATTATCCAATTTTATTAAAATGCCAAAAAAAAATTATTTAATTTCGGTACTTATTAAAACAAATAACTTTATATAATGTTTCATCCATTATGGTACATACCTTCATTAAAGTCTATTATCCGTTTAGAATTTGTTATAGAGCAAATATCGAAATAAAAGGAAAGGTAAAGATAAAATAATTAACAATTTGTAAATAATAAAAAATTTTCAATTTTAATATCATTATCCCTTAAATCCATACATACTGTCTATAATATTATCCGTATTATATCCGTAATATATATCAAATAAATTATCCAATTTTATTAAAATTCCAAAAAAAAATTATTTAATTTCGGTACTTATTAAAACAAATAACTTTATATAATATTTCATCCATTATGGTTCATACCTTCATTAAAGTCTATTATCCGTTTAGAATTTGTTATAGAGCAAATATCGAAATAAATATCGAGGAAAGGTAAAGATAAAATAATTAACAATTTGTAAATAATAAAAAATTTTCAATTTAAATATCATTATCCCTTAAATCCATACATACTGTCTATAATATTATCCGTATTATATCCGTAATATATATCAAATAAATTATCCAATTTTATTAAAATTCCAAAAAAAAATTATTTAATTTCGGTACTTATTAAAACAAATAACTTTATATAATGTTTCATCCATTATGGTACATACCTTCATTAAAGTCTATTATCCGTTTAGAATTTGTTATAGAGCAAATATCGAAATAAAAGGAAAGGTAAAGATAAAATAATTAACAATTTGTAAATAATAAAAAATTTTCAATTTAAATATCATTATCCCTTAAATCCATACATACTGTCTATAATATTATCCGTATTATATCCGTAATATATATCAAATAAATTATCCAATTTTATTAAAATTCCAAAAAAAAATTATTTAATTTCGGTACTTATTAAAACAAATAACTTTATATAATGTTTCATCCATTATGGTACATACCTTCATTAAAGTCTATTATCCGTTTAGAATTTGTTATAGAGCAAATATCGAAATAAAAGGAAAGGTAAAGATAAAATAATTAACAATTTGTAAATAATAAAAAATTTTCAATTTAAATATCATTATCCCTTAAATCCATACATACTGTCTATAATATTATCCGTATTATATCCGTAATATATATCAAATAAATTATCCAATTTTATTAAAATTCCAAAAAAAAAATTATTTAATTTCGGTACTTATTAAAACAAATAACTTTATATAATGTTTCATCCATTATGGTACATACCTTCATTAAAGTCTATTATCCGTTTAGAATTTGTTATAGAGCAAATATCGAAATAAAAGGAAAGGTAAAGATAAAATAATTAACAATTTGTAAATAATAAAAAATTTTCAATTTAAATATCATTATCCCTTAAATCCATACATACTGTCTATAATATTATCCGTATTATATCCGTAATATATATCAAATAAATTATCCAATTTTATTAAAATTCCAAAAAAAAATTATTTAATTTCGGTACTTATTAAAACAAATAACTTTATATAATGTTTCATCCATTATGGTACATACCTTCATTAAAGTCTATTATCCGTTTAGAATTTGTTATAGAGCAAATATCGAAATAAAAGGAAAGGTAAAGATAAAATAATTAACAATTTGTAAATAATAAAAAATTTTCAATTTAAATATCATTATCCCTTAAATCCATACATACTGTCTATAATATTATCCGTATTATATCCGTAATATATATCAAATAAATTATCCAATTTTATTAAAATGCCAAAAAAAAATTATTTAATTTCGGTACTTATTATAACAAATAACTTTATATAATGTTTCATCCATTATGGTACATACCTTCATTAAAGTCTATTATCCGTTTAGAATTTGTTATAGAGCAAATATCGAAATAAAAGGAAAGGTAAAGATAAAATAATTAACAATTTGTAAATAATAAAAAATTTTCAATTTAAATATCATTATCCCTTAAATCCATACATACTATCTATAATATTATCCGTATTATATCCGTAATATATATCAAATAAATTATCCAATTTTATTAAAATTCCAAAAAAAAATTATTTAATTTCGGTACTTATTAAAACAAATAACTTTATATAATGTTTCATCCATTATGGTACATACCTTCATTAAAGTCTATTATCCGTTTAGAATTTGTTATAGAGCAAATATCGAAATAAAAGGAAAGGTAAAGATAAAATAATTAACAATTTGTAAATAATAAAAAATTTTCAATTTAAATATCATTATCCCTTAAATCCATACATACTGTCTATAATATTATCCGTATTATATCCGTAATATATATCAAATAAATTATCCAATTTTATTAAAATTCCAAAAAAAAATTATTTAATTTCGGTACTTATTAAAACAAATAACTTTATATAATGTTTCATCCATTATGGTACATACCTTCATTAAAGTCTATTATCCGTTTAGAATTTGTTATAGAGCAAATATCGAAATAAAAGGAAAGGTAAAGATAAAATAATTAACAATTTGTAAATAATAAAAAATTTTCAATTTAAATATCATTATCCCTTAAATCCATACATACTGTCTATAATATTATCCGTATTATATCCGTAATATATATCAAATAAATTATCCAATTTTATTAAAATTCCAAAAAAAAATTATTTAATTTCGGTACTTATTAAAACAAATAACTTTATATAATGTTTCATCCATTATGGTACATACCTTCATTAAAGTCTATTATCCGTTTAGAATTTGTTATAGAGCAAATATCGAAATAAAAGGAAAGGTAAAGATAAAATAATTAACAATTTGTAAATAATAAAAAATTTTCAATTTAAATATCATTATCCCTTAAATCCATACATACTATCTATAATATTATCCGTATTATATCCGTAATATATATCAAATAAATTATCCAATTTTATTAAAATTCCAAAAAAAAATTATTTAATTTCGGTACTTATTATAACAAATAACTTTATATAATGTTTCATCCATTATGGTACATACCTTCATTAAAGTCTATTATCCGTTTAGAATTTGTTATAGAGCAAATATCGAAATAAAAGGAAAGGTAAAGATAAAATAATTAACAATTTGTAAATAATAAAAAATTTTCAATTTATAATTATCCCTTAAATCCATACATACTGTCTATAATATTATCCGTATTATATCCGTAATATATATCAAATAAATTATCCAATTTTATTAAAATTCCAAAAAAAAATTATTTAATTTCGGTACTTATTAAAACAAATAACTTTATATAATGTTTCATCCATTATGGTACATACCTTCATTAAAGTCTATTATCCGTTTAGAATTTGTTATAGAGCAAATATCGAAATAAAAGGAAAGGTAAAGATAAAATAATTAACAATTTGTAAATAATAAAAAATTTTCAATTTAAATATCATTATCCCTTAAATCCATACATACTGTCTATAATATTATCCGTATTATATCCGTAATATATATCAAATAAATTATCCAATTTTATTAAAATTCCAAAAAAAAATTATTTAATTTCGGTACTTATTAAAACAAATAACTTTATATAATGTTTCATCCATTATGGTACATACCTTCATTAAAGTCTATTATCCGTTTAGAATTTGTTATAGAGCAAATATCGAAATAAAAGGAAAGGTAAAGATAAAATAATTAACAATTTGTAAATAATAAAAAATTTTCAATTTAAATATCATTATCCCTTAAATCCATACATACTATCTATAATATTATCCGTATTATATCCGTAATATATATCAAATAAATTATCCAATTTTATTAAAATTCCAAAAAAAAATTATTTAATTTCGGTACTTATTAAAACAAATAACTTTATATAATGTTTCATCCATTATGGTACATACCTTCATTAAAGTCTATTATCCGTTTAGAATTTGTTATAGAGCAAATATCGAAATAAAAGGAAAGGTAAAGATAAAATAATTAACAATTTGTAAATAATAAAAAATTTTCAATTTAAATATCATTATCCCTTAAATCCATACATACTGTCTATAATATTATCCGTATTATATCCGTAATATATATCAAATAAATTATCCAATTTTATTAAAATTCCAAAAAAAAATTATTTAATTTCGGTACTTATTATAACAAATAACTTTATATAATGTTTCATCCATTATGGTACATACCTTCATTAAAGTCTATTATCCGTTTAGAATTTGTTATAGAGCAAATATCGAAATAAAAGGAAAGGTAAAGATAAAATAATTAACAATTTGTAAATAATAAAAAATTTTCAATTTAAATATCATTATCCCTTAAATCCATACATACTATCTATAATATTATCCGTATTATATCCGTAATATATATCAAATAAATTATCCAATTTTATTAAAATTCCAAAAAAAAATTATTTAATTTCGGTACTTATTAAAACAAATAACTTTATATAATGTTTCATCCATTATGGTACATACCTTCATTAAAGTCTATTATCCGTTTAGAATTTGTTATAGAGCAAATATCGAAATAAAAGGAAAGGTAAAGATAAAATAATTAACAATTTGTAAATAATAAAAAATTTTCAATTTAAATATCATTATCCCTTAAATCCATACATACTGTCTATAATATTATCCGTATTATATCCGTAATATATATCAAATAAATTATCCAATTTTATTAAAATTCCAAAAAAAAATTATTTAATTTCGGTACTTATTAAAACAAATAACTTTATATAATGTTTCATCCATTATGGTACATACCTTCATTAAAGTCTATTATCCGTTTAGAATTTGTTATAGAGCAAATATCGAAATAAAAGGAAAGGTAAAGATAAAATAATTAACAATTTGAAAATATTAAAAATTTTCAATTTAAATATCATATCCCTTAAATCCATACATACTGTCTATAATATTATCCGTATTATATCCGTAATATATATCAAATAAATTATCCAATTTTATTAAAATTCCAAAAAAAAATTATTTAATTTCGGTACTTATTAAAACAAATAACTTTATATAATGTTTCATCCATTATGGTACATACCTTCATTAAAGTCTATTATCCGTTTAGAATTTGTTATAGAGCAAATATCGAAATAAAAGGAAAGGTAAAGATAAAATAATTAACAATTTGTAAATAATAAAAAATTTTCAATTTAAATATCATTATCCCTTAAATCCATACATACTGTCTATAATATTATCCGTATTATATCCGTAATATATATCAAATAAATTATCCAATTTTATTAAAATTCCAAAAAAAAAATTATTTAATTTCGGTACTTATTAAAACAAATAACTTTATATAATGTTTCATCCATTATGGTACATACCTTCATTAAAGTCTATTATCCGTTTAGAATTTGTTATAGAGCAAATATCGAAATAAAAGGAAAGGTAAAGATAAAATAATTAACAATTTGTAAATAATAAAAAATTTTCAATTTATAATTATCCCTTAAATCCATACATACTGTCTATAATATTATCCGTATTATATCCGTAATATATATCAAATAAATTATCCAATTTTATTAAAATTCCAAAAAAAAATTATTTAATTTCGGTACTTATTAAAACAAATAACTTTATATAATGTTTCATCCATTATGGTACATACCTTCATTAAAGTCTATTATCCGTTTAGAATTTGTTATAGAGCAAATATCGAAATAAAAGGAAAGGTAAAGATAAAATAATTAACAATTTGTAAATAATAAAAAATTTTCAATTTAAATATCATTATCCCTTAAATCCATACATACTATCTATAATATTATCCGTATTATATCCGTAATATATATCAAATAAATTATCCAATTTTATTAAAATTCCAAAAAAAAATTATTTAATTTCGGTACTTATTAAAACAAATAACTTTATATAATGTTTCATCCATTATGGTACATACCTTCATTAAAGTCTATTATCCGTTTAGAATTTGTTATAGAGCAAATATCGAAATAAAAGGAAAGGTAAAGATAAAATAATTAACAATTTGTAAATAATAAAAAATTTTCAATTTAAATATCATTATCCCTTAAATCCATACATACTGTCTATAATATTATCCGTATTATATCCGTAATATATATCAAATAAATTATCCAATTTTATTAAAATTCCAAAAAAAAATTATTTAATTTCGGTACTTATTAAAACAAATAACTTTATATAATGTTTCATCCATTATGGTACATACCTTCATTAAAGTCTATTATCCGTTTAGAATTTGTTATAGAGCAAATATCGAAATAAAAGGAAAGGTAAAGATAAAATAATTAACAATTTGTAAATAATAAAAAATTTTTTTAAATATCATTATCCCTTAAATCCATACATACTGTCTATAATATTATCCGTATTATATCCGTAATATATATCAAATAAATTATCCAATTTTATTAAAATTCCAAAAAAAAATTATTTAATTTCGGTACTTATTAAAACAAATAACTTTATATAATGTTTCATCCATTATGGTACATACCTTCATTAAAGTCTATTATCCGTTTAGAATTTGTTATAGAGCAAATATCGAAATAAAAGGAAAGGTAAAGATAAAATAATTAACAATTTGTAAATAATAAAAAATTTTCAATTTAAATATCATTATCCCTTAAATCCATACATACTGTCTATAATATTATCCGTATTATATCCGTAATATATATCAAATAAATTATCCAATTTTATTAAAATTCCAAAAAAAAAATTATTTAATTTCGGTACTTATTAAAACAAATAACTTTATATAATGTTTCATCCATTATGGTACATACCTTCATTAAAGTCTATTATCCGTTTAGAATTTGTTATAGAGCAAATATCGAAATAAAAGGAAAGGTAAAGATAAAATAATTAACAATTTGTAAATAATAAAAAATTTTCAATTTAAATATCATTATCCCTTAAATCCATACATACTGTCTATAATATTATCCGTATTATATCCGTAATATATATCAAATAAATTATCCAATTTTATTAAAATGCCAAAAAAAAATTATTTAATTTCGGTACTTATTAAACAAATAACTTTATATAATGTTTCATCCATTATGGTACATACCTTCATTAAAGTCTATTATCCGTTTAGAATTTGTTATAGAGCAAATATCGAAATAAAAGGAAAGGTAAAGATAAAATAATTAACAATTTGTAAATAATAAAAAATTTTCAATTTAAATATCATTATCCCTTAAATCCATACATACTGTCTATAATATTATCCGTATTATATCCGTAATATATATCAAATAAATTATCCAATTTTATTAAAATTCCAAAAAAAAATTATTTAATTTCGGTACTTATTAAAACAAATAACTTTATATAATGTTTCATCCATTATGGTACATACCTTCATTAAAGTCTATTATCCGTTTAGAATTTGTTATAGAGCAAATATCGAAATAAAAGGAAAGGTAAAGATAAAATAATTAACAATTTGTAAATAATAAAAAATTTTCAATTTAAATATCATTATCCCTTAAATCCATACATACTGTCTATAATATTATCCGTATTATATCCGTAATATATATCAAATAAATTATCCAATTTTATTAAAATTCCAAAAAAAAATTATTTAATTTCGGTACTTATTAAAACAAATAACTTTATATAATGTTTCATCCATTATGGTACATACCTTCATTAAAGTCTATTATCCGTTTAGAATTTGTTATAGAGCAAATATCGAAATAAAAGGAAAGGTAAAGATAAAATAATTAACAATTTGTAAATAATAAAAAATTTTCAATTTAAATATCATTATCCCTTAAATCCATACATACTGTCTATAATATTATCCGTATTATATCCGTAATATATATCAAATAAATTATCCAATTTTATTAAAATTCCAAAAAAAAATTATTTAATTTCGGTACTTATTAAAACAAATAACTTTATATAATGTTTCATCCATTATGGTACATACCTTCATTAAAGTCTATTATCCGTTTAGAATTTGTTATAGAGCAAATATCGAAATAAAAGGAAAGGTAAAGATAAAATAATTAACAATTTGTAAATAATAAAAAATTTTCAATTTAAATATCATTATCCCTTAAATCCATACATACTGTCTATAATATTATCCGTATTATATCCGTAATATATCAAATAAATTATCCAATTTTATTAAAATTCCAAAAAAAATTATTTAATTTCGGTACTTATTAAAACAAATAACTTTATATAATGTTTCATCCATTATGGTACATACCTTCATTAAAGTCTATTATCCGTTTAGAATTTGTTATAGAGCAAATATCGAAATAAAAGGAAAGGTAAAGATAAAATAATTAACAATTTGTAAATAATAAAAAATTTTCAATTTAAATATCATTATCCCTTAAATCCATACATACTGTCTATAATATTATCCGTATTATATCCGTAATATATATCAAATAAATTATCCAATTTTATTAAAATTCCAAAAAAAAATTATTTAATTTCGGTACTTATTAAAACAAATAACTTTATATAATGTTTCATCCATTATGGTACATACCTTCATTAAAGTCTATTATCCGTTTAGAATTTGTTATAGAGCAAATATCGAAATAAAAGGAAAGGTAAAGATAAAATAATTAACAATTTGTAAATAATAAAAAATTTTCAATTTAAATATCATTATCCCTTAAATCCATACATACTGTCTATAATATTATCCGTATTATATCCGTAATATATATCAAATAAATTATCCAATTTTATTAAAATTCCAAAAAAAAAATTATTTAATTTCGGTACTTATTAAAACAAATAACTTTATATAATGTTTCATCCATTATGGTACATACCTTCATTAAAGTCTATTATCCGTTTAGAATTTGTTATAGAGCAAATATCGAAATAAAAGGAAAGGTAAAGATAAAATAATTAACAATTTGTAAATAATAAAAAATTTTCAATTTAAATATCATTATCCCTTAAATCCATACATACTGTCTATAATATTATCCGTATTATATCCGTAATATATATCAAATAAATTATCCAATTTTATTAAAATTCCAAAAAAAAATTATTTAATTTCGGTACTTATTAAAACAAATAACTTTATATAATGTTTCATCCATTATGGTACATACCTTCATTAAAGTCTATTATCCGTTTAGAATTTGTTATAGAGCAAATATCGAAATAAAAGGAAAGGTAAAGATAAAATAATTAACAATTTGTAAATAATAAAAAATTTTCAATTTAAATATCATTATCCCTTAAATCCATACATACTGTCTATAATATTATCCGTATTATATCCGTAATATATATCAAATAAATTATCCAATTTTATTAAAATTCCAAAAAAAAATTATTTAATTTCGGTACTTATTAAAACAAATAACTTTATATAATGTTTCATCCATTATGGTACATACCTTCATTAAAGTCTATTATCCGTTTAGAATTTGTTATAGAGCAAATATCGAAATAAAAGGAAAGGTAAAGATAAAATAATTAACAATTTGTAAATAATAAAAAATTTTCAATTTAAATATCATTATCCCTTAAATCCATACATACTGTCTATAATATTATCCGTATTATATCCGTAATATATATCAAATAAATTATCCAATTTTATTAAAATTCCAAAAAAAAATTATTTAATTTCGGTACTTATTAAAACAAATAACTTTATATAATGTTTCATCCATTATGGTACATACCTTCATTAAAGTCTATTATCCGTTTAGAATTTGTTATAGAGCAAATATCGAAATAAAAGGAAAGGTAAAGATAAAATAATTAACAATTTGTAAATAATAAAAAATTTTCAATTTAAATATCATTATCCCTTAAATCCATACATACTGTCTATAATATTATCCGTATTATATCCGTAATATATATCAAATAAATTATCCAATTTTATTAAAATTCCAAAAAAAATTATTTAATTTCGGTACTTATTAAAACAAATAACTTTATATAATGTTTCATCCATTATGGTACATACCTTCATTAAAGTCTATTATCCGTTTAGAATTTGTTATAGAGCAAATATCGAAATAAAAGGAAAGGTAAAGATAAAATAATTAACAATTTGTAAATAATAAAAAATTTTCAATTTAAATATCATTATCCCTTAAATCCATACATACTGTCTATAATATTATCCGTATTATATCCGTAATGCATATCAAATAAATTATCCAATTTTATTAAAATTCCAAAAAAAAATT
The DNA here is from genome assembly GCA_023089585.1 of Melophagus ovinus. Classification (NCBI taxonomy): domain Eukaryota; kingdom Metazoa; phylum Arthropoda; class Insecta; order Diptera; family Hippoboscidae; genus Melophagus; species Melophagus ovinus. The sequence continues at coordinate 77,548 of JAKKIB010000218.1, read as the reverse complement.
ATTTAATTTCGGTACTTATTAAAACAAATAACTTTATATAATGTTTCATCCATTATGGTACATACCTTCATTAAAGTCTATTATCCGTTTAGAATTTGTTATAGAGCAAATATCGAAATAAAAGGAAAGGTAAAGATAAAATAATTAACAATTTGTAAATAATAAAAAATTTTCAATTTAAATATCATTATCCCTTAAATCCATACATACTGTCTATAATATTATCCGTATTATATCCGTAATATATATCAAATAAATTATCCAATTTTATTAAAATTCCAAAAAAAAAATTATTTAATTTCGGTACTTATTATAACAAATAACTTTATATAATGTTTCATCCATTATGGTACATACCTTCATTAAAGTCTATTATCCGTTTAGAATTTGTTATAGAGCAAATATCGAAATAAAAGGAAAGGTAAAGATAAAATAATTAACAATTTGTAAATAATAAAAAATTTTCAATTTAAATATCATTATCCCTTAAATCCATACATACTATCTATAATATTATCCGTATTATATCCGTAATATATATCAAATAAATTATCCAATTTTATTAAAATTCCAAAAAAAAATTATTTAATTTCGGTACTTATTAAAACAAATAACTTTATATAATGTTTCATCCATTATGGTACATACCTTCATTAAAGTCTATTATCCGTTTAGAATTTGTTATAGAGCAAATATCGAAATAAAAGGAAAGGTAAAGATAAAATAATTAACAATTTGTAAATAATAAAAAATTTTCAATTTAAATATCATTATCCCTTAAATCCATACATACTGTCTATAATATTATCCGTATTATATCCGTAATATATATCAAAGTAAATTATCCAATTTTATTAAAATTCCAAAAAAAAATTATTTAATTTCGGTCCTTATTAAAACAAATAACTTTATATAATGTTTCATCCATTATGGTACATACCTTCATTAAAGTCTATTATCCGTTTAGAATTTGTTATAGAGCAAATATCGAAATAAAAGGAAAGGTAAAGGTAAATTAATTAACAATTTGTAAATAATAAAAAATTTTCAATTTAAATAGCATTATCTCTTAAACCCATACATACTATCTGTAATATTATCCGTATTATATCCGTAATGTATATCAAGTAAATTATCCAATTTTATTAAAATTCCAAAAAAAAAATTATTTAATTTCGGTACTTATTAAAACAAATAACTTTATATAATGTTTCATCCCTTATGGTACATACCTTCCTTAAAGTCTATTATTTGTTATAGAGCAAATATCGAAACAAAAGGAAAGGTAAAGGTAAAATAATTAACAATTTGTAAATAATAAAAAATTTTCAATTTAAATATCATTATCCCTTAAATCCATACATACTATCTATAATATTATCCGTATTATATCCGTAATATATATCAAATAAATTATCCAATTTTATTAAAATTCCAAAAAAAATTATTTAATTTCGGTACTTATTAAAACAAATAACTTTATATAATGTTTCATCCATTATGGTACATACCTTCATTAAAGTCTATTATCCGTTTAGAATTTGTTATAGAGCAAATATCGAAATAAAAGGAAAGGTAAAGATAAAATAATTAACAATTTGTAAATAATAAAAAATTTTCAATTTAAATATCATTATCCCTTAAATCCATACATACTATCTATAATATTATCCGTATTATATCCGTAATATATATCAAATAAATTATCCAATTTTATTAAAATTCCAAAAAAAATTATTTAATTTCGGTACTTATTAAAACAAATAACTTTATATAATGTTTCATCCATTATGGTACATACCTTCATTAAAGTCTATTATCCGTTTAGAATTTGTTATAGAGCAAATATCGAAATAAAAGGAAAGGTAAAGATAAAATAATTAACAATTTGTAAATAATAAAAAATTTTCAATTTAAATATCATTATCCCTTAAATCCATACATACTGTCTATAATATTATCCGTATTATATCCGTAATATATATCAAATAAATTATCCAATTTTATTAAAATTCCAAAAAAAAATTATTTAATTTCGGTACTTATTAAAACAAATAACTTTATATAATGTTTCATCCATTATGGTACATACCTTCATTAAAGTCTATTATCCGTTTAGAATTTGTTATAGAGCAAATATCGAAATAAAAGGAAAGGTAAAGATAAAATAATTAACAATTTGTAAATAATAAAAAATTTTCAATTTAAATATCATTATCCCTTAAATCCATACATACTATCTATAATATTATCCGTATTATATCCGTAATATATATCATTTAAATTATCCAATTTTATTAAAATGCCAAAAAAAAATTATTTAATTTCGGTACTTATTAAAACAAATAACTTTATATAATGTTTCATCCATTATGGTACATACCTTCATTAAAGTTTATAATCCCTTAAGAATTTGTTATGGAGCAAATATCGAAATAAAAGAAAAGGTATAGATAAAATAATTAACAATTTGTAAATAATAAAAAATTTTCAATTTAAATATCATTATCCGTATTATATCCGTAATATATATCAAGTAAATTATCCAATTTTATTAAAATTCCAAAAAAAAATTATTTAATTTCGGTACTTATTAAAACAAATAACTTTATATAATGTTTCATCCATTATGGTACATACCTTCATTAAAGTCTATTATCCGTTTAGAATTTGTTATAGAGCAAATATCGAAATAAAAGGAAAGGTAAAGATAAAATAATTAACAATTTGTAAATAATAAAAAATTTTCAATTTAAATATCATTATCCCTTAAATCCATACATACTGTCTATAATATTATCCGTATTATATCCGTAATATATATCAAGTAAATTATCCAATTTTATTAAAATTCCAAAAAAAAAATTATTTAATTTCGGTACTTATTAAAACAAATAACTTTATATAATGTTTCATCCATTATGGTACATACCTTCATTAAAGTCTATTATCCGTTTAGAATTTGTTATAGAGCAAATATCGAAATAAAAGGAAAGGTAAAGATAAAATAATTAACAATTTGTAAATAATAAAAAATTTTCAATTTAAATATCATTATCCCTTAAATCCATACATACTATCTATAATATTATCCGTATTATATCCGTAATATATATCAAATAAATTATCCAATTTTATTAAAATGCCAAAAAAAAATTATTTAATTTCGGTACTTATTAAAACAAATAACTTTATATAATGTTTCATCCATTATGGTACATAACTTCATTAAAGTCTATTATCCGTTTAGAATTTGTTATAGAGCAAATATCGAAATAAAAGGAAAGGTAAAGATAAAATAATTAACAATTTGTAAATAATAAAAAATTTTCAATTTAAATATCATTATCCCTTAAATCCATACATACTGTCTATAATATTATCCGTATTATATCCGTAATATATATCAAATAAATTATCCAATTTTTAAAATTCCAAAAAAAAATTATTTAATTTCGGTACTTATTAAACAAATAACTTTATATAATGTTTCATCCATTATGGTACATACCTTCATTAAAGTCTATTATCCGTTTAGAATTTGTTATAGAGCAAATATCGAAATAAAAGGAAAGGTAAAGATAAAATAATTAACAATTTGTAAATAATAAAAAATTTTCAATTTAAATATCATTATCCCTTAAATCCATACATACTATCTATAATATTATCCGTATTATATCCGTAATATATATCAAGTAAATTATCCAATTTTATTAAAATTCCAAAAAAAAATTATTTAATTTCGGTACTTATTAAAACAAATAACTTTATATAATGTTTCATCCATTATGGTACATACCTTCATTAAAGTCTATTATCCGTTTAGAATTTGTTATAGAGCAAATATCGAAATAAAAAAAAGGTAAAGATAAAATAATTAACAATTTGTAAATAATAAAAAATTTTCAATTTTAAATATCATTATCCGTATTATATCCGTAATATATATCAAATAAATTATCCAATTTTATTAAAATTCCAAAAAAAAAATTATTTAATTTCGGTACTTATTAAAACAAATAACTTTATATAATGTTTCATCCATTATGGTACATACCTTCATTAAAGTCTATTATCCGTTTAGAATTTGTTATAGAGCAAATATCGAAATAAAAGGAAAGGTAAAGATAAAATAATTAACAATTTGTAAATAATAAAAAATTTTCAATTTAAATATCATTATCCCTTAAATCCATACATACTGTCTATAATATTATCCGTATTATATCCGTAATGTATATCAAGTAAATTATCCAATTTTATTAAAATTCCAAAAAAAAATTATTTAATTTCGGTACTTATTAAAACAAATAACTTTATATAATGTTTCATCCATTATGGTACATACCTTCATTAAAGTCTATTATCCGTTTAGAATTTGTTATAGAGCAAATATCGAAATAAAAGGAAAGGTAAAGATAAAATAATTAACAATTTGTAAATAATAAAAAATTTTCAATTTAAATATCATTATCCCTTAAATCCATACATACTGTCTATAATATTATCCGTATTATATCCGTAAATATATCAAGTAAATTATCCAATTTTATTAAAATTCCAAAAAAAAATTATTTAATTTCGGTACTTATTTAAACAAATAACTTTATATAATGTTTCATCCATTATGGTACATACCTTCATTAAAGTCTATTATCCGTTTAGAATTTGTTATAGAGCAAATATCGAAATAAAAGGAAAGGTAAAGATAAAATAATTAACAATTTGTAAATAATAAAAAATTTTCAATTTAAATATCATTATCCCTTAAATCCATACATACTGTCTATAATATTATCCGTATTATATCCGTAATATATATCAAATAAATTATCCAATTTTATTAAAATTCCAAAAAAAAAATTATTTAATTTCGGTACTTATTATAACAAATAACTTTATATAATGTTTCATCCATTATGGTACATACCTTCATTAAAGTCTATTATCCGTTTAGAATTTGTTATAGAGCAAATATCGAAATAAAAGGAAAGGTAAAGATAAAATAATTAACAATTTGTAAATAATAAAAAATTTTCAATTTAAATATCATTATCCCTTAAATCCATACATACTGTCTATAATATTATCCGTATTATATCCGTAATATATATCAAATAAATTATCCAATTTTATTAAAATGCAAAAAAAAATTATTTAATTTCGGTACTTATTATAACAAATAACTTTATATAATGTTTCATCCATTATGGTACATACCTTCATTAAAGTCTATTATCCGTTTAGAATTTGTTATAGAGCAAATATCGAAATAAAAGGAAAGGTAAAGATAAAATAATTAACAATTTGTAAATAATAAAAAATTTTCAATTTAAATATCATTATCCCTTAAATCCATACATACTGTCTATAATATTATCCGTATTATATCCGTAATATATATCAAATAAATTATCCAATTTTATTAAAATTACAAAACAAAATTATTTAATTTCGGTACTTATTATAACAAATAACTTTATATAATGTTTCATCCATTATGGTACATACCTTCATTAAAGTCTATTATCCGTTTAGAATTTGTTATAGAGCAAATATCGAAATAAAAGGAAAGGTAAAGATAAAATAATTAACAATTTGTAAATAATAAAAAATTTTCAATTTAAATATAATTATCCCTTAAATCCATACATACTATCTATAATATTATCCGTATTATATCCGTAATATATATCAAATCCAATTTTATTAAAATTCCAAAAAAAATTATTTAATTTCGGTACTTATTAAAACAAATAACTTTATATAATGTTTCATCCATTATGGTACATACTTTCATTAAAGTCTATTATCCGTTTAGAATTTGTTATAGAGCAAATATCGAAATAAAAGGAAAGGTAAAGATAAAATAATTAACAATTTGTAAATAATAAAAAATTTTCAATTTAAATATAATTATCCCTTAAATCCATACATACTGTCTATAATATTATCCGTATTATATCCGTAATATATATCAAATAAATTATCCAATTTTATTAAAATTCCAAAAAAAAATTATTTAATTTCGGTACTTATTAAAACAAATAACTTTATATAATGTTTCATCCATTATGGTACATACCTTCATTAAAGTCTATTATCCGTTTAGAATTTGTTATAGAGCAAATATCGAAATAAAAGGAAAGGTAAAGATAAAATAATTAACAATTTGTAAATAATAAAAAATTTTCAATTTAAATATCATTATCCCTTAAATCCATACATACTATCTATAATATTATCCGTATTATATCCGTAATATATATCAAGTAAATTATCCAATTTTATTAAAATTCCAAAAAAAATTATTTAATTTCGGTACTTATTATAACAAATAACTTTATATAATGTTTCATCCATTATGGTACATACCTTCATTAAAGTCTATTATCCGTTTAGAATTTGTTATAGAGCAAATATCGAAATAAAAGAAAGGTAAAGATAAAATAATTAACAATTTGTAAATAATAAAAAATTTTCAATTTAAATATCATTATCCCTTAAATCCATACATACTATCTATAATATTATCCGTATTATATCCGTAATGTATATCAAGTAAATTATCCAATTTTATTAAAATTCCAAAAAAAAATTATTTAATTTCGGTACTTATTAAAACAAATAACTTTATATAATGTTTCATCCATTATGGTACATACCTTCATTAAAGTCTATTATCCGTTTAGAATTTGTTATAGAGCAAATATCGAAATAAAAAGAAAGGTAAAGATAAAATAATTAACAATTTGTAAATAATAAAAAATTTTCAATTTAAATATCATTATCCCTTAAATCCATACATACTATCTATAATATTATCCGTATTATATCCGTAATGTATATCAAGTAAATTATCCAATTTTATTAAAATTCCAAAAAAAAATTATTTAATTTCGGTACTTATTAAAACAAATAACTTTATATAATGTTTCATCCATTATGGTACATACCTTCATTAAAGTCTATTATCCGTTTAGAATTTGTTATAGAGCAAATATCGAAATAAAAGGAAAGGTAAAGGTAAAATAATTAACAATTTGTAAATAATAAAAAATTTTCAATTTTAATATAATTATCCCTTAAATCCATACATACTATCTATAATATTATCTGTATTATATCCGTAATATATATCAAATAAATTATCCAATTTTATTAAAATTACAAAAAAAAATTATTTAATTTCGGTACTTATTAAAACAAATAACTTTATATAATGTTTCATCCATTATGGTACATACCTTCATTAAAGTCTATTATCCGTTTAGAATTTGTTATAGAGCAAATATCGAAATAAAAGGAAAGGTAAAGATAAAATAATTAACAATTTGTAAATAATAAAAAATTTTCAATTTAAATAGCATTATCCCTTAAATCCATACATACTATCTATAATATTATCCGTATTATATCCGTAATATATATCAAGTAAATTATCCAATTTTATTAAAATTCCAAAAAAAAATTATTTAATTTCGGTACTTATTAAAACAAATAACTTTATATAATGTTTCATCCATTATGGTACATACCTTCATTAAAGTCTATTATCCGTTTAGAATTTGTTATAGAGCAAATATCGAAATAAAAGGAAAGGTAAAGATAAAATAATTAACAATTTGTAAATAATAAAAAATTTTCAATTTAAATATCATTATCCCTTAAATCCATACATACTATCTATAATATTATCCGTATTATATCCGTAATGCATATCAAATAAATTATCCAATTTTATTAAAATTCCAAAAAAAAATTATTTAATTTCGGTACTTATTAAAACAAATAACTTTATATAATGTTTCATCCATTATGGTACATACCTTCATTAAAGTCTATTATCCGTTTAGAATTTGTTAGAGCAAATATCGAAATAAAAGGAAAGGTAAAGATAAAATAATTAACAATTTGTAAATAATAAAAAATTTTCAATTTAAATAGCATTATCCCTTAAATCCATACATACTATCTATAATATTATCCGTATTATATCCGTAATGCATATCAAGTAAATTATCCAATTTTATTAAAATTCCAAAAAAAAAATTATTTAATTTCGGTACTTATTAAAACAAATAACTTTATATAATGTTTCATCCATTATGGTACATACCTTCATTAAAGTCTATTATCCGTTTAGAATTTGTTATAGAGCAAATATCGAAATAAAAGGAAAGGTAAAGATAAAATAATTAACAATTTGTAAATAATAAAAAATTTTCAATTTAAATATCATTATCCCTTAAATCCATACATACTATCTATAATATTATCCGTATTATATCCGTAATGCATATCAAGTAAATTATCCAATTTTATTAAAATTCCAAAAAAAAATTATTTAATTTCGGTACTTATTAAAACAAATAACTTTATATAATGTTTCATCCATTATGGTACATACCTTCATTAAAGTCTATTATCCGTTTAGAATTTGTTATAGAGCAAATATCGAAATAAAAGGAAAGGTAAAGATAAAATAATTAACAATTTGTAAATAATAAAAAATTTTCAATTTAAATATCATTATCCCTTAAATCCATACATACTGTCTATAATATTATCCGTATTATATCCGTAATATATATCAAATAAATTATCCAATTTTATTAAAATTCCAAAAAAAAATTATTTAATTTCGGTACTTATTAAAACAAATAACTTTATATAATGTTTCATCCATTATGGTACATACCTTCATTAAAGTCTATTATCCGTTTAGAATTTGTTATAGAGCAAATATCGAAATAAAAGGAAAGGTAAAGATAAAATAATTAACAATTTGTAAATAATAAAAAATTTTCAATTTTAATATAATTATCCCTTAAATCCATACATACTATCTATAATATTATCTGTATTATATCCGTAATATATATAAATTATCCAATTTTATTAAAATTCCAAAAAAAAATTATTTAATTTCGGTACTTATTAAAACAAATAACTTTATATAATGTTTCATCCATTATGGTACATACCTTCATTAAAGTCTATTATCCGTTTAGAATTTGTTATAGAGCAAATATCGAAATAAAAGGAAAGGTAAAGATAAAATAATTAACAATTTGTAAATAATAAAAAATTTTCAATTTAAATATCATTATCCCTTAAATCCATACATACTGTCTATAATATTATCCGTATTATATCCGTAATATATATCAAGTAAATTATCCAATTTTATTAAAATTCCAAAAAAAAATTATTTAATTTCGGTACTTATTAAAACAAATAACTTTATATAATGTTTCATCCATTATGGTACATACCTTCATTAAAGTCTATTATCCGTTTAGAATTTGTTATAGAGCAAATATCGAAATAAAAGGAAAGGTAAAGATAAAATAACTAACAATTTGTAAATAATATAAAATTTTCAATTTAAATGTCATTATCCCTTAAATCCATACATACTATCTATAATATTATCCGTATTATATCCGTAATATATATCAAGTAAATTATCCAATTTTATTAAAATTCCAAAAAAAAATTATTTAATTTCGGTACTTATTAAAACAAATAACTTTATATAATGTTTCATCCATTATGGTACATACCTTCATTAAAGTCTATTATCCGTTTAGAATTTGTTATGGAGCAAATATCGAAATAAAAGAAAAGGTATAGATAAAATAATTAACAATTTGTAAATAATAAAAAATTTTCAATATAAATATCATTATCCGTATTATATCCGTAATATATATCAAATAAATTATCCAATTTTATTAAAATGCCAAAAAAAAAATTATTTAATTTCGGTACTTATTAAAACAAATAACTTTATATAATGTTTCATCCATTATGGTACATACCTTCATTAAAGTCTATTATCCGTTTAGAATTTGTTATAGAGCAAATATCGAAATAAAAGGAAAGGTAAAGATAAAATAATTAACAATTTGTAAATAATAAAAAATTTTCAATTTAAATATCATTATCCCTTAAATCCATACATACTGTCTATAATATTATCCGTATTATATCCGTAATATATATCAAATAAATTATCCAATTTTATTAAAATTCCAAAAAAAAATTATTTAATTTCGGTACTTATTAAAACAAATAACTTTATATAATGTTTCATCCATTATGGTACATACCTTCATTAAAGTCTATTATCCGTTTAGAATTTGTTATAGAGCAAATATCGAAATAAAAGGAAAGGTAAAGATAAAATAATTAACAATTTGTAAATAATAAAAAATTTTCAATTTAAATATCATTATCCCTTAAATCCATACATACTGTCTATAATATTATCCGTATTATATCCGTAATGCATATCAAGTAAATTATCCAATTTTATTAAAATTCCAAAAAAAAATTATTTAATTTCGGTACTTATTATAACAAATAACTTTATATAATGTTTCATCCATTATGGTACATACCTTCATTAAAGTCTATTATCCGTTTAGAATTTGTTATAGAGCAAATATCGAAATAAAAGGAAAGGTAAAGATAAAATAATTAACAATTTGTAAATAATAAAAAATTTTCAATTTAAATATCATTATCCCTTAAATCCATACATACTATCTATAATATTATCCGTATTATATCCGTAATATATATCAAGTAAATTATCCAATTTTATTAAAATTCCAAAAAAAAATTATTTAATTTCGGTACTTATTAAAACAAATAACTTTATATAATGTTTCATCCATTATGGTACATACCTTCATTAAAGTCTATTATCCGTTTAGAATTTTGTTATAGAGCAAATATCGAAATAAAAAAAGGTAAAGATAAAATAATTAACAATTTGTAAATAATAAAAAATTTTCAATTTAAATATCATTATCCCTTAAATCCATACATACTGTCTATAATATTATCCGTATTATATCCGTAATATATAATAAATTATCCAATTTTATTAAAATTCCAAAAAAAAATTATTTAATTTCGGTACTTATTAAAACAAATAACTTTATATAATGTTTCATCCATTATGGTACATACCTTCATTAAAGTCTATTATCCGTTTAGAATTTGTTATAGAGCAAATATCGAAATAAAAGGAAAGGTAAAGATAAAATAATTAACAATTTGTAAATAATAAAAAATTTTCAATTTAAATATCATTATCCTTTAAATCCATACATACTATCTATAATATTATCCGTATTATATCCGTAATATATATCAAATAAATTATCCAATTTTATTAAAATTCCAAAAAAAAATTATTTAATTTCGGTACTTATTATAACAAATAACTTTATATAATGTTTCATCCATTATGGTACATACCTTCATTAAAGTCTATTATCCGTTTAGAATTTGTTATAGAGCAAATATCGAAATAAAAGGAAAGGTAAAGATAAAATAATTAACAATTTGTAAATAATAAAAAATTTTCAATTTAAATATCATTATCCCTTAAATCCATACATACTGTCTATAATATTATCCGTATTATATCCGTAATATATATAAAATCCAATTTTATTAAAATTCCAAAAAAAAATTATTTAATTTCGGTACTTATTAAAACAAATAACTTTATATAATGTTTCATCCATTATGGTACATACCTTCATTAAAGTCTATTATCCGTTTAGAATTTGTTATAGAGCAAATATCGAAATAAAAGGAAAGGTAAAGATAAAATAATTAACAATTTGTAAATAATAAAAAATTTTCAATTTAAATATCATTATCCCTTAAATCCATACATACTGTCTATAATATTATCCGTATTATATCCGTAATATATATCAAATAAATTATCCAATTTTATTAAAATTCCAAAAAAAAATTATTTAATTTCGGTACTTATTAAAACAAATAACTTTATATAATGTTTCATCCATTATGGTACATACCTTCATTAAAGTCTATTATCCGTTTAGAATTTGTTATAGAGCAAATATCGAAATAAAAGGAAAGGTAAAGATAAAATAATTAACAATTTGTAAATAATAAAAAATTTTCAATTTAAATATCATTATCCCTTAAATCCATACATACTGTCTATAATATTATCCGTATTATATCCGTAATATATATCAAATAAATTATCCAATTTTATTAAAATTCCAAAAAAAAAATTATTTAATTTCGGTACTTATTAAAACAAATAACTTTATATAATGTTTCATCCATTATGGTACATACCTTCATTAAAGTCTATTATCCGTTTAGAATTTGTTATAGAGCAAATATCGAAATAAAAAAAAAGGTAAAGATAAAATAATTAACAATTTGTAAATAATAAAAAATTTTCAATTTAAATAGCATTATCCCTTAAACCCATACATACTATCTATAATATTATCCGTATTATATCCGTAATGTATATCAAGTAAATTATCCAATTTTATTAAAATTCCAAAAAAAAATTATTTAATTTCGGTACTTATTATAACAAATAACTTTATATAATGTTTCATCCATTATGGTACATACCTTCATTAAAGTCTATTATCCGTTTAGAATTTGTTATAGAGCAAATATCGAAATAAAAGAAAGGTAAAGATAAAATAATTAACAATTTGTAAATAATAAAAAATTTTCAATTTAAATATCATTATCCCTTAAATCCATACATACTATCTATAATATTATCCGTATTATATCCGTAATGTATATCAAGTAAATTATCCAATTTTATTAAAATTCCAAAAAAAAAATTATTTAATTTCGGTACTTATTATAACAAATAACTTTATATAATGTTTCATCCATTATGGTACATACCTTCATTAAAGTCTATTATCCGTTTAGAATTTGTTATAGAGCAAATATCGAAATAAAAAAAAAGGTAAAGATAAAATAATTAACAATTTGTAAATAATAAAAAATTTTCAATTTAAATATCATTATCCCTTAAATCCATACATACTGTCTATAATATTATCCATATTATATCCGTAATATATATCAAATCCAATTTTATTAAAATTCCAAATTAAAATTATTTAATTTCGGTACTTATTAAAACAAATAACTTTATATAATGTTTCATCCATTATGGTACATACCTTCATTAAAGTCTATTATCCGTTTAGAATTTGTTATAGAGCAAATATCGAAATAAAAGAAAGGTAAAGATAAAATAATTAACAATTTGTAAATAATAAAAAATTTTCAATTTAATATAATTATCCCTTAAATCCATACATACTATCTATAATATTATCCGTATTATATCCGTAATATATATCAAATCCAATTTTATTAAAATTCCAAAAAAAATTATTTAATTTCGGTACTTATTAAAACAAATAACTTTATATAATGTTTCATCCATTATGGTACATACCTTCATTAAAGTCTATTATCCGTTTAGAATTTGTTATAGAGCAAATATCGAAATAAAAGGAAAGGTAAAGATAAAATAATTAACAATTTGTAAATAATAAAAAATTTTCAATTTAAATATCATTATCCCTTAAATCCATACATACTATCTATAATATTATCCGTATTATATCCGTAATATATATCAAGTAAATTATCCAATTTTATTAAAATTCAAAAAAAAAATTATTTAATTTCGGTACTTATTAAAACAAATAACTTTATATAATGTTTCATCCATTATGGTACATACCTTCATTAAAGTCTATTATCCGTTTAGAATTTGTTATAGAGCAAATATCGAAATAAAAAAAAGGTAAAGATAAAATAATTAACAATTTGTAAATAATAAAAAATTTTCAATATAAATATCATTATCCGTATTATATCCGTAATATATATCAAATAAATTATCCAATTTTATTAAAATGCCAAAAAAAAATTATTTAATTTCGGTACTTATTAAAACAAATAACTTTATATAATGTTTCATCCATTATGGTACATACCTTCATTAAAGTCTATTATCCGTTTAGAATTTGTTATAGAGCAAATATCGAAATAAAAGGAAAGGTAAAGATAAAATAATTAACAATTTGTAAATAATAAAAAATTTTCAATTTAAATATCATTATCCCTTAAATCCATACATACTGTCTATAATATTATCCGTATTATATCCGTAATATATATCAAATAAATTATCCAATTTTATTAAAATTCCAAAAAAAAATTATTTAATTTCGGTACTTATTAAAACAAATAACTTTATATAATGTTTCATCCATTATGGTACATACCTTCATTAAAGTCTATTATCCGTTTAGAATTTGTTATAGAGCAAATATCGAAATAAAAGGAAAGGTAAAGATAAAATAATTAACAATTTGTAAATAATAAAAAATTTTCAATTTAAATATCATTATCCCTTAAATCCATACATACTATCTATAATATTATCCGTATTATATCCGTAATATATATAAAATCCAATTTTATTAAAATTCCAAAAAAAATTATTTAATTTCGGTACTTATTAAAACAAATAACTTTATATAATGTTTCATCCATTATGGTACATACCTTCATTAAAGTCTATTATCCGTTTAGAATTTGTTATAGAGCAAATATCGAAATAAAAGGAAAGGTAAAGATAAAATAATTAACAATTTGTAAATAATAAAAAATTTTCAATTTAAATATCATTATCCCTTAAATCCATACATACTGTCTATAATATTATCCGTATTATATCCGTAATATATATCAAATCCAATTTTATTAAAATTCCAAAAAAAAATTATTTAATTTCGGTACTTATTAAAACAAATAACTTTATATAATGTTTCATCCATTATGGTACATACCTTCATTAAAGTCTATTATCCGTTTAGAATTTGTTATAGAGCAAATATCGAAATAAAAGGAAAGGTAAAGATAAAATAATTAACAATTTGTAAATAATAAAAAATTTTCAATTTAAATATCATTATCCCTTAAATCCATACATACTGTCTATAATATTATCCGTATTATATCCGTAATATATATCAAATAAATTATCCAATTTTATTAAAATTCCAAAAAAAAATTATTTAATTTCGGTACTTATTAAAACAAATAACTTTATATAATGTTTCATCCATTATGGTACATACCTTCATTAAAGTCTATTATCCGTTTAGAATTTGTTATAGAGCAAATATCGAAATAAAAAAAGGGTAAAGATAAAATAATTAACAATTTGTAAATAACAAAAAATTTTCAATTTAAATATCATTATCCCTTAAATCCATACATACTATCTATAATATTATCCGTATTATATCCGTAATGTATATCAAGTAAATTATCCAATTTTATTAAAATTCCAAAAAAAATTATTTAATTTCGGTACTTATTATAACAAATAACTTTATATAATGTTTCATCCATTATGGTACATACCTTCATTAAAGTCTATTATCCGTTTAGAATTTGTTATAGAGCAAATATCGAAATAAAAGAAAAGGTAAAGATAAAATAATTAACAATTTGTAAATAATAAAAAATTTTCAATTTAAATATCATTATCCCTTAAATACATACATACTATCTATAATATTATCCGTATTATATCCGTAATGTATATCAAGTAAATTATCCAATTTTATTAAAATTCCAAAAAAAAATTATTTAATTTCGGTACTTATTAAAACAAATAACTTTATATAATGTTTCATCCATTATGGTACATACCTTCATTAAAGTCTATTATCCGTTTAGAATTTGTTATAGAGCAAATATCGAAATAAAAAAAAGGTAAAGATAAAATAATTAACAATTTGTAAATAATAAAAAATTTTCAATTTAAATATCATTATCCCTTAAATCCATACATACTGTCTATAATATTATCCATATTATATCCGTAATATATATCAAATCCAATTTTATTAAAATTCCAAATTAAAATTATTTAATTTCGGTACTTATTAAAACAAATAACTTTATATAATGTTTCATCCATTATGGTACATACCTTCATTAAAGTCTATTATCCGTTTAGAATTTGTTATAGAGCAAATATCGAAATAAAAGGAAAGGTAAAGGTAAAATAATTAACAATTTGTAAATAATAAAAAATTTTCAATTTTAATATAATTATCCCTTAAATCCATACATACTATCTATAATATTATCCGTATTATATCCGTAATATATATCAAATCCAATTTTATTAAAATTCCAAAAAAAATTATTTAATTTCGGTACTTATTAAAACAAATAACTTTATATAATGTTTCATCCATTATGGTACATACCTTCATTAAAGTCTATTATCCGTTTAGAATTTGTTATAGAGCAAATATCGAAATAAAAGGAAAGGTAAAGATAAAATAATTAACAATTTGTAAATAATAAAAAATTTTCAATTTAAATGGCATTATCCCTTAAATCCATACATACTATCTATAATATTATCCGTATTATATCCGTAATGCATATCAAGTAAATTATCCAATTTTATTAAAATTCCAAAAAAAAAATTATTTAATTTCGGTACTTATTATAACAAATAACTTTATATAATGTTTCATCCATTATGGTACATACCTTCATTAAAGTCTATTATCCGTTTAGAATTTGTTATAGAGCAAATATCGAAATAAAAGGAAAGGTAAAGATAAAATAATTAACAATTTGTAAATAATAAAAAATTTTCAATTTAAATAGCATTATCCCTTAAATCCATACATACTATCTATAATATTATCCGTATTATATCCGTAATGTATATCAAGTAAATTATCCAATTTTATTAAAATTCCAAAAAAAAAATTATTTAATTTCGGTACTTATTAAAACAAATAACTTTATATAATGTTTCATCCATTATGGTACATACCTTCATTAAAGTCTATTATCCGTTTAGAATTTGTTATAGAGCAAATATCGAAATAAAAGGAAAGGTAAAGATAAAATAATTAACAATTTGTAAATAATAAAAAATTTTCAATTTAAATATCATTATCCCTTAAATCCATACATACTATCTATAATATTATCCGTATTATATCCGTAATATATATCAAATAAATTATCCAATTTTATTAAAATTCCAAAAAAAAAATTATTTAATTTCGGTACTTATTATAACAAATAACTTTATATAATGTTTCATCCATTATGGTACATACCTTCATTAAAGTCTATTATCCGTTTAGAATTTGTTATAGAGCAAATATCGAAATAAAAGGAAAGGTAAAGATAAAATAATTAACAATTTGTAAATAATAAAAAATTTTCAATTTAAATATCATTATCCCTTAAATCCATACATACTGTCTATAATATTATCCGTATTATATCCGTAATATATATCAAATCCAATTTTATTAAAATTCCAAAATAAAATTATTTAATTTCGGTACTTATTAAAACAAATAACTTTATATAATGTTTCATCCCTTATGGTACATACCTTCCTTAAAGTCTATTATTTGTTATAGAGCAAATATCGAAACAAAAGGAAAGGTAAAGATAAAATAATTAACAATTTGTAAATAATAAAAAATTTTCAATTTAAATATAATTATCCCTTAAATCCATACATACTGTCTATAATATTATCCGTATTATATCCGTAATATATATCAAATAAATTATCCAATTTTATTAAAATTCCAAAAAAAAATTATTTAATTTCGGTACTTATTAAAACAAATAACTTTATATAATGTTTCATCCATTATGGTACATACCTTCATTAAAGTCTATTATCCGTTTAGAATTTGTTATAGAGCAAATATCGAAATAAAAGGAAAGGTAAAGATAAAATAATTAACAATTTGTAAATAATAAAAAATTTTCAATTTAAATAGCATTATCCCTTAAATCCATACATACTATCTATAATATTATCCGTATTATATCCGTAATATATCAAGTAAATTATCCAATTTTATTAAAATTCCAAAAAAAAATTATTTAATTTCGGTACTTATTATAACAAATAACTTTATATAATGTTTCATCCATTATGGTACATACCTTCATTAAAGTCTATTATCCGTTTAGAATTTGTTATAGAGCAAATATCGAAATAAAAGGAAAGGTAAAGATAAAATAATTAACAATTTGTAAATAATAAAAAATTTTCAATTTTAATATAATTATCCCTTAAATCCATACATACTATCTATAATATTATCCGTATTATATCCGTAATGTATATCAAGTAAATTATCCAATTTTATTAAAATTCCAAAAAAAAAAATTATTTAATTTCGGTACTTATTAAAACAAATAACTTTATATAATGTTTCATCCATTATGGTACATACCTTCATTAAAGTCTATTATCCGTTTAGAATTTGTTATAGAGCAAATATCGAAATAAAAAAAAAGGTAAAGATAAAATAATTAACAATTTGTAAATAATAAAAAATTTTCAATTTAAATATCATTATCCCTTAAATCCATACATACTGTCTATAATATTATCCGTATTATATCCGTAATATATATCAAATCCAATTTTATTAAAATTCCAAAAAAAAATTATTTAATTTCGGTACTTATTAAAACAAATAACTTTATATAATGTTTCATCCATTATGGTACATACCTTCATTAAAGTCTATTATCCGTTTAGAATTTGTTATAGAGCAAATATCGAAATAAAAGGAAAGGTAAAGATAAAATAATTAACAATTTGTAAATAATAAAAAATTTTCAATTTAAATATCATTATCCCTTAAATCCATACATACTGTCTATAATATTATCCGTATTATATCCGTAATATATATCAAATAAATTATCCAATTTTATTAAAATTCCAAAAAAAAATTATTTAATTTCGGTACTTATTAAAACAAATAACTTTATATAATGTTTCATCCATTATGGTACATACCTTCATTAAAGTCTATTATCCGTTTAGAATTTGTTATAGAGCAAATATCGAAATAAAAGGAAAGGTAAAGATAAAATAATTAACAATTTGTAAATAATAAAAAATTTTCAATTTAAATAGCATTATCCCTTAAATCCATACATACTATCTATAATATTATCCGTATTATATCCGTAATGTATATCAAGTAAATTATCCAATTTTATTAAAATTCCAAAAAAAAATTATTTAATTTCGGTACTTATTATAACAAATAACTTTATATAATGTTTCATCCATTATGGTACATACCTTCATTAAAGTCTATTATCCGTTTAGAATTTGTTATAGAGCAAATATCGAAATAAAAGGAAAGGTAAAGATAAAATAATTAACAATTTGTAAATAATAAAAAATTTTCAATTTAAATAGCATTATCCCTTAAATCCATACATACTATCTATAATATTATCCGTATTATATCCGTAATGTATATCAAGTAAATTATCCAATTTTATTAAAATTCCAAAAAAAAATTATTTAATTTCGGTACTTATTAAAACAAATAACTTTATATAATGTTTCATCCATTATGGTACATACCTTCATTAAAGTCTATTATCCGTTTAGAATTTGTTATAGAGCAAATATCGAAATAAAAGGAAAGGTAAAGATAAAATAATTAACAATTTGTAAATAATAAAAAATTTTCAATTTAAATATCATTATCCCTTAAATCCATACATACTATCTATAATATTATCCGTATTATATCCGTAATGCATATCAAGTAAATTATCCAATTTTATTAAAATTCCAAAAAAAAATTATTTAATTTCGGTACTTATTAAAACAAATAACTTTATATAATGTTTCATCCATTATGGTACATACCTTCATTAAAGTCTATTATCCGTTTAGAATTTGTTATAGAGCAAATATCGAAATAAAAGGAAAGGTAAAGGTAAAATAATTAACAATTTGTAAATAATAAAAAATTTTCAATTTTAATATAATTATCCCTTAAATCCATACATACTATCTATAATATTATCTGTATTATATCCGTAATATATATCAAATAAATTATCCAATTTTATTAAAATTACAAAAAAAAATTATTTAATTTCGGTACTTATTAAAACAAATAACTTTATATAATGTTTCATCCATTATGGTACATACCTTCATTAAAGTCTATTATCCGTTTAGAATTTGTTATAGAGCAAATATCGAAATAAAAAAAAAGGTAAAGATAAAATAATTAACAATTTGTAAATAATAAAAAATTTTCAATTTAAATATCATTATCCCTTAAATCCATACATACTGTCTATAATATTATCCGTATTATATCCGTAATATATATCAAATCCAATTTTATTAAAATTCCAAATTAAAATTATTTAATTTCGGTACTTATTAAAACAAATAACTTTATATAATGTTTCATCCTTTATGGTACATACCTTCCTTAAAGTCTATTATTTGTTATAGAGCAAATATCGAAATAAAAGGAAAGGTAAAGATAAAATAATTAACAATTTGTAAATAATAAAAAATTTTCAATTTAAATATCATTATCCCTTAAATCCATACATACTATCTATAATATTATCCGTATTATATCCGTAATGTATATCAAGTAAATTATCCAATTTTATTAAAATTCCAAAAAAAAAATTATTTAATTTCGGTACTTATTAAAACAAATAACTTTATATAATGTTTCATCCATTATGGTACATACCTTCATTAAAGTCTATTATCCGTTTAGAATTTGTTATAGAGCAAATATCGAAATAAAAGGAAAGGTAAAGATAAAATAATTAACAATTTGTAAATAATAAAAAATTTTCAATTTAAATAGCATTATCCCTTAAATCCATACATACTATCTATAATATTATCCGTATTATATCCGTAATGCATATCAAGTAAATTATCCAATTTTATTAAAATTCCAAAAAAAAATTATTTAATTTCGGTACTTATTAAAACAAATAACTTTATATAATGTTTCATCCATTATGGTACATACCTTCATTAAAGTCTATTATCCGTTTAGAATTTGTTATAGAGCAAATATCGAAATAAAAGGAAAGGTAAAGATAAAATAATTAACAATTTGTAAATAATAAAAAATTTTCAATTTAAATAGCATTATCCCTTAAATCCATACATACTATCTATAATATTATCCGTATTATATCCGTAATGCATATCAAGTAAATTATCCAATTTTATTAAAATTCCAAAAAAAAATTATTTAATTTCGGTACTTATTAAAACAAATAACTTTATATAATGTTTCATCCATTATGGTACATACCTTCATTAAAGTCTATTATCCGTTTAGAATTTGTTATGGAGCAAATATCGAAATAAAAGAAAAGGTATAGATAAAATAATTAACAATTTGTAAATAAAAAAAATTTTCAATTTAAATATCATTATCCGTATTTTATCCGTAATATATATCAAATAAATTATCCAATTTTATTAAAATGCCAAAAAAAAATTATTTAATTTCGGTACTTATTAAAACAAATAACTTTATATAATGTTTCATCCATTATGGTACATACCTTCATTAAAGTCTATTATCCGTTTAGAATTTGTTATAGAGCAAATATCGAAATAAAAGGAAAGGTAAAGATAAAATAATTAACAATTTGTAAATAATAAAAAATTTTCAATTTAAATATCATTATCCCTTAAATCCATACATACTGTCTATAATATTATCCGTATTATATCCGTAATATATATCAAATAAATTATCCAATTTTTAAAATTCCAAAAAAAAATTATTTAATTTCGGTACTTATTAAAACAAATAACTTTATATAATGTTTCATCCATTATGGTACATACCTTCATTAAAGTCTATTATCCGTTTAGAATTTGTTATAGAGCAAATATCGAAATAAAAGGAAAGGTAAAGATAAAATAATTAACAATTTGTAAATAATAAAAAATTTTCAATTTAAATAGCATTATCCCTTAAATCCATACATACTATCTATAATATTATCCGTATTATATCCGTAATGTATATCAAGTAAATTATCCAATTTTATTAAAATTCCAAAAAAAAATTATTTAATTTCGGTACTTATTATAACAAATAACTTTATATAATGTTTCATCCATTATGGTACATACCTTCATTAAAGTCTATTATCCGTTTAGAATTTGTTATAGAGCAAATATCGAAATAAAAGAAAAGGTAAAGATAAAATAATTAACAATTTGTAAATAATAAAAAATTTTCAATTTAATATAATTATCCCTTAAATCCATACATACTATCTATAATATTATCCGTATTATATCCGTAATGTATATCAAGTAAATTATCCAATTTTATTAAAATTCCAAAAAAAAATTATTTAATTTCGGTACTTATTAAAACAAATAACTTTATATAATGTTTCATCCATTATGGTACATACCTTCATTAAAGTCTATTATCCGTTTAGAATTTGTTATAGAGCAAATATCGAAATAAAAGGAAAGGTAAAGATAAAATAATTAACAATTTGTAAATAATAAAAAATTTTCAATTTAAATATCATTATCCCTTAAATCCATACATACTGTCTATAATATTATCCGTATTATATCCGTAATATATATCAAATCCAATTTTATTAAAATTCCAAAATAAAATTATTTAATTTCGGTACTTATTAAAACAAATAACTTTATATAATGTTTCATCCATTATGGTACATACCTTCATTAAAGTCTATTATCCGTTTAGAATTTGTTATAGAGCAAATATCGAAATAAAAGGAAAGGTAAAGATAAAATAATTAACAATTTGTAAATAATAAAAAATTTTCAATTTAAATATCATTATCCCTTAAATCCATACATACTGTCTATAATATTATCCGTATTATATCCGTAATATATATCAAATAAATTATCCAATTTTATTAAAATTCCAAAAAAAAAATTATTTAATTTCGGTACTTATTAAAACAAATAACTTTATATAATGTTTCATCCATTATGGTACATACCTTCATTAAAGTCTATTATCCGTTTAGAATTTGTTATAGAGCAAATATCGAAATAAAAGGAAAGGTAAAGATAAAATAATTAACAATTTGTAAATAATAAAAAATTTTCAATTTAAATAGCATTATCCCTTAAATCCATACATACTATCTATAATATTATCCGTATTATATCCGTAATGTATATCAAGTAAATTATCCAATTTTATTAAAATTCCAAAAAAAAAATTATTTAATTTCGGTACTTATTATAACAAATAACTTTATATAATGTTTCATCCATTATGGTACATACCTTCATTAAAGTCTATTATCCGTTTAGAATTTGTTATAGAGCAAATATCGAAATAAAAAAAGGTAAAGATAAAATAATTAACAATTTGTAAATAATAAAAAATTTTCAATTTAAATATCATTATCCCTTAAATCCATACATACTGTCTATAATATTATCCGTATTATATCCGTAATATATATAAAATCCAATTTTATTAAAATTCCAAAAAAAAATTATTTAATTTCGGTACTTATTAAAACAAATAACTTTATATAATGTTTCATCCATTATGGTACATACCTTCATTAAAGTCTATTATCCGTTTAGAATTTGTTATAGAGCAAATATCGAAATAAAAGGAAAGGTAAAGATAAAATAATTAACAATTTGTAAATAATAAAAAATTTTCAATTTAAATATAATTATCCCTTAAATCCATACATACTATCTATAATATTATCCGTATTATATCCGTAATGTATATCAAATCCAATTTTATTAAAATTCCAAAAAAAAATTATTTAATTTCGGTACTTATTAAAACAAATAACTTTATATAATGTGTTATCCATTATGGTACATACCTTCATTAAAGTCTATTATCCGTTTAGAATTTGTTATAATATAATAAAATAAAATAAAAGGAAAGGTAAAGATAAAATAATTAACAATTTGTAAATAATAAAAAATTTTCAATTTAAATATCATTATCCCTTAAATCCATACATACTGTCTATAATATTATCCGTATTATATCCGTAATATATATCAAATAAATTATCCAATTTTATTAAAATTCCAAAAAAAAATTATTTAATTTCGGTACTTATTATAACAAATAACTTTATATAATGTTTCATCCATTATGGTACATACCTTCATTAAAGTCTATTATCCGTTTAGAATTTGTTATAGAGCAAATATCGAAATAAAAGGAAAGGTAAAGATAAAATAATTAACAATTTGTAAATAATAAAAAATTTTCAATTTAAATAGCATTATCCCTTAAATCCATACATACTATCTATAATATTATCCGTATTATATCCGTAATGTATATCAAGTAAATTATCCAATTTTATTAAAATTCCAAAAAAAAAATTATTTAATTTCGGTACTTATTATAACAAATAACTTTATATAATGTTTCATCCATTATGGTACATACCTTCATTAAAGTCTATTATCCGTTTAGAATTTGTTATAGAGCAAATATCGAAATAAAAGGAAAGGTAAAGATAAAATAATTAACAATTTGTAAATAATAAAAAATTTTCAATTTAAATAGCATTATCCCTTAAATCCATACATACTATCTATAATATTATCCGTATTATATCCGTAATATATATCAAATAAATTATCCAATTTTATTAAAATTCCAAAAAAAAATTATTTAATTTCGGTACTTATTAAAACAAATAACTTTATATAATGTTTCATCCATTATGGTACATACCTTCATTAAAGTCTATTATCCGTTTAGAATTTGTTATAGAGCAAATATCGAAATAAAAGGAAAGGTAAAGATAAAATAATTAACAATTTGTAAATAATAAAAAATTTTCAATTTAAATATCATTATCCCTTAAACCCATACATACTATCTATAATATTATCCGTATTATATCCGTAATGTATATCAAGTAAATTATCCAATTTTATTAAAATTCCAAAAAAAAATTATTTAATTTCGGTACTTATTATAACAAATAACTTTATATAATGTTTCATCCATTATGGTACATACCTTCATTAAAGTCTATTATCCGTTTAGAATTTGTTATAGAGCAAATATCGAAATAAAAGGAAAGGTAAAGATAAAATAATTAACAATTTGTAAATAATAAAAAATTTTCAATTTAAATATCATTATCCCTTAAATCCATACATACTATCTATAATATTATCCGTATTATATCCGTAATGTATATCAAGTAAATTATCCAATTTTATTAAAATTCCAAAAAAAAAATTATTTAATTTCGGTACTTATTATAACAAATAACTTTATATAATGTTTCATCCATTATGGTACATACCTTCATTAAAGTCTATTATCCGTTTAGAATTTGTTATAGAGCAAATATCGAAATAAAAGGAAAGGTAAAGATAAAATAATTAACAATTTGTAAATAATAAAAAATTTTCAATTTAAATATAATTATCCCTTAAATCCATACATACTATCTATAATATTATCCGTATTATATCCGTAATATATATCAAATAAATTATCCAATTTTATTAAAATTACAAAAAAAATTATTTAATTTCGGTACTTATTAAAACAAATAACTTTATATAATGTTTCATCCATTATGGTACATACCTTCATTAAAGTCTATTATCCGTTTAGAATTTGTTATAGAGCAAATATCGAAATAAAAGGAAAGGTAAAGATAAAATAATTAACAATTTGTAAATAATAAAAAATTTTCAATTTAAATATCATTATCCCTTAAATCCATACATACTGTCTATAATATTATCCGTATTATATCCGTAATATATATCAAATAAATTATCCAATTTTATTAAAATGCCAAAAAAAATTATTTAATTTCGGTACTTATTATAACAAATAACTTTATATAATGTTTCATCCATTATGGTACATACCTTCATTAAAGTCTATTATCCGTTTAGAATTTGTTATAGAGCAAATATCGAAATAAAAGGAAAGGTAAAGATAAAATAATTAACAATTTGTAAATAATAAAAAATTTTCAATTTAAATAGCATTATCCCTTAAACCCATACATACTATCTATAATATTATCCGTATTATATCCGTAATATATATCAAATAAATTATCCAATTTTATTAAAATTCCAAAAAAAAATTATTTAATTTCGGTACTTATTATAACAAATAACTTTATATAATATTTCATCCATTATGGTACATACCTTCATTAAAGTCTATTATCCGTTTAGAATTTGTTATAGAGCAAATATCGAAATAAAAGGAAAGGTAAAGATAAAATAATTAACAATTTGTAAATAATAAAAAATTTTCAATTTTAATATAATTATCCCTTAAATCCATACATACTATCTATAATATTATCCGTATTATATCCGTAATGTATATCAAATCCAATTTTATTAAAATTCCAAAAAAAAATTATTTAATTTCGGTACTTATTAAAACAAATAACTTTATATAATGTTTCATCCATTATGGTACATACCTTCATTAAAGTCTATTATCCGTTTAGAATTTGTTATAGAGCAAATATCGAAATAAAAGGAAAGGTAAAGATAAAATAATTAACAATTTGTAAATAATAAAAAATTTTCAATTTAAATATCATTATCCCTTAAATCCATACATACTGTCTATAATATTATCCGTATTATATCCGTAATATATATCAAATAAATTATCCAATTTTATTAAAATTCCAAAAAAAATTATTTAATTTCGGTACTTATTAAAACAAATAACTTTATATAATGTTTCATCCATTATGGTACATACCTTCATTAAAGTCTATTATCCGTTTAGAATTTGTTATAGAGCAAATATCGAAATAAAAAAAGGTAAAGATAAAATAATTAACAATTTGTAAATAATAAAAGAATTTCAATTTAAATAGCATTATCCCTTAAATCCATACATACTATCTATAATATTATCCGTATTATATCCGTAATGTATATCAAGTAAATTATCCAATTTTATTAAAATTCCAAAAAAAAAATTATTTAATTTCGGTACTTATTATAACAAATAACTTTATATAATGTTTCATCCATTATGGTACATACCTTCATTAAAGTCTATTATCCGTTTAGAATTTGTTATAGAGCAAATATCGAAATAAAAGGAAAGGTAAAGATAAAATAATTAACAATTTGTAAATAATAAAAAATTTTCAATTTAAATAGCATTATCCCTTAAATCCATACATACTATCTATAATATTATCCGTATTATATCCGTAATGTATATCAAGTAAATTATCCAATTTTATTAAAATTCCAAAAAAAAATTATTTAATTTCGGTACTTATTAAAACAAATAACTTTATATAATGTTTCATCCATTATGGTACATACCTTCATTAAAGTCTATTATCCGTTTAGAATTTGTTATAGAGCAAATATCGAAATAAAAGGAAAGGTAAAGATAAAATAATTAACAATTTGTAAATAATAAAAAATTTTCAATTTAAATAGCATTATCCCTTAAATCCATACATACTATCTATAATATTATCTGTATTATATCCGTAATATATATCAAATAAATTATCCAATTTTATTAAAATTACAAAAAAAAAATTATTTAATTTCGGTACTTATTAAAACAAATAACTTTATATAATGTTTCATCCATTATGGTACATACCTTCCTTAAAGTCTATTATCCGTTTAGAATTTGTTATAGAGCAAATATCGAAATAAAAGGAAAGGTAAAGATAAAATAATTAACAATTTGTAAATAATAAAAAATTTTCAATTTAAATATCATTATCCCTTAAATCCATACATACTATCTATAATATTATCCGTATTATATCCGTAATATATATCAAATAAATTATCCAATTTTATTAAAATGCCAAAAAAAAAATTATTTAATTTCGGTACTTATTAAAACAAATAACTTTATATAATGTTTCATCCATTATGGTACATACCTTCATTAAAGTTTATAATCCCTTAAGAATTTGTTATGGAGCAAAAATCGAAATAAAAGAAAAGGTATAGATAAAATAATTAACAATTTGTAAATAATAAAAAATTTTCAATTTAAATATCATTATCCGTATTATATCCGAAATATATATTAAATAAATTATCCAATTTTATTAAAATTCCAAAAATAAATTATTTAATTTCGGTACTTATTAAAACAAATAACTTTATATAATGTTTCATCCATTATGGTACATACCTTCATTAAAGTCTATTATCCGTTTAGAATTTGTTATAGAGCAAATATCGAAATAAAAGGAAAGGTAAAGATCAAATAATTAACAATTTGTAAATAATAAAAAATTTTCAATTTAAATATCATTATCCCTTAAATCCATACATACTGTCTATAATATTATCCGTATTATATCCGTAATATATATCAAATAAATTATCCAATTTTATTAAAATGCCAAAAAAAATTATTTAATTTCGGTACTTATTAAAACAAATAACTTTATATAATGTTTCATCCATTATGGTACATACCTTCATTAAAGTCTATTATCCGTTTAGAATTTGTTATAGAGCAAATATCGAAATAAAAGGAAAGGTAAAGATAAAATAATTAACAATTTGTAAATAATAAAAAATTTTCAATTTAAATATCATTATCCCTTAAATCCATACATACTGTCTATAATATTATCCGTATTATATCCGTAATATATATCAAATAAATTATCCAATTTTATTAAAATTCCAAAAAAAATTATTTAATTTCGGTACTTATTAAAACAAATAACTTTATATAATGTTTCATCCATTATGGTACATACCTTCATTAAAGTCTATTATCCGTTTAGAATTTGTTATAGAGCAAATATCGAAATAAAAGGAAAGGTAAAGATAAAATAATTAACAATTTGTAAATAATAAAAAATTTTCAATTTAAATAGCATTATCCCTTAAATCCATACATACTATCTATAATATTATCCGTATTATATCCGTAATGTATATCAAGTAAATTATCCAATTTTATTAAAATTCCAAAAAAAAATTATTTAATTTCGGTACTTATTAAAACAAATAACTTTATATAATGTTTCATCCATTATGGTACATACCTTCATTAAAGTCTATTATCCGTTTAGAATTTGTTATAGAGCAAATATCGAAATAAAAGGAAAGGTAAAGATAAAATAATTAACAATTTGTAAATAATAAAAAATTTTCAATTTTAATATAATTATCCCTTAAATCCATACATACTATCTATAATATTATCTGTATTATATCCGTAATATATATCAAATAAATTATCCAATTTTATTAAAATTACAAAAAAAAATTATTTAATTTCGGTACTTATTAAAACAAATAACTTTATATAATGTTTCATCCATTATGGTACATACCTTCATTAAAGTCTATTATCCGTTTAGAATTTGTTATAGAGCAAATATCGAAATAAAAAAAAGGTAAAGATAAAATAATTAACAATTTGTAAATAATAAAAAATTTTCAATTTAAATAGCATTATCCCTTAAACCCATACATACTATCTGTAATATTATCCGTATTATATCCGTAATGTATATCAAGTAAATTATCCAATTTTATTAAAATTCCAAAAAAAAATTATTTAATTTCGGTACTTATTAAAACAAATAACTTTATATAATGTTTCATCCATTATGGTACATACCTTCATTAAAGTCTATTATCCGTTTAGAATTTGTTATAGAGCAAATATCGAAATAAAAGGAAAGGTAAAGATAAAATAATTAACAATTTGTAAATAATAAAAAATTTTCAATTTAAATATCATTATCCCTTAAATCCATACATACTATCTATAATATTATCCGTATTATATCCGTAATATATATCAAATAAATTATCCAATTTTATTAAAATGCCAAAAAAAAATTATTTAATTTCGGTACTTATTAAAAAAATAACTTTATATAATGTTTCATCCATTATGGTACATACCTTCATTAAAGTCTATTATCCGTTTAGAATTTGTTATAGAGCAAATATCGAAATAAAAGGAAAGGTAAAGATAAAATAATTAACAATTTGTAAATAATAAAAAATTTTCAATTTAAATATCATTATCCCTTAAATCCATACATACTGTCTATAATATTATCCGTATTATATCCGTAATATATATCAAATAAATTATCCAATTTTTAAAATTCCAAAAAAAATTATTTAATTTCGGTACTTATTAAAACAAATAACTTTATATAATGTTTCATCCATTATGGTACATACCTTCATTAAAGTCTATTATCCGTTTAGAATTTGTTATAGAGCAAATATCGAAATAAAAGGAAAGGTAAAGATAAAATAATTAACAATTTGTAAATAATAAAAAATTTTCAATTTAAATATCATTATCCCTTAAATCCATACATACTGTCTATAATATTATCCGTATTATATCCGTAATATATATCAAATCCAATTTTATTAAAATTCCAAAAAAAAATTATTTAATTTCGGTACTTATTATAACAAATAACTTTATATAATGTTTCATCCATTATGGTACATACCTTCATTAAAGTCTATTATCCGTTTAGAATTTGTTATAGAGCAAATATCGAAATAAAAGGAAAGGTAAAGGTAAAATAATTAACAATTTGTAAATAATAAAAAATTTTCAATTTTAATATAATTATCCCTTAAATCCATACATACTATCTATAATATTATCCGTATTATATCCGTAATATATATCAAATCCAATTTTATTAAAATTCCAAAAAAAAAATTATTTAATTTCGGTACTTATTAAAACAAATAACTTTATATAATGTTTCATCCATTATGGTACATACCTTCATTAAAGTCTATTATCCGTTTAGAATTTGTTATAGAGCAAATATCGAAATAAAAGGAAAGGTAAAGATAAAATAATTAACAATTTGTAAATAATAAAAAATTTTCAATTTAAATATCATTATCCCTTAAATCCATACATACTGTCTATAATATTATCCGTATTATATCCGTAATATATATCAAATAAATTATCCAATTTTATTAAAATTACAAAAAAAAATTATTTAATTTCGGTACTTATTAAAACAAATAACTTTATATAATGTTTCATCCATTATGGTACATACCTTCATTAAAGTTTATAATCCGTTTAGAATTTGTTATAGAGCAAATATCGAAATAAAAAAAAGGTAAAGATAAAATAATTAACAATTTGTAAATAATAAAAAATTTTCAATTTAAATAGCATTATCCCTTAAACCCATACATACTATCTATAATATTATCCGTATTATATCCGTAATGTATATCAAGTAAATTATCCAATTTTATTAAAATTCCAAAAAAAAATTATTTAATTTCGGTACTTATTATAACAAATAACTTTATATAATATTTGATCTATTATGGTCTATAATATTATCCGTATTATATCCGTAATATATATCAAATAAATTATCCAATTTTTAAAATTCCAAAAAAAAATTATTTAATTTCGGTACTTATTAAAACAAATAACTTTATATAATGTTTCATCCATTATGGTACATACCTTCATTAAAGTCTATTATCCGTTTAGAATTTGTTATAGAGCAAATATCGAAATAAAAGGAAAGGTAAAGATAAAATAATTAACAATTTGTAAATAATAAAAAATTTTCAATTTAAATATCATTATCCCTTAAATCCATACATACTATCTATAATATTATCCGTATTATATCCGTAATGCATATCAAGTAAATTATCCAATTTTATTAAAATTCCAAAAAAAAATTATTTAATTTCGGTACTTATTATAACAAATAACTTTATATAATGTTTCATCCATTATGGTACATACCTTCATTAAAGTCTATTATCCGTTTAGAATTTGTTATAGAGCAAATATCGAAATAAAAGGAAAGGTAAAGGTAAAATAATTAACAATTTGTAAATAATAAAAAATTTTCAATTTTAATATAATTATCCCTTAAATCCATACATACTATCTATAATATTATCCGTATTATATCCGTAATGTATATCAAGTAAATTATCCAATTTTATTAAAATTCCAAAAAAAAAATATTTAATTTCGGTACTTATTAAAACAAATAACTTTATATAATGTTTCATCCATTATGGTACATACCTTCATTAAAGTTTATAATCCCTTAAGAATTTGTTATGGAGCAAATATCGAAATAAAAATAAAGGTAAAGATAAAATAATTAACAATTTGTAAATAATAAAAAATTTTCAATTTAAATATCATTATCCCTTAAATCCATACATACTGTCTATAATATTATCCGTATTATATCCGTAATATATATCAAATCCAATTTTATTAAAATTCCAAAAAAAAATTATTTAATTTCGGTACTTATTATAACAAATAACTTTATATAATGTTTCATCCATTATGGTACATACCTTCATTAAAGTCTATTATCCGTTTAGAATTTGTTATAGAGCAAATATCGAAATAAAAGGAAAGGTAAAGATAAAATAATTAACAATTTGTAAATAATAAAAAATTTTCAATTTAAATATCATTATCCCTTAAATCCATACATACTGTCTATAATATTATCCGTATTATATCCGTAATATATATCAAATAAATTATCCAATTTTTAAAATTCCAAAAAAAAATTATTTAATTTCGGTACTTATTAAAACAAATAACTTTATATAATGTTTCATCCATTATGGTACATACCTTCATTATAGTCTATTATCCGTTTAGAATTTGTTATAGAGCAAATATCGAAATAAAAGGAAAGGTAAAGACAAAATAATTAACAAATTGTAAATAATAAAAAATTTTCAATTTAAATAGCATTATCCCTTAAATCCATACATACTACCTATAATATTATCCGTATTATATCCGTAATGCATATCAAGTAAATTATCCAATTTTATTAAAATTCCAAAAAAAAATTATTTAATTTCGGTACTTATTATAACAAATAACTTTATATAATGTTTCATCCATTATGGTACATACCTTCATTAAAGTCTATTATCCGTTTAGATTTAGTTATAGAGCAAATATCGAAATAAAAGGAAAGGTAAAGGTAAAATAATTAACAATTTGTAAATAATAAAAAATTTTCAATTTTAATATAATTATCCCTTAAATCCATACATACTATCTATAATATTATCCGTATTATATCCGTAATGTATATCAAGTAAATTATCCAATTTTATAAAAATTCCAAAAAAAAAAAATTTAATTTCAGTACTTATTAAAACAAATAACTTTATATAATGTTTCATCCATTATGGTACATACCTTCATTAAAGTTTATAATCCGTTAAGAATTTGTTATAGAGCAAATATCGAAATAAAAAAAAGGTAAAGATAAAATAATTAACAATTTGTAAATAATAAAAAATTTTCAATTTAAATATCATTATCCCTTAAATCCATACATACTGTCTATAATATTATCCATATTATATCCGTAATATATATCAAATCCAATTTTATTAAAATTCCAAATTAAAATTATTTAATTTCGGTACTTATTAAAACAAATAACTTTATATAATGTTTCATCCATTATGGTACATACCTTCATTAAAGTCTATTATCCGTTTAGAATTTGTTATAGAGCAAATATCGAAATAAAAGGAAAGGTAAAGATAAAATAATTAACAATTTGTAAATAATAAAAAATTTTCAATTTAAATATCATTATCCCTTAAATCCATACATACTGTCTATAATATTATCCGTATTATATCCGTAATATATATCAAATAAATTATCCAATTTTATTAAAATGCCAAAAAAAAATTATTTAATTTCGGTACTTATTAAAACAAATAACTTTATATAATGTTTCATCCATTATGGTACATACCTTCATTAAAGTTTATAATCCCTTAAGAATTTGTTATAGAGCAAATATCGAAATAAAAAAAGGTAAAGATAAAATAATTAACAATTTGTAAATAATAAAAAATTTTCAATTTAAATAGCATTATCCCTTAAACCCATACATACTATCTATAATATTATCCGTATTATATCCGTAATGTATATCAAGTAAATTATCCAATTTTATTAAAATTCCAAAAAAAAATTATTTAATTTCGGTACTTATTATAACAAATAACTTTATATAATGTTTCATCCATTATGGTACATACCTTCATTAAAGTCTATTATCCGTTTAGAATTTGTTATAGAGCAAATATCGAAATAAAAGGAAAGGTAAAGATAAAATAATTAACAATTTGTAAATAATAAAAAATTTTCAATTTAAATAGCATTATCCCTTAAATCCATACATACTATCTATAATATTATCCGTATTATATCCGTAATGTATATCAAGTAAATTATCCAATTTTATTAAAATTCCAAAAAAAAATTATTTAATTTCGGTACTTATTAAAACAAATAACTTTATATAATGTTTCATCCATTATGGTACATACCTTCATTAAAGTCTATTATCCGTTTAGAATTTGTTATAGAGCAAATATCGAAATAAAAGGAAAGGTAAAGATAAAATAATTAACAATTTGTAAATAATAAAAAATTTTCAATTTAAATATCATTATCCCTTAAATCCATACATACTGTCTATAATATTATCCGTATTATATCCGTAATATATATCAAATAAATTATCCAATTTTATTAAAATTACAAAAAAAATTATTTAATTTCGGTACTTATTAAAACAAATAACTTTATATAATGTTTCATCCATTATGGTACATACCTTCATTAAAGTCTATTATCCGTTTAGAATTTGTTATAGAGCAAATATCGAAATAAAAAAAAGGTAAAGATAAAATAATTAACAATTTGTAAATAATAAAAAATTTTCAATTTAAATAGCATTATCCCTTAAACCCATACATACTATCTATAATATTATCCGTATTATATCCGTAATGTATATCAAGTAAATTATCCAATTTTATTAAAATTCCAAAAAAAAATTATTTAATTTCGGTACTTATTATAACAAATAACTTTATATAATATTTCATCCATTATGGTACATACCTTCATTAAAGTCTATTATCCGTTTAGATTTTTTATAGAGCAAATATCGAAATAAAAGGAAAGGTAAAGATAAAATAATTAACAATTTGTAAATAATAAAAAATTTTCAATTTAAATAGCATTATCCCTTAAACCCACATATACTATCTATAATATTATCCGTATTATATCCGTAATGTATATCAAGTAAATTATCCAATTTTATTAAAATTCCAAAAAAAAATTATTTAATTTCGGTACTTATTATAACAAATAACTTTATATAATATTTGATCCATTATGGTACATACCTTCATTAAAGTCTATTATCCGTTTAGAATTTGCTATAGAGCAAATATCGAAATAAAAGGAAAGGTAAAGATAAAATAATTAACAATTTGTAAATAATAAAAAATTTTCAATTTTAATATCATTATCCCTTAAATCCATACATACTATCTATAATATTATCCGTATTATATCCGTAATGTATATCAAGTAAATTATCCAATTTTATTAAAATTCCAAAAAAAAATTATTTAATTTCGGTACTTATTAAAACAAATAACTTTATATAATGTTTCATCCATTATGGTACATACCTTCATTAAAGTTTATTATCCGTTTAGAATTTGTTATAGAGCAAATATCGAAATAAAAAAAAGGTAAAGATAAAATAATTAACAATTTGTAAATAATAAAAAATTTTCAATTTAAATATCATTATCCCTTAAATCCATACATACTGTCTATAATATTATCCATATTATATCCGTAATATATATCAAATCCAATTTTATTAAAATTCCAAAAAAAAATTATTTAATTTCGGTACTTATTAAAACAAATAACTTTATATAATGTTTCATCCATTATGGTACATACCTTCATTAAAGTCTATTATCCGTTTAGAATTTGTTATAGAGCAAATATCGAAATAAAAGGAAAGGTAAAGATAAAATAATTAACAATTTGTAAATAATAAAAAATTTTCAATTTAAATATCATTATCCCTTAAATCCATACATACTGTCTATAATATTATCCGTATTATATCCGTAATATATATCAAATAAATTATCCAATTTTATTAAAATTACAAAAAAAAATTATTTAATTTCGGTACTTATTAAAACAAATAACTTTATATAATGTTTCATCCATTATGGTACATACCTTCATTAAAGTTTATAATCCCTTAAGAATTTGTTATAGAGCAAATATCGAAATAAAAGAAAAGGTAAAGATAAAATAATTAACAATTTGTAAATAATAAAAAATTTTCAATTTAAATAGCATTATCCCTTAAACCCATACATACTATCTATAATATTATCCGTATTATATCCGTAATGTATATCAAGTAAATTATCCAATTTTATTAAAATTCCAAAAAAAAAATTAAATTTAAATTAACATTATGGTATTATCCGTATTATATCCCAAATAAATTATCCTAA
The DNA here is from genome assembly GCA_023089585.1 of Melophagus ovinus. Classification (NCBI taxonomy): domain Eukaryota; kingdom Metazoa; phylum Arthropoda; class Insecta; order Diptera; family Hippoboscidae; genus Melophagus; species Melophagus ovinus. Next base: position 41,394 of record JAKKIB010000218.1, on the reverse strand, counting down.
AATTCCAAAAAAAAATTATTTAATTTCGGTACTTATTATAACAAATAACTTTATATAATGTTTCATCCATTATGGTACATACCTTCATTAAAGTCTATTATCCGTTTAGATTTAGTTATAGAGCAAATATCGAAATAAAAGGAAAGGTAAAGGTAAAATAATTAACAATTTGTAAATAATAAAAAATTTTCAATTTTAATATAATTATCCCTTAAATCCATACATACTATCTATAATATTATCCGTATTATATCCGTAATGTATATCAAGTAAATTATCCAATTTTATAAAAATTCCAAAAAAAAAATATTTAATTTCAGTACTTATTAAAACAAATAACTTTATATAATGTTTCATCCATTATGGTACATACCTTCATTAAAGTTTATAATCCGTTAAGAATTTGTTATAGAGCAAATATCGAAATAAAAATAAAGGTAAAGATAAAATAATTAACAATTTGTAAATAATAAAAAATTTTCAATTTAAATATCATTATCCCTTAAATCCATACATACTGTCTATAATATTATCCGTATTATATCCGTAATATATATCAAATCCAATTTTATTAAAATTCCAAAAAAAAATTATTTAATTTTGGTACTTATTATAACAAATAACTTTATATAATGTTTCATCCATTATAGTACATACCTTCATTAAAGTCTATTATCCGTTTAGAATTTGTTATAGAGCAAATATTGAAATAAAAGGAAAGGTAAAGATAAAATAATTAACAATTTGTAAATAATAAAAAATTTTCAATTTAAATATCATTATCCCTTAAATCCATACATACTGTCTATAATATTATCCGTATTATATCCGTAATATATATCAAATATATTATCCAATTTTTAAAATTCCAAAAAAAAATTATTTAATTTCGGTACTTATTGCAACAAATAACTTTATATAATGTTTCATCCATTATGGTACATTCCTTCATTATAGTCTATTATCCGTTTAGAATTTGTTATAGAGCAAATATCGAAATAAAAGGAAAGGTAAAGACAAAATAATTAACAAATTGTAAATAATAAAAAATTTTCAATTTAAATAGCATTATCCCTTAAATCCATACATACTACCTATAAAATTATCCGTATTATATCCGTAATGCATATCAAGTAAATTATCCAATTTTATTAAAATTCCAAAAAAAAATTATTTAATTTCGGTACTTATTATAACAAATAACTTTATATAATGTTTCATCCATTATGGTACATACCTTCATTAAAGTCTATTATCCGTTTAGATTTAGTTATAGAGCAAATATCGAAATAAAAGGAAAGGTAAAGGTAAAATAATTAACAATTTGTAAATAATAAAAAATTTTCAATTTTAATATAATTATCCCTTAAATCCATACATACTATCTATAATATTATCCGTATTATATCCGTAATGTATATCAAGTAAATTATCCAATTTTATAAAAATTCAAAAAAAAAAAAAAGTTAATTTCAGTACTTATTAAAACAAATAACTTTATATAATGTTTCATCCATTATGGCACATACCTTCATTAAAGTTTATAATCCGTTAAGAATTTGTTATAGAGCAAATATCGAAATAAAAAAAAGGTAAAGATAAAATAATTAACAATTTGTAAATAATAAAAAATTTTCAATTTAAATATCATTATCCCTTAAATCCATACATACTGTCTATAATATTATCCGTATTATATCCGTAATATATATCAAATCCAATTTTACTAAAATTCCAAATTAAAATTATTTAATTTCGGTACTTATTAAAACAAATAACTTTATATAATGTTTCATCCATTATGGTACATACCTTCATTAAAGTCTATTATCCGTTTAGAATTTGTTATAGAGCAAATATTGAAATAAAAGGAAAGGTAAAGATAAAATAATGAACAATTTGTAAATAATAAAAAATTTTCAATTTAAATATCATTATCCCTTAAATCCATACATACTGTCTATAATATTATCCGTATTATATCCGTAATATATATCAAATAAATTATCCAATTTTATTAAAATGCCAAAAAAAAATTATTTAATTTCGGTACTTATTAAAACAAATAACTTTATATAATGTTTCATCCATTATGGTACATACCTTCATTAAAGTTTATAATCCGTTAAGAATTTGTTATAGAGCAAATATCGAAATAAAAAAAAAGGTAAAGATAAAATAATTAACAACTTGTAAATAATAAAAAATTTTCAATTTAAATAGCATTATCCCTTAAACCCATACATACTATCTATAATATTATCCGTATTATATCCGTAATGTATATCAAGTAAATTATCCAATTTTATTAAAATGCCAAAAAAAAATTATTTAATTTCGGTACTTATTATAACAAATAACTTTATATAATATTTGATCTATTATGGTACATACCTTCATTAAAATCTATTATCCGTTTAGAATTTGCTATAGAGCAAATATCGAAATAAAAGGAAAGGTAAAAATAAAATAATTAACAATTTGTAAATAATAAAAATTTTCAATTTAAATAGCATTATCCCTTAAACCCATACATACTATCTATAATATTATCCGTTTTATATCCGCAATGTATATCAAGTAAATTATCCAATTTTATTAAAATTCCAAAAAAAAATTATTTAATTTCGGTACTTATTAAAACAAATAACTTTATATAATGTTTCATCCATTATGGTACATACCTTCATTAAAGTCTATTATCCGTTTAGAATTTGTTATAGAGCAAATATCGAAATAAAAGGAAAGGTAAAGATAAAATAATTAACAATTTGTAAATAGTAAAAAATTTTCAATTTAAATATCATTATCCCTTAAATCCATACATACTGTCTATAATATTATCCGTATTATATCCATAATATATATCAAATAAATTATCCAATTTTATTAAAATTACAAAAAAAAATTATTTAATTTCGGTACTTATTAAAACAAATAACTTTATATAATGTTTCATCCATTATGGTACATACCTTCACTAAAGTTTATAATCCGTTAAGAATTTGTTATAGAGCAAATATCGAAATAAAAAAAAGGTAAAGATAAAATAATTAACAACTTGTAAATAATAAAAAATTTTCAATTTAAATAGCATTATCCCTTAAACCCATACATACTATCTATAATATTATCCGTATTATATCCGTAATGTATATCAAGTAAATTATCCAATTTTATTAAAATTCCAAAAAAAAAATTATTTAATTTCGGTACTTATTATAACAAATAACTTTATATAATATTAGATCCATTATGGTACATACCTTCATTAAAGTCTATTATCCGTTTAGAATTTTCTATAGAGCAAATATCGAAATAAAAGGAAAGGTAAAGATAAAATAATTAACAATTTGTAAATAATAAAAAATTTTCAATTTAAATAGCATTATCCCTTAAACCCACATATACTATCTATAATATTATCCGTATTATATCCGTAATGTATATCAAGTAAATTATCCAATTTTATTAAAATTCCAAAAAAAAATTATTTAACTTCGGTACTTATTATAACAAATAACTTTATATAATATTTGATCCATTATGGTACATACCTTCATTAAAGTCTATTATCCGTTTAGAATTTGCTATAGAGCAAATATCGAAATAAAAGGAAAGGTAAAGATAAAATAATTAACAATTTGTAAATAATAAAAAATTTTCAATTTAAGTATCATTATCCCTTAAATCCATACATATTGTCTATAATATTATCCATATTATATCCGTAATATATATCAAATAAATTATCCAATTTTATTAAAATTCCAAAAAAAAGTTGTTTAATTTCGGTACTTATTAAAACAAATAACTTTATATAATGTTTCATCCATTATGGTACATACCTTCATTAAAGTATTATCCGTTTAGAATTTGTTATAGAGCAAATATCGAAATAAAAAAAAAGATAAAGATAAAATAATTAACAACTTGTAAATAATAAAAAATTTTCAATTTAAATAGCATTATCCCTTAAACCCATACCTACTATTTATAATATTATCCGTATTATATCCGTAATGTATATCAAGTAAATTACCCAATTTTATTAAAATTCCAAAAAAAAAATTATTTAATTTCGGTACTTATTAGAACAAATAACTTTATATAATATTTGATCTATTATGGTACATACCTTCATTAAAGTCTATTATCCGGTTAGAATTTGCTATAGAGCAAATATCGAAATAAAAGGAAAGGTAAAGATAAAATAATTAACAATTTGTAAATAATAAAAAATTTTCAATTTAAATATCATTATCCCTTAAATCCATACATACTGTCTATAATATTATCCGTATTATATCCGTAATATATATCAAATCCAATTTTATTAAAATTCCAAATTAAAATTATTTAATTTCAGTACTTATTAAAACAAATAACTTTATATAATGTTTCATCCATTATGGTACATACCTTCATTAAAGTCTATTATCCGTTTAGAATTTGTTATAGAGCAAATATTGAAATAAAAGGAAAGGTAAAGATAAAATAATTAACAATTTGTAAATAATAAAAAATTTTCAATTTAAATATCATTATCCCTTAAATCCATACATACTGTCTATAATATTATCCGTATTATATCCGTAATATATATCAAATAAATTATCCAATTTTATTAAAATTCCAAAAAAAATTATTTAATTTCGGTACTTATTAAAACAAATAACTTTATATAATGTTTCATCCATTATGGTACATACCTTCATTAAAGTTTATAATCCGTTAAGAATTTGTTATAGAGCAAATATCGAAATAAAAAAAAAGGTAAAGATAAAATAATTAACAACTTGTAAATAATAAAAAATTTTCAATTTAAATAGCATTATCCCTTAAACCCATACATACTATCTATAATATTATCCGTATTATATCCGTAATGTATATCAAGTAAATTATCCAATTTTATTAATATGCCAAAAAAAAATTATTTAATTTCGGTACTTATTATAACAAATAACTTTATATAATATTTGATCTATTATGGTACATACCTTCAATAAAATCTATTATCCGTTTAGAATTTACTATAGAGCAAATATCGAAATAAAAGGAAAGGTAAAGATAAAATAATTAACAATTTGTAAATAATAAAAATTTTCAATTTAAATAACATTATCCCTTAAACCCATACATACTATCTATAATATTATCCGTTTTATATGTAATGTATATCAATTAAATTATCCAATTTTATTAAAATTCCAAAAAAAAATTATTTAATTTCGGTACTTATTAAAACAAATAACTTTATATAATGTTTCATCCATTATGGTACATACCTTCATTAAAGTCTATTATCCGTTTAGAATTTGTTATAGAGCAAATATCGAAATAAAAGGAAAGGTAAAGATAAAATAATTAACAATTTGTAAATAATAAAAAATTTTCAATTTAAATAGCATTATCCCTTAAACCCATACATACTATCTATAATATTATCCGTATTATATCCGTAATGTATATCAAGTAAATTATCCAATTTTATTAAAATTCCAAAAAAAAAATTATTTAATTTCGGTACTTATTATAACAAATAACTTTATATAATATTTGATCTATTATGGTACATACCTTCATTAAAGTCTATTATCCGGTTAGAATTTGCTATAGAGCAAATATCGAAATAAAAGGAAAGGTAAAGATAAAATAATTAACAATTTGTAAATAATAAAAAATTTTCAATTTAAATAGCATTATCCCTTAAATCCATACATACTATCTATAATATTATCCGTATTATATCCGTAATGTATATCAAGTAAATTATCCAATTTTATTAAAATTCCAAAAAAAAATTATTTAATTTCGGTACTTATTATAACAAATAACTTTATATAATATTTGATCCATTATGGTACATGCCTTCATTAAAGGCTATTATCCGTTTAGAATTTTCTATAGAGCAAATATCGAAATAAAAGGAAAGGTAAAGATAAAATAATTAACAATTTGTAAATAATAAAAAATTTTTAATTTAAATAGCATTATCCCTTAAACCCATACATACTATCTATAATATTATCCGTATTATATCCGTAATGTATATCAAGTAAATTATCCAATTTTATTAAAATTCCAAAAAAAAATTATTTAATTTCGGTACTTATTATAACAAATAACTTTATATAATATTTGATCCATTACGGTACATACCTTCATTAAAGTCTATTATCCGTTTAGAATTTGCTATAGAGCAAATATCAAAATAAAAGGAAAGGTAAAGATAAAATAATTAACAATTTGTAAATAATAAAAAATTTTCAATTTAAATATCATTATCCCTTAAATCCATACATACTGTTTTAATATTATCCGTATTATTTCCGTAATATATATCAAATAAATTAGCCAATTTTATTAAAATTCCAAAAAAAAATTATTTAATTTCGGTACTTATTAAAACGAATAACTTTATATAATGTTTCATCCATTATGGTACATACCTTCATTAAAGTATTATCCGTTTAGAATTTGTTATAGAGCAAATATCGAAATAAAAAAAAGATAAAGATAAAATAATTAACAACTTGTAAATAATAAAAAATTTTCAATTTAAATAGCATTATCCCTTAAACCCATACATACTATCTATAATATTATCCGTATTATATCCGTAATGTATATCAAGTAAATTATCCAATTTTATTAAAATTCCAAAAAAAAATTATTTAATTTCGGTACTTATTAAAACAAATAACTTTATATAATGTTTCATCCATTATGGTACATACCTTCATTAAAGACTATTATCCGTTTAGAATTTGTTATAGAGCAAATATCGGAATAAAAGGAAAGGTAAAGATAAAATAATTAACAATTTGTAAATAATAAAAAATTTTCAATTTAAATAGCATTATCCCTTAAACCCATACATACTATCTATAATATTATCCGTATTATATCCGTAATATATATCAAATAAATTATCCAATTTTATTAAAATTACAAAAAAAAATTATTTAATTTCGGTACTTATTAGAACAAATAACTTTATATAATATTTGATCTATTATGGTACATACCTTCATTAAAGTCTATTATCCGGTTAGAATTTGCTATAGAGCAAATATCGAAATAAAAGGAAAGGTAAAGATAAAATAATTAACAATTTGTAAATAATAAAAAATTTTCAATTTAAATAGCATTATCCCTTAAACCCATACATACTATCTATAATATTATCCGTATTATATCCGTAATATATATCAAATAAATTATCCAATTTTATTAAAATTACAAAAAAAAATTATTAATTATTCATAGAAAATGAACAAAAATTTCAACATTTAGAAATAGAAGGAAAGACAAGTCAGCCTTTGAAGTTGTCCACCTTTTCAATATATGGAAAACTTTTATAAAAAATGTTAAAAAATGTTTTTATAATCTATAAGAACTATTAACTTTAACTGAAATTTTGAGAGATCTATTTTTAAATAATTCTTTCTTTAAAGTAATCTCTTCATGAATTTAAACTAGCTGACGTTCTAAATATGGCTGCTTTATACAGTGATCTTCCATTTGATATTCTCATTTTCTATCTATCTAACTAACTATCTTTCTCTTTCCATCTTCATTTTTTTCCGCCATATGTCTTCCTTTCTAGAATATGCTGTTTACATTTTTCTTAATTGATATTTTGAAATGAGTTTGAATTTAAATTGAGCTAATGTTATTTTTTTATTCCTTTTATAATTAAAAGGAGAGTGTAACCAAATTAATAACAAAACAAATTAATAACAAAACAAATTAATAACAAAAGAAAAAATAAAAATTTAATGATTAAAATTTCAAGGTTTCATTATTTGTTAAATAGATTTTAAACTGCTTTAAAATCCAAAAAAAATGCACAACTTAAGTAAATATTTTACATTTGTTTTTTGTCTCTATGGTGTCAAACTCCCCCTAGCCCCCTAGCCCCCCCCCCCACAATTTTATCATACATTTCTTATTTTATTTTAATTTTTTTTGGGTCCTTTAAATCTTTCTATTTCTGTCTTTATGCCAGACGTACGCACACACGCACGCACCCACATATGTTTTTTTTCAATGTAGTGAAACGTACTTAACAAAAAAAATTAAAAAAGCAAAAGAAAAATCATGAACACATACTTTTATGGATTTGCCTTCTCTATATGTAGGTTTATTGCCTTTTTTCAATTTGTTGTTGTTTTTAGTTTTCTTTTTTGTTTTATATTTGATGTTCTTTTAGTACATTAAACTAAAAGTAACACTTAACAATTTTCATATAAATAGAAAAATTTATATTGCACATTTAGGTTTCACTGACAGATGAAAGTAATAACTAAGAAGGAGGAAAGGATGCAAAAATGTACATATAACATACATGATGATATGAAGAGGGAGAAAGGTAGCGAGATACGTGAGATAATCAGATTATTTGAAAATGACAATGAAACTTTCATGTAATTTCTTATTTTTCCATAGATAACACAAAACAAGTCGAAGGCGAGTACTAAAAAAAAAACAAAAAAAAAAATAGAAGATGACAGGAATAATTGAATTATGGAAAATAATAATCGTTTACCTAAACCTGAACGTTTTATAGAGTTTAGAGCTTAACATCAAACTTTTGTTACTCTTCCTCACCCTTTCACACAATTCTTAATTAATAATAATTGAAATGGTCTAATTTATTTGTAATTTAACTTAGTCAATTAGGATAAAATAAAATGTAAGAGAGGCTTGAAAAAAATATATAGCAGATGTTTTGAAGAGACCTGGCCGTTAGTTGAGTTAAACCGGTTCCGGTTGCGTGTACCCCTTCACTATTATTTTAACAAATGAAGACAAATATCAAAAATTATTATCATTAATTAACTAATTAATTATACTGAAAATGAACATCTTTCTGTCTTTTAATTCTATTTCCTACTTTTTTGCCACAAAATCTCAGCGAAAGTATTTGTACAATTTGATTGTAATAAATTCGAATAATATAATATTTTTCTAATTATTTCCTGTACAGTTTCACTCCATTTTCACATTCTTTAATTGACTTCTTTAATCCTATCTTGCGGCTCCTTTTTTTATATAAGATGCGAAATTCTTAAAATCTAGAGGGCATGGCAATGCCTTTCAGTTCATCTAGTATTTATCGATGCAAATGTTTTATGAATTTACAGGTTTCAATTTTTGAATTACATATTACTGAAATATATTACACTAACGTGCCTATACCAAAAACATACGCCTCTTGAAAATGTTTGGGATCGACACATTTCTGAAATGGTCTTCGCATATAATGTTTTACTTTTAAAAAATTATTATATGGCAAAGTCGAACATTTATTTTAATGTATTAGGGTTACATTTAGCTTTAATTATGATTCAGGTATATCAATGACTCACTTTTTTTTTGAAATACGTTTTCATGTTATGAACTACTTCAAAAAATAATATTTTTAAGGTATCTAACTTTTTATGCATTTTCTTAAATTTTGCATTATCCGAATTGAAATGATCAACTTTAAAAATGCCATAAATCCATCATTACTTTATAATCGGCCTTTTTTGCTTAATTTTTCGCTTTACATCATGATACAATTGTTTACTTTATATTTAACTTTTTTAAAACCTAAATGATTGAACCTTTTGGCAATTTTGTTTTATTTATTGTGGATTTTATTAAATTGTATTGCGGAACTTCAAACGTGAGATCACAAAATTAAATTCTTCAAGTTATTATAAAATTATTACATATACCATTTACCAAGAAGTTTGTACGTTTTCTTTTTCTTTTTCTGTTTTTCATGTAATATGTCCAAAATAATTTTCTCATGGTTTTCATGGCATTTCTACATTTTCTAAATATCCGTCCGATATTTTGTTTGTAAGTTATATTTTTATTTTTGTTGTTATTGTTGTTAACGCCATTATTTTTTACTCTTCATGTTCATTACAAGTTTCATGGTGTAATTGGTGTAATCGTATTACTCACTCATTTTCCATTAAACGTACGCTTTTCTATTTGCTTATTGCTTATTGTTTTTGTTGGTTCGTTTTTAAAGTTTTCATATGATTGATATTACATGTACATTTATATTTTATTATTGTTGTTGTTATTGTTGCTGTACACTTTGTACCATATAAACAAGTACGGCGTAAAGTACAATATTTTGGGCCTCCGTCTCTACACCATATTCTTGCTCATTGTATTTGAAAGAAAAGCTATCTGTAAATGCAAATGTACGAGATTACCAACAATACTGCATTCATCAACATTACAAATGTTTTTATTTAATATTTTGCTATTTATGCTCTATTCGATTTCATTCTATTCTATTTTTAGCATTTTCCCATTAAAATGCATCACAACTCATTCATTCCGATATATCAATGTACTTTTTGAACTCTGCGTTCCCTCATTCCATTAAATGCTCACTCACACACTGTCTGAAGCACTAACACACGCACTAATACTCTGACTTATTTTTTTAGTCACTTGGTGTTTTGTCGTTTGTTCACTTACTGGTAGGTAAGTGCAAATTAAAAAAAAAGAAAATCTTGTGACTTGTCTTTTGGGTCCTCATTTTATTTTATGCACTTAAATTGTATTGAATGTGTGTTCGTCTGCTTACTTGCGCGAAATATCTTATTAGAATAACGCATGATGATATTAAAGGTGTAAGATATTAAAGAAAAAAAGTCCTTGCAGAAAAACCAGAAAAATAAAAATCAAGAAAATTATATTGAGAAATATACAAAAAAAAAATGTTTGCAATATTCTTAAAAAAAAAACAAAAGAAAAAACTTACATAATTTTTATTGTACCCGCTTAAAACACCAAATTATAGACGCTAAAACATTTTCTAGAATATTATTTATTTATTTGAAAGCAAAGGGCTTTCCTTACCTTTCATTGATCTTGATTTATAATTCCGCTTAAATTTTCCAATTTTGCATAAATCGAAATAACTTTCGCTGACTCACTGATCACTAAGTCTAAACTTTGTATGATTTTATTATGTTTGTCATATGCAAGATATAAAATGTACTTTCTAATGACATATAAATCACTCCTGTAGCTAGTCACAATTATGACAGAAAAGATGTCCCAATTTTCTGATTTAAATAATACTTTCTTTAAAAGTTGTCGATAATTCACGCATTAATTACAAAGAAAGTTTCAAATCGATGAAAATTTCTCTGTCAAATTATACACAATGTGATGGATTAAATGCGAATTACTTATAAAGTCTCTTTTTAGGAGTTATCTATCTTTATAACGCACTTTTAAGATGGAAAAAAATTTATATAACGTCACGGTGTAACAAAATTTTGTATGATGAAACAGATTCATTATAGTAAAAGAAAATTTGATTTTTATGCTTTAAACGTGAATGGAAAAACTTTTGGTATAGAGTAGGACTCATCTTTAGAACCATTATCCATAATTGGAGCTTTTAGGTAAAGTAAATCTTTCGCACACTTATATACGGGTTACATATAGAATATTACACAAGAATTTAGTACATAAATTAGTTATGTGAAATGTCCACTCATATCGATATAAAATGGATTCTGGGCAAGCAGCACTTCCAAAAGGTTCTACGTATCGCTTCTAAATATTATTACTTAATTTAATGGCTTTAATGGCCTCGATAGAGTTTCTATTTTTTAGATGATGACAACATATAATAATAATGATGATGATGATTTTCTACAAGGCACATGAATGAATGATTTCGCAAAATTTTTAAATCATATTTACTCATAATCTCTCCATCTTCTATAATAAAAGTATGTACAGGTTGAGTTGTCATACTATGGTGTATTTTAAACTGGTATATCTAAGCGAAGGCAACTTTTCTGTAGTATTATTACGCCAGATAAATTTCAAAGGAAACTTTACGCGATTTGTCCGTTTTTTATTAAATTAATTTTCAGTGAACATGATTTTAACTGCTATACAGAAATTGAAGTATAGTTTGTGATGCAGACGGCAAAATTGGGCGAAAAGTAGAATAACTTAACTAAAACGAAACAAAAAGCTTTCTTTAGGAAATATGACAAATAAATTAAATATATCTCAATAGATGCGCATCCTGTATTTATGAAAAGTCCATTTGTCACTATTTTTACGCTATCACAGTTATCGCTTATTAGAGTAGTACTTAGTAGTCTACTTGGATAAATCATACACTATAATTTAAGTGAGTTATATTAATTTTTGTATTAAAATTACGCCCAGTTTTTTATAATTCATCGTTTGAATTTTTTTAAGGAAAACTTTTAATGAAAGTGTAGAATTTTGATCGCGAATCGCGAGCCATTATCCCTGTAACTTTTACTTAATGTTTCTCATTCTTTCTCTCTATCTCCTCTCTTTCTCTCCTAGGGAGAATTGTACATCTTAGATGCCATAATAAAATTTCAGTTATAAGTTAAAATATATTGGGCACTTAAGATGCTCTTTACGCTTATGATCTACAACATTTATTTTACTTGTTCGCTAAAATAATTACAAGTATTATTAGTATTGTTATTGTTGCTATTGTTAGTGGTGACAATAGTATTATAACTAACTATTATACATTATATTGTTGTTTATTTGTAGCTAATTTGTAAGTCAGTACTATTTAATCTAAACTCAAATGTACACGGGAGATCAGTTATCAGTTAGTTAATGAATGTTGTCTAAGTAAGAACACATGTCGTATTTGCAATTTATCGCGTATTTTACGTATTTACATATTTACATAACATTACTAATCTTTATTTTGCACCGTTTGCATCGTCACTATAATTATTTTAATGAATGCGGAATACCACATGAGAAAACCATTTGGTTATGGGATAAAATGCGTAAAGTTGGCAGTTCCCAACATTTGGAGCGAACAATTCAAAATTGATATAGTAAATATAAATATCCAAATGAACTTTATCAACAGCTACAGCAACAATTATCATCATATTGTGGCTTTTATTTATCGTTACGCAAAGCCATAATTCTTTTAGATTTCAATTTAATTCAATATATTTTATAATGAATTTTAATGCATTCTGTGATCGCGATAATTATTTCAATGAAAAACACGATCCATTGTCGGCACATTTATTTAATTTAGATGGCGCATCATGGAAGGCAATGCGGGTAAAACCAACATCAACTTTTACATCGTGTAAAATGAAATTTATTTTTTCCAAATTGATTGAAGTAGATGAACGTTTCGTTGAAGCCTTGCAATGCATTTTAGAGAATCGCACTGATGAAGATATTGGGGGCAATCAGTTTATAGAAGCACCTGCTAATAGGAGTGGAAAAGAAAGTTTTTATTCTGCGACGTAATCGCATTCTATTCATTTTCGCTGAAGCATTTTCAAATTTAAGTGGCACTTTAGGCATTACATTGGTCCCTCAAGATGTGGCGAAATTCTTATTTAATGTTGTCCGTGAAACGTGTAATATCCAACGGAATGATTTCATGAATCTACTAATCGATTTAAAGAATTCTGATGTACGTTTAACTTTAGAGCAAATCGCTGCTCAAGCTTTCGTATTTTTTTTTTAACTGGTTTTGAAACTAATTCTAGGACCATGTCATTTGTTCTATACGAATTACCTTTGAATTTGCAAATACAAGAGAGAGCTCGCACTGAAATTCAGAAAGTATTAAAATGGTACAATAATAATGTAACATATGAAGTTACAAAGGAATTAATCTACCTACAGCATATTTTTAAAAGTATTTCTTTGAATTTTCAAAAATTTTAACCTATGTGTGTATGTGTGCTTTTTTTTTTTTCTTGATTTTGTGGAACTCTCAAGGATTAAAAACCAGAGAAATCATGACTTTTTTATTTGTTTTAGAAACTTTAAGAAAATATTCAGTAGCAACAATACTTTCACGTAGAACAGTTTATAATTATCGAGTATAAAGAAGTCTTTTTGTTATAGAAAAAGGTACAATAGTTTTGATACCAATCGATTCTATTGATCATGATCCACAAATCTATCCAGAACCTGAAGAATTTCGTCTACAACAGATTACAATGGCAGAAAAATGAAACGTCATCCCATGATTTGGTTGCCATTTAGTGATGGTCCCCGTAATTGTATTGGCTTGAGATTTGGTAAAATGCAAACATTACTTGGCTTGACATTACTTTTAAAGAATCTCCGTTTCACATTAAATAAACACCAGTACACCAGTAGCATTAGTATATAATCCACAAATAGTTGTATTGACTCCTATAAATGGCATTTACTTAAATGTAAAGAAAATTATTTGAAAGTGCAATAAAAACTTATTATTGAATAACAATAAACAAATACTAACAAATTTATTAGAAAAGAGAAAAGAAGGTCAAAAATAACGAAGTATTAGAGTTTTGTTGTAATTTAATTGATGATTTTATCTATTATCAATTCCTTTATGATGGCAAAAATATGCATAATCTATTTAAGCATAAAATTTGGCAACATTTGATGTGAAATTTTTCAAGTTCTCTCTCTTTTTCTACAATCCTTCTACAATTGTTCTTTATGAAAGGAATTTAAAAATTTTTCATAATCTGTAACCTTAAACACTTTCGTTAATAAAAAAAAAATTAAGTATACTTTTTGATGACCTCTCCCCTTTCTGACCTACAAAAAATTTTTTCTTGTCATGGGTATATGTTTTTCTTGTTGCAGGTATATGTTTTTATAAACATAAGAATATTAAGGTATTAAAGTAAGTGAAAATAGAAAGAAAAGTAGAGTGCTCTTCAAATTTGAAGGGTAAAATAAAGCTTTAATTTGTATGTATGTTTTATTCTCCATGCATATTAATAAATGAGCAAAATGAACTGAATTGAATTGAATTGAGTTGAACATTTTCCACATAATCATCTGCACAGTGTAACTGTGGTAACAGTTCTCATGACCTAATTTTCTTTTTCCTTTTTGTTTACATTTTTCATAATATACTAAAATGTCAAAGAGGAAAGTGAACTGTCAAACATTTTCCAGCATATATTTCTCTGAGAACTTTATGATGTTTATTTATAAAAGAAAAAGGCAACAAAGAAAAAAATAGGAAACGGAAAGTTTATATATTATTTGAAAGTAAAAAAAAACTGGAAAACAGCAAAAACGGAAATTTCGGTATAAAGGAAAATGTGTAATGTTTTTAGTGTGTGCTTTCTTAGTGAAAGCATTTTATTCTTGCGTTTTTCTACTCTCTTTCTATATTTTATTTCATTAATTTCTGTCTCACTTCTGTTGCTAAGTTCGCCCTCATAATTACATTGCTGTTTATATTTATAATTGTAATTCAGTTCTCTAGAGTTTGAGGATTTAGATTGAAAATGTGACAAGACCGTATTATTATTGAAATTTTTTATTATTGTTCGTTGTTTGTTCGTCTGTTGTTGTTATTACTGTACTAAACTTACATTTTAATACAGTATTAATCCCCTAGATCAAATTGTTTTTATCTGCATGCTCCAAAAATTTTACCCCTCATTCTTTACTTTCTTCACAATCTTTGGCTTTAACTTTTTATATCCACCACATAGAGTTTGGAGGTATTTTCACTTAGTCATTTTGATTGTAACGCCTAGAAGTGTATAAAACTACTTGATCAGCATCCAATTCTGAATAAATTCAGAGATGTCTGTTCGTTTGTCTGTTATAATCATTTTCCTGATGGAAAAATTTGAGACATCAACCTCAAATTTGGTAGAATCATTGGAAGTTCTTGCGCGCAGCTTGAAATTGAAAATGGACCAAATCGTTCAAGAGACACGCCCACAGTGTAACATAAACTGAAAACACTTACCTTTTTTCAAGCAAAATGTCGTAGTTTTTTACTCATCATATGCAAACTGCAAAAGATAGAAAGCTAAAATTTTGCACAAGAAGGGAGGCTACTGGTCTACAATGTTTGTTCAAAAATATTGCCTAAGCGGAATTATACAATACCAAACTTTAATTTTTTTATGTTTACGTGTTCAATTTATTTGTAAAAAACTGAATCAACTTCTGAATCGTAATATCATAGTGTACTGGTGGTGGATGTCAAAGATTTGGTCCCATCTAAATATAATTTTCTTGTTTGTTATTTTTATTTTCTTCTCATTTTTTGTCTGTCCTTTCCCATTCTACCAATCATTCATTTATTATTTTTACATTTTATTTATAAGCATTCGCTTCATGTCAATCTCTTTTTTAGCATCTTTTCTATGGAGGGTACAGGGCATTATAAATTTGTATAGACGTGTGTAAGACCTAGATGGACCTGAGATAGAATGAACTTTTTATTATATTGCTCAACTCAGAAACACATTCTGATCGATTCACTCTGTTCATAAAAATCTGTTATCAGTACCCCACTATTAGTACTCAATCTTTTACTCAAAAAAGGAACTTATTGAAGGTAGTTAATGGAGGTGGATTTACGATTTCACGATCACTCGCCTTTCTCGGAAAAGATTTTTTGTATAACAAAAATTTATAATTTCGGGTATATTGGTAACCAAATCCGGCATTTAATAATATTTTTATTATTTGTATTAAATTTGTCCACCAAATTTCACGTAGATTGTTTCATATTTTGAATTCCCTCTCATAGAATAAGTTTTCTAATAATTTTTTTAAAATTTATGTTATAATTCATTTTCTTGAAATTTTTAATTAGATTAACCAAAATGGTATTGGGTATTTAGAAGTCGCCTTCAGCTCTTTTTTTCCTTTCAGCTTGTTGCTGTGTTTTCTCTTTTGATTTTAACAATTCAAGGAAAATAATAATGAGCAACTAAAACGAACAGAACAAATAATAAATAAATGGACAGACAATATACACATATAAATAAAAAATGAAATGATTATTTAATTTAATTAACACAACAACAGCAACAGCAACAATAATAAACAATAAACAACGAACATCGAGCAACAAAGAACAAACAAGTTAAAGGCACTGACAATAATAAATTTACTGAAAATTATGGTAGAAAATTTTCAATTTTGATTTTTTGTATACCATTAATCTACTTTCTATTAGCCTGTTCATCACCACCTCCAGTCATTCTATATACCAAACAGAAATAGAAACGGAAAATAGAAAAAGTTTATTATACTAAAAGAAACTTGTGTAAAATTTATTCTTTTTGAAGTAAGTGAATATTTTTGTATTGTTTTTTTATCTTTTAGTTTATATAAAAAGCATCTAATAACATTATAAAATTCTTAAAACAGAGCAGATAATCGAAAAGGAAAAGAAGCAAGTGAGTAATTTTTTTCAATAGAAAAAGGAAAACCCATTTCTTTGCATAGCACAAGTATTTAGAAGTCTTACTTTTTTAGTAAGTACTAAAAAATTTCGATTAATGTTTTAGTACAAATTACAAAAGGCATTTTTTTTGCTAATGTTTAGTACAGTTTTTAGTACATTTTTACAATTTTTTAATGCAGTATATTTTGTTCAATGAGAAATTTTTACAATAATTTTATATTAAATTGTTATATTTTTCCTTACTGTACAAACTTAATCATTTTAGTACAAATAAAAAAAAAATTTTAATTAATACATTATTTTGCATCGCTTAACGTATGAAAATGCAATAATACTTACTAAGGTACTTGAAATGTATGTAAAAATGAAATTTAATACAATAATTATGATAAACACTCTATACAAGGCATTTTAATAATCATACACTAACTTATATTTTTGTACTAAAAAATTTTAAAAAATTTTTGTGCTTAAGAAAAAAAAATTATTCGAAGTACTCATATGACATATATTTTACTATGAATGAAGAGCACAATTAAGAAATTATTGTCATTATAAATGGAATAAAAAATTTTAGGGGACATTTGTACTAATGGTTTTTTTGTTTTCATATTTATTTTTTATTCTAAGAAAATTTTAATAATTTTTTATATAAAATGGCATTTGTAAGGCATAAAAATATGACTTTTACTACAACTTAATATTTTTTTCCATTGAAAGAAGATGCTCAATAATCTTAATATAACCTTTTTTTTTTTTGAAAGAACAATTTATTTTCTATATGTAAACGAATTTTTATCATTTAAATTATTCATATTATTTCAATTATAATTTTAATTTTCAACATACAGAAAATATAACATTTCAAAATATTTTTCTTTTTTAGAATGTTAAAGCATTAACAAAATTCTGTCAAAAAATTTTTTTCTATGCTTCTCAAGTGAAATACAAGTGAAAAAATTGGCTTGTTGTTTTCTGTGATAGTGCAATGTTTTCAAAGTCAAAAGTATTCGTACTTATATATTTGTATGAATTAATTTTAGATGGAATGATGATAACGCTAGCGTGGATAATAATAATGGTGATGATGATGATGATGATTATGATGACGATAGTGAAAGATAATAATGAATAGTGATGAGATATATGGGAGTTATGGGAAATAAAAACATCATTCAAAAAAATCAAATCTTTCAATTTTCAACAGATACTTGAACTGGTGAAATGATGTTTCGACTGTTCCATACAAATAAAATGTACTTCAAATGCTTCCTCTTCTTCTTCTTTTTTATTCATAATCTTTCATTACACCTAATTTCTCTCTCGCTCTCTTTCACACTCTTTCAGTCAAGTAAGTATGAAGAATTCAATTTAATTAATGCGGCCGAGTAACAATCCTTTTACAATTTGAAATATTTTTCTATACAAGTTTTAAAAAATCAATATATGTTGTGTTATGCGTGGCATGTCGTTGTCTAGTGTTTTTGTATAAATATAAGTATACACAAACGCACACATATATACAAATATACATATTTATATAAAAACATAAGGACCTCTATGTGTGCGTAAAGTGCACGTGAATAGGAAAATGGTTGTACGAATGGGGATGCATGTGTGAATGAGGATGCTTTTGTAAATGAGCTGTAATCGATGAATGAAGATAACAACACTAACAACAACGATAACGATAACTATAACGACAACAATATAGAAAACCAAAAGTATAAAACACGAAATATAACAAGTAAAAAAATTATACTTGGCTGGAGCCAAATCTTGGATACTCACCACCGACACATCATGATATTGCGATTCCGAAACTGATTCAGTTTTTTAAAAGGAAAGTTTGGTATTGTATAAGTTTGCGCAGACGTATCCGAATTGCATGATTTTTTGACAGAAACTCTGGACTTATAGCCTTCTTACTTGTGCAAAATTTCAGTCTTCTATCTTTTGCAGTTTGCAGATGATGAACAAAAAACTATCAAATTTTGTTTAAAGTAAATGAGGTGTTCTCAGTTTATGTTACACTGTGGGCATGTCCTTTAACCGATTTGGCCCATTTTTAATCTCACCCTGCGTGCAAGAACTTTCAATAATTCTGCTAAATTTGATCTAGGTTTCTAAAATTTTGCCATCCATAGAATGTTTACAACAGGCAGTTATACAGATGGACAGTGCAGTGAGTGTTTTACATGCATCCCTGCCGTGAAGGCTCAAATGCATGGTACACAAACGTACATAATGTTCGCTAGCGTTGGTAGACACGTCACACAAGGTGCAAGATACCGTCACGATTAGCTTCCAATTTAAAGCCTGTATTGCACCTTATATACATGGTTTAATCTTTGGTGTAAAGGTTAGGAGCCTTCTTATTACTCCTCGGCTTAAATTAGATTAGCCCGATAAGTCGACCCAGCTACCCATTTTACTCGGGAAATGGGACCCTGCACGACAAGCAAATATATATTTGAACGAACGACGCCGGCAATGTGGGCACCACAGCCTTCATGAAGCCAACCTCAATATCACCACTTGGCAAATATTAAAACTGGTAATGCCGGTAACGCTAGCGATCAAATGTACATTTGATCGCTAGCGTTGGTACACACGTCATACGGGGTGCATGCTACCTTTACGACTAACTCTCAATTTAAAGCCTATATCGCACCTCATATACATGGCTTAATCTTTGCTGTAAAGATTCGGATCCTTCTAATTACTCCTCGGCTTAAATTAGATTAGCCCGATAAGCCTACCCAGGTAGCCATTTTATTCGGGAAATGGCACCCTGCACGACAAGCATATATGCTCAAATCGATTCAGAAGTTAAAGTTGATCAAGAATATGTGTACTTTATATGGTCTCTGACGCTTCCTTCGCGGCGTTACAAACATAATGACAAAGTGAATATACTCTCAACCTCTAGGTGGTGGATATAAAAACGTAGAATTGTTTCAATCAACAGGATTGTGGAGAGTCCTACATGGATGAGCAAAAAAAAATGTCAATAACAAAAGGAAATCGGAAAATTTTCTCTTTTTCCCCCATTTTCTATCTTTTTTTACTTCTATCTCTATCTAATGCCATGACTTAATAAATTAACATGAATTTGTTTCTGTTGTTGAAACTATTATTTTTGTTATTGTTGTTTTCATTTACCGAATCCATTTAGTTCTTGTACAATTTTTGTTCCACTTTTCTTTTTATTTACATATATTTGCTCTTTTCCTCTCTTTCGCTCTTTCAATTCTTTTCGAAACCGGAGCTTGGGATTCAATTCTGTTCAATTCTACTTCATTCGATTCTACTCGATTACAATACAATTCGATTTTATTGTAATTTATTGTTTTTCATTTCTTTGTTTAAAACCATCACACACAAAAAAAATTCTCTCTACTAGAAAGTACAGATACACACACGCACACATGTACACACATGCATGTGATAATTGGAAACTCTATTTATTGATGACATGATAATTTATTGAACGAGATAGATAGATAGATAATTAGAGTGAGAGAGAAAAACACTTAAGAAACAAACGTACAAAATAAAGTTTATACTCTTCTCTTTCATTAATTCTTTGTGCCTCTCTCTTTCTCTCTGTGTGTGTGTCTGTCCTATCAATAATAACTAATAATAATGACTAACTGTGTTA
Organism: Melophagus ovinus; assembly: GCA_023089585.1. Taxonomy (NCBI): domain Eukaryota; kingdom Metazoa; phylum Arthropoda; class Insecta; order Diptera; family Hippoboscidae; genus Melophagus; species Melophagus ovinus. The sequence goes on along the minus strand of JAKKIB010000218.1, from coordinate 20,479 downwards.
AGGTTTTTTCTTGTTATATTTGCATTATTCGAGTAATCCGAAAAAATCTAATGCAAGAAACTTGTCATACTTGTAACCAACACATCAATCATTATAGAATCAACTCCAATTTAATAACAATTTTAAAATATGTTTATATCAGTCAATAGCGGCTTATCTGTCTGTCCATCTGCTCACCTGTTTACCTGTCATACACTTTTAACTACACTTTTAGCAAAGGAAGGAATTTCATTACATCAAATATTAATATCACATTTTTATCAACTTGTACAAGTATTTCTTAATGTTGAAAATTGGAAATTGATTTAATAAGATAATCTTGCAGTATGGAATAATAAAACTTTACATCCCTTCCAATTCCATTATTTTTCTGTTTATTTCATAAATTTTCATATCATCCATTTAACATATAATAGTAATAGAAATAACCAATAATTGTATTAAAATTTGGTGCACAATATTTCAATTACATTTCACATTTTTGCAATTCAATTACGTTTCAATTCCTATGAATTCTCCATTTGCACATTTCTCTAATCTCATACTCAATACCGTATTCAATTCAACTCAATTCCATTCAATTCCATTCAATTCCATTCAATTCCATTACCAATTCACACAATTTCATTAATAATTTCATTTATTTAATAGAATTCATTTCCATTCAATTCTCCTTTGAATTTGCTTCTATTCGATTCAAATTCATGTTTAATTCCACTCAATTTCATTCAGTTTCACATAATTTTTATACAATGATGACGATTGATGAAAATTTTATAATAATAATTCATACAAGATTTATTTTTCTGTGCCATCTGTACGTTTTACTTTATTTATTTATTTACATTCATTAGTTACATAATAACCTTAAACGACTAATACGGGGAAAAATACAAATAAAATTCTTAAGTTATAAAAATAACGACAATAGTAACAAACCCAAAAAAGCAACAACAACAACAAAATTAAAAACACAAAAATATAAAAAAAATATACCAAAAAAAATTAAAAAAAAATAAATAAAAAAAAATATCAATAAGCTATGTTTGCGGCAAATAATGGTACAAAATATGAACCTTCATTGGCCGACTAAGCTAATGAAAGCTCATGAAGTATACGTACATTATTAAGAGCGTGATCACAGAAATGAGAAACACGCTTTTAAAAATATGCGCATTTACAAATGATATAATCTGGCAACTATTGGTGTAGCACAACATACTTGATATAATTTAACGAGTTAATAAACGAATCGAACAAATGAAAATACTCATTGTATAACTTACATAGTATACAGAAAGGATTATAAAGTTGCCTAGAAAATCTTGCATGGATATGAAATGAAATGTCCTGTAGCAATGTCGGCAAGGAAATATCGCCTTATATCAATTTTACCTTAAAAATAACGGACAACACATCTCGACGTTTAGGCAGAGTGGGCAAATTGAATACCTTTAGACGACTTTCATACGGAGGCAATGGTTGCTTAACATCCCATTCTAAACCACGCAAATGTGAGAAAGTTTTTTTGTACGGCTTTAATGTGGTCAATATAGCAGTTATATAAGTCGGAATCCACACCACAACAGAGTACTCGAGTATTGGTCTTACAAGGGACGTGAACAAACGCATCGAAACATATGGATCTTCGAATTCTTTAGCCCACCTCTTTACGAAGCCCAGTATTCATTTCGCTTTATTTACTGAGGATTCAACATGCAGATGAAATCTAAGTTTTGAATCAAATGTAATCCCTAAATCCTTAAAAGTGATTACATTTTCCAATTCATGAGCGTTTATGTAATAAAATGTAGGGAATAACGAAGTACGACCAAACGATAACTTCTTGAATTTCTTCAGGTTCAACGACATGTCATTGACAAGGCACCACTGGTACAGTCGCTTAAGGTCAGCCTGAAGTAAATAAGAATCCTCCATGGAGTTAAGAGATAAAAATAATTTCACATCATCTGTATACAATAAAGCACAAGCATAGTTGGCACATTCGGGAACATCATTAACAAAGAGAGTAAACAGTACTGGACTTAAATGACTGCCCTGTGGAATGCCTGAAGTGACTAATGTTTCACGTGAAAATGTACCATTAAACAACACCCTCTGCGACCGACCAGTCAAGTAGCTTGAGAAACAAAACACAAGTTTGTGCGGGAACCCAAGCCGATATAATTTGTAAATTAATAAACTATGCGAAAGTTTACCAAAGGCCTTTGAGAAATCAGTATAAATTACATCAGTTTGCTTCTGATCACAGAATCCATGGAAAATTACACTAGACAATTCTAACAGATTTGACGCCGTAGATTTACTCTTAACAAAGCCGGTCCTATAGAGGACTTTAAGTGCTCCGTAAGTAATGATTCAAATATTTTTGGAAGCACACTAATCTTTGCAATAAGTCTATATCTTAAAACAGAGTTCCTGGGACCTCTTTTATATAAGGAGATAATGAAACTGGTTTTCTATGTATCTGGAAATACATAATTATTTAAGCAAGTATTGCAAATTCTTGTTAAAGGAACACTTAATAATTCGACACAGCGCTTCATAATACAAGGGGGATCCCATCAGGACCAGGTACACAGGAAAATTTCAGAGAGACTAACGAACGAAAAACTTCATCTACAGAAAACGAAACAGAATGAAATATATCAAATGGCGGTATAGGGTAAGGATAGTTGCCATGTAATACAGACGAACACAAATAAGACTTGCAAAGAAGTTTGAAATTACCTTTGGACAAGATGATTCAACATTGTCTAGCTCCATGACATAGAGAAAGACTTTAGAATTTACAAATTTATAAAAATTTCGTGGATCAGTCAAGAATTTAGTTCTCATAACTTTAACGTAATTTTGAGTGCCTTGAATTTATGCCTAACCTTTGAGTAAATAGTGTAGTCAATAATCCGCCAACTAAGCTTATATTTTTTAAATAATCTGTTTTTTTTATTCCGGATGCAATGTAAATGTTTATTAAACCAAGCAGGGCAGTCAGACGACGAAGACGTAGTTTTAAGTGGAACCTTTAATGATATAGCATAAACATAATGCTGTAAAAATCAGACAAAGACGAATGAAGGTCGTCGAAGTTCCAAGTTACAATCAACTGTCGACAAAAACGATTTAAGTTTACAATAATCAGTTTTGCCAAAAGCAAATTTTTTAGATGGTCTACATTCTATAACTACGTTCTGTATAAACTGATTATTTAAAGTTAATAACAAGGTAGGGTGATACACATTTTCCGAAAGCACCAAGGGCTAACTAATATTTGTAACTTTTTCTTCATTAATTCTTATATTTTTATATTCAATGAATTAAATACTAAAATACGATTTTATGAAATCGATGGATTATAAAGTAAACGGAAAAAAGGTATAAAAGGACAAATAAAATCCAAATCAAGGTAAAACAAAAGTGTTGTGCAAAAAAATGCACAACATTTCTTTTTAACAGTCACTCACCTTATCGATAATTAAAAAAAAAACAGCAGCAGTAAACAAACGACAACAAAGCAACAACAATAAGAATGGGGAGAAGAAGAAAAACAATCAAAAAGAAAATCAAAAATAAGAAATATAAAATCAATAAATATCTTTAACACTTGCATAGCATTTTATTTTTAAGTAACTTTAACTGTTTGACACCACCAACATTTGGGAGGTGACTTTATGTCATTTAGCATTACTTGTCCTTCGTTTCCTTTCGTTTACTTTATAGTTGTTATTGTTGCAATTGTTTCATTTTAGTGATTTACTTTTTGTAAAAATTAATTATTGCTGCCTGTAATAGCTATAAAAAAAACTCATCTAAATATTTTTATGCTTTTTTTGTTATTTGTTTCTTTTTCTTCTGATTTATTACTTCTTCTTCTTCTTCCACTGTCAATATTTTTTCCCATAAGTTTAGCTACAAAATGAAAAGTTCAAGAGGGGCAGCGGCATAGATGGTGGTACTGATAGAAAGAGATAGTGGTAGTGATAAAAAGAAATAGAAATATAGAAATAGAAAGAGGGAGATAGAAATAGACAATAAGTAAGAACTTTATAGTTGGTCGTGGCCGACTTTTAAACACCTCACATGATTTTGCTCAATGTGATTGAATTCAAATAAAAAAATTCCAAATCAAAAAAAAAATGGAAAAAAAATTGTGATTTTTAATTTATTTCAAAAGTTCATTATATGAGAGGGAGTTCGAAAAATTGATCAAATTTGTTACACATATTTTTTTTGTCTAAATAAAATAATGTGCCGGTTTCTTCTAAAATTTATTCAAAATTGAAGCTCTTGTCCATATAAAAAGTTTTCTTGAATAAAGCGTTATACAAAAAGTGATCGAAAATGTGAACCGATTTGGACCAAAGTTTGGCACACATATTTTCTATGTAAAAATACAATTCAACAACAATTTACGTTAAAGTGGCATTTAAAATTGTAATTGTTTTCTATATAACTACTTTTTCTTAGTGAAGGCGAAATAATGATCCGATTTTAAGCATTTTCAATGGGGTTTGTCTCTGAGCCAAAGCACACCTATGTATCAAATTTGATAGAGATATCTCAAAAGTTGCGATCTGTTGTTTGATAAAAAATTTTTATGGGAAAACATCAGAGGAACAGTCAGACATACAAGCTTAAGACGTATCAGGAAGTGATTCTCATTTCATAAATATATAAAAAAGGTCCACGTTATAATACCATGTACCACAAGGTGTAGGGTACAAAAAAATTGACAGATGTAGATATACGAACTTTAAGAGAAAACGAAAATTGCATGACAAACATCTTTTAGCATTTCACATGTTTTTTATGCGGCTCCATCAGTGTGTGTGCCTGTGAATCCTTACAATCAATAGTTATGGACAAAATTAAAATTGTAATGTGCTACTTAGATATACAGCAACTCTAGCAAAAAAGCAGGAACAACAAGAACAGGAGCAGCAGTAGCAGCAGCAGCAGCATTATTTCTTTTGTACAATACATTTCATTTAATGGATCAAAAATAGAAGAAACACTAATAACAGGAAACATTTTCGTCTTATCTTTATGGAGAAGTTATACACACACACACACACAGAGACACAGAGCGACATATTTAGATGGTAACAAAATTATTACTTCCATTATTATTGTTTAACCGATACAAATTAATTATATATATCTATCTCTTTTATTCTCCTTTTTATCTCTCTCTCTCTCTCTATCTCTCTATCTCTCACTCTCTCTCTCATACCCACGCACCCACATACGGAAACACAACATTTTTCTTTGTTTTGTTTATAATTATATGATTTTTATTATTATTATTGTTGTTAGTGTTTCTGTTGTAATTGTTTGTTGTTTCGTTTATTTGTTCATTTGTTTGCCCATTTACAATTAACTTCAGTTCACTTCACTTCATTTCAGTTTAGTTAGGTTTGTTTCGGTACGGTTCTGTGCGGTTTGATTCAGTTCAGCCAATCAGCATCACATTTGTTTGTTTCGTATCATTTTTGTATCATTTGTTTCATTTATTTATTTGTTTGTTGATTTGTTTTTTTTATTTTTTTTTTATTGTAATTATTTGTATTGTTGTGTTTGCTGTTGTTCATTTGAGTTATTAGTGCATGTGCATGTGATGTCTAAATGCCTGATGCCTGACAATATTTAAGAAATTGTCTCGTTTTGGAATTTTTTTTCTTCATGCCTGATGCTAATGCTTGATATTCTTTGAATTGAATTGTTGTTGTAATTATTGTTACTGCTACTGCATTTGGTGTTTTTATTGTAATTTGCACTTTTACTCTTTATCTGCTTGGCCAGTACCCTTTTCTTTTATCCTTCCGTCTTTCTGAACATCAGTCTGTCCATCAGTCTGTCCGTTTATCTATCCAGAGTAATTGGTCTTGCTAATTTTAGTTGATTTATTGTTTAATATGTGTTGCCAGCTATTTAACTCAACATCTTTCCATTCTCTCTCTCTCTCTCTCTCTCTCTTCCTCTCTTGGAGTGTGAAATTCTCATTGTAATATAAATTTACATGAAAACTATTTTTGGTTTTGCCAAATATGTAAGTACATTTCTTTTGAATAATATTTTTTTTCAATATTGTGTTGTTGTTGTTAGAACAAAGAATTTTCTAATAATTATATTAAACTTTTAACAAGTATCTCTTTTATTCCCTCTCTCTCTCTCTCTCTCTCTCTCTCTCTCTCTCTGGGTCACTTTTCGACATCTGTCTATTTTGCTTTGTAGTATAAAACGTATTTAATGGAAAAAAATAGAGTTTATGAATAAATCATAAAAAAAAAAATTGAGTACGTATTAAATCTAATTATATTTAATACGCACTTTACTACTGAAATTTAGTACAATTTAGTACAATTCATTAATGATGCAGTAATGTATACAATAAAGTAAATCATTCCATCAATTCAATCGATATATTTCTTACTAAATTGGTTCTCGTGTAAAATTTTTATTAAATATTATTAATATCATTATTGTGGTTATTGTTGAGTATACTCTATCAAAATTTATTTATGTAGTAATTTATTTAGTTTATTACAGCAGTAGTTTATTTATAGTAGTACTAATATTTTGCATTCAGTTTCGTACATATTTATATATATATATATATATATTTTTTTTGTAAAATATTATTTTGGGACTTTTTTCCTTATAAAAATCTTATTTGAATTTTACAATTTTTTAATGCTGAATTTTTGGCACATTTTCATATAAAAATTCTGTTTAATACAAATTTTCAAAAAAAACCAAACTTTTCATCCTAATTAGCATGGATATGTTTTAGTACTCATAATTAATTTTTATATTACAAAATTATATCCTAAACGAATATATAATTTGTTATTATTTGTTATACCATAAATTATAGAATTGCATATTTAGTACATTTTTTAAATGATTTTTTTAGAACAGTTTTAATACGTTTCTCGAACAAATTTTAGTATGTTTATAGTACAATTTTAAAAGCAATTTTTAGCATTCACAACAACAGCCTTAAAAATAACAACAACAATAAAAAATTCTATTTATTATCAATCGGTACATTCAATGTAAATCATGCACCCTACCCCTTTCTTTAACTACATCACTCACTTATTTATTCTATCTCCCTTGCACCTTAACTAACATTGTTTCATTAAGTCTATATCCCTCACTATTACTCATTAGCCCTACCATCCAAAAGTTCATTTTACTTAAACATTATGTTTGCAACGCCTAGAAGGAAGCATTGAAGACCTCATAAATTTTATACGGCATCAAATTTTGAATTGATTTAGACATGTTCGTCTGTGTGGTTGGCTGTTGTAGACATTCTTCTGATCGTAAAATTTGAGATATCGAGCTTACACTTGACAAAATCATTGGAAATTTTTGCACGCAGTTTGGTATTGAAAATAGGCCAAATCAGTTACGCCCGCAGTGTAACATAAACTGAGAGCACCTCATTTATTTTAAGAAAAAATTTGGTAGTTCTTTGCTCATCATCTACAAACTGCAAAAGTTAGAAAGAAAGCTGAAATCTTGCACAAGTAGGAAGGCCATTAGTTTTCAATACCTGTTCAAAAATTATACAAATCGGGTACGCCCACGAAAAACTATTTCATACAAAATTTTCATTTTTTTATATATACGCTTTCTATTTGCTACTGAAGCAGAAATAAGAAATGAACAAAAAATTTCAAGGTGTATGAGTGGTGGATATCTAAGACTTGGACCCAGCCAAATAGAATTTTCTTACTCGTTCTTTTTGCCACTTTTTTTCTTCTTCTTCTAACTAACTTTTCCATATATATCCATAATATTAGTTCTAATCAATTTTTTTTTGTAATTTTTCTTGCTCTTGTTCTTTCTTTTTTTTTTGCCATCTTTTAGGCAAAAATGCGGCACAGAAAAAAACACAAACAGTGTGTGTGTGTAAATATAAATGAGTACGTATGCGTGCGCGTGTGTATAGCTGTACGTGTTTTTAGTTTTGGCCATGAAGTTTAAGTTTTAAAATATATGAAACTTTTTCTCGGGGCATTCTACAATTTCGGTTCACCTCTCTTTCTTTTTGTCTTTCTCCACTATTTCTTTTTCTCTCTCGGTCTTTCTTTGTTCTACGTTTTTCCGATTGGCTTTAAAAATTAGAATAAACAAAAATTATCTCTTGTTATTGTTTTAGTTGTTGTACTTGTTATTGCTATTGTTGTTGATGTGGTTACGTTTTCTCCCATCACCCAGAGATAGAGCGTATATTCACTTTTGTCACTTTTGTCATTATGTATGTAACGTCTAAAGGAAAGCGTTGCAGACCCTATGTGGTGTATATATATTTTTGATCAGCATCAAATTCTGAATCGATTTCGACAAGTTAGTTCGTCTGTCTGTTCGTGTCTGCCGTTTCCGTTTCCGTCTGTTGTTGAAATTCTCTTGGTCATAAAATTTCAGATATCGAATTCAAATTGGAAGTTTTTGCATGCGCGTTGGGAAAAATTAGTTAAAAGACACGCCCACAGTGGAACATAAATTCAGAATGCCTAATTTTTTAATATCAAGATTAGGTAGTCTTTTGTTCATCATTTGCAATCTGCAAAAGATAGAAAACTGAAATTTTGGGAAGGCTATCAGTTTTCAATATCTGTACAAAAATTATGCAAATCGGGTACGCCTACGTCAAATTATACAATACTGAATTTTTATTTATATTATATTTGCCACTGCAAAAAGTGAAATAGGCTGTGAACAAAAATATCATGGAGTCTGAGTGATGGGTATTTAAGATTTAGCCCCAGCTAAATATAATTTTCTTACTTGTTATACGTTTGCATTGTCTGTGACTTGTGTTTCTGTTGCTGTTGCTGTTGCTGTGCTCGTTTTTATTTTTCCTTCCTCTGTATCGGTTGTTTGTTAAACTTTTTGCTTTTTCGTTCCCCCTGCCACATGTAAAAGTTTTCCATACATTGGGACGCGTAACATACTTTTGGCCAATGCGCTCGCAACGCCGCAAACGAGCTAACAGAGAATGCTTATGATAAAGAAAGGTAGATATATACATAGAAGGAGAGAGCGAAAAAAGAAAGATATAGCATAATGTATTGAATCGAGCATAATAATAATTTATATTTTAATATCATTTAATGTTCATTGGTTTTTATGTTTAGGTTTTTAAGAGGGTAAAAGCGATGGCAAGAACAACAACAGAGAGCTAGATTCTTAATCTTATATTTATACATTTATATATGATAATGTATATAAGTGTCTGTGTGTGTGTGTATCGCCGTTATGGCTATTGTTCAGTTGTGTTACAATTTCAGGTTTTGCTGTCTTTGCTGCTGTTGTTGTGATTGTTACATCGCATAAAATTCTAGACGGTCGCTCATACTTTTTTATTGGTCGCAATGTAAGCCGTAATATAATCTACGTCAGACACACTTGCACATGCACACAAACATACGCATTAAATTATGCTTTTGATTTGAATATTTTAGGAAATTATATTGTTTTACTTATAGTTTTTTCTTGATGTTTTTATTGTTTTGACTTCTTTTTTGTTAGCTTTGTGTGTGTTTGCACCATTCCTAAGCATATTAAGCTAACATGAATTTTTTCAACATACATAGAAATGGTTGATGTAAAAATTATATAGAAATATATAAAGCTTGGCGGTCATGGATGTCTTTCTAATATATGCCCGGAAATTTAATTTTCATAATTTTTCAAATAAAGCGATTCATTTTATTGTATTGTATTTAACAAAATTTTTTTTGAAAATTTCCAAGAATGATACGTTTTTAAAAACATTTTGTGAAAGGATGATGTGATGATGTGAAAGAAATGCAAAATTTTAAATAATTAAATTTTCACTAAGAATTGACACAGAATTGTACTTTAACATAGTAGATCTATACGTAAAATTTTGAGTAGATGATTCAATTTGTAAAGACCATTCTATATGGTAAAATTGCTAGCTTCCATTGGTTTGACTTTCAATTCACTTCTTTGGTTTTTTCTATCATTTTGTGACGTCCTGTTGTTTGTTACTTAAGAGTCGATTTCTAACCATCATAAAATTTTGACTTCTCCCATTTTGTAGGTCTTTTTATACCTACCACCCAAAGGTTGCTGTCATTATCACTTTGTCTTACTTTGTCATTATGTTTGTAATGCCTAAAAGGAAACGTTATAGGATATGTAAAGTATATATATTTTTGATCAGCATCAAATTCTGAATCGATTTAGACATGCCTATCTGTCCGTGTGTCTGCTTGTTGTAAATATTCTCTTGGTCGAAAAATTTAAGATATCGAGCTTAAATTTGGCAGAATCATTGGAAGTTTTTGCACACACAGGTTGGTATTGAAAGTGGGCTAAATAAGTCAAAGGACATGACCATAATGTCCACAATATAAACTACCAAATTCTTTTGAAGCAAAATTTTGTAGTTGTTACTTACCATCGGCAAACTGCAAAATTTAGAAAGCTGAGATTTTGTACAATTAAGGAGGCTATTGGTGTACAATATCTGTCCAAAAATAATGCAAATCGGGTATACGTCTAAAAAAATAGTAATCCAAATACCAAATTTTCATAATTAATTAACGCTTTTTGTTTGTTAAAAGAAAAATGAAACAGGAAAATTTCGCCCCTGCCTAATATAATTTTCATATTTTTTTTTCATTTTTGCTTCTGAAATATATTTGAGAATTGTTTTATAATACAATAATTTTAGCAAACAGCTGCAACTACAAAAGCTATTGCAGATGCAGCAATTGCAGATGCAGCAGCTGGTGGTGCTCCTTGTGATGCTCTCGCTGGTGCTGAAAACTTTATGGCACCATTCTAAATTATATGTTAAGCTTTTGCAACATTTTTTACGATTATTACCATTATTAGCGGTAAAATTCTTTCTTTTTTGATGAGAACTTTTGCTTTTGCTTTAAGTTAATGCATTAAAATTTATACGTAAATTATTAGGATATTGTATTCCTTATATAGTCTTAATAATACGTTTTACAGAAATGCGTCCGCGATTTAACTATCCCCTACAATTGAAATAAAAATTAAGAATATTAAAAGTTGGGAAAGACAGACAAAGATCAAGAAATAGGAAGAGGTAGAGAGAACAGCATTCGATTTTTATACAAAATTTCAAGGGATCCGGGAAATTTGTACGAATTTTTTCACATTTTTTTTTTGTTATATTTTGCTTAAATTTTTTTATTACCTTTTATTATAATTTTTCAAATTATTTTTGCAAATCATAACATCAATGTGACCGGAATATTTCATTACATTGAAAATATTTAATGAATATTCGTATTGATACGCACATACACACACATGCACACACACTTTAAAGTTATATTTAAATGGAAATTAAATGAAAAAGTTTTGTCATTTTATTATTAAACGTTTTCGTCTCTTGAAGAATAAAAACATTAAAGTGACTTGCGACCCCAGAATGCATAATATTGAAAATTAGAGATTTGAGATTAGACAATTTTTGTGGTAATTTTATTTGTTAATACTTGAATAAAATGACGTTCATAATTATGAATTTACTTAAACGAAACTCGACAAAAATAATTATTTATCTTTACTAAATAACCATACAAACCATATGAACTAAATTGGTACATTTTTGCAAAATTCTCCTTCCTCCACCATACTTTTGTTTTCCTGAAGAGAATTTTTCCAATTTTTCCACAATTGAAATATTTTGAAGTGATGGAAACATTTTGCCCCTTTCATGATTTCCAAATAGTATTGTGCAATATTATGTAGAGTGTTTAATAACCTACTAAAATCGATTATAAAATTTTTGACTCATTTTATCCTTTTCGTTTTCTCTTTTTTTTTGTTTCCCTCTAGTTCTTCTTCAATGTTTTTTAATGTTTCACCTAGATTTTGTAAATTAAGATAAGTTTTCGCTGTTGCCATATCTAAAAAAAAAAAAACAACTTAGGAATAAAATCCAAATAAGGCAAGGAATGTATAGTGATAGGAAGGAGAAAACTGTCCGTCCAAAATTTATGTTATGTACATGTGTAAACGTAAAATAATAATCAAATTTCACTTGTTTCATTCTGTTTGTTTGGCTTAGAGTGCTATCATCTAATCAAAATGTTTAAAGGTGGAAAACCTTTCGCTTATTGAACATTTAATTAATTCAATAAAAAACATGCAATGTCTTGTGTAAGATAATTGAATGTACTTTCTAATGGTATATAAGTCATTAAAACAGCTTTAAGTAAAGCAGAAAAAAAAATTTAAGAAAAATGGGTATCTTACAATTTCGGAATAAAATGATTTTCAGCTGAGGTTCCATGCCTACAAATTAATCGAGAAATTTTAAATGTATGATAATTGCCCATTCAATGTCATATGAAACACGAAGGTTTTGTAGTTTTAGAAATACCTTGAATTTATTTGTAGTCGTATTTTTAGTTGAATAATTTTATTGTAGCATATTTTCTCGTATTTACAATAAACCAGGGGGCAATTATAAATCTGTAATAAGATTAACCTGCATTTAATCTACTTGCTTATCCGTTTTTTTTTTCCTTTTTTGGGTTTTTTTTCGGGTTTCATAATTTTTGTTATTTACAAAAGGTTTCAAGCCTCATTACTGGTTTGCGCTTTTTTATTTTAAACATAAAACTAAATAGACAAAAAAGGAAAAACTCCGAAATAATTTATATATATGTTGCAGAAAAATTAATTAAAAATGTTTATTAAGCAAATTTTTTTTCATCAATTTATTTCCCACATGCAAATAAAGCCAATGCATACGCAAAATAACTAAAAATTTTTAAATCGATCGGGACCGAATCTTAAATATTAATAATCTTTAATATCGATTAGTACAATTTTCAGAGTTTAGTAAAATGAAAAAGTATTATAGCCATTAAATATGAAAAGTTTTTTATAAGATAGAAATGTGGTGCCAGGAAGGCCGTTTGCCAAGATGGTAACATTTATTGTAGCAAAATATTCTACATAACAATTTTTTCATTCAAAATCAGCAAATCTTAGGAGATTTTGAATAACGTGCATTCCGCATATTCTAAATAAATTTATCCGAAGATGTTTTAATTTGCACAGATGGACAAACTGTAACAGCGGGGCTTAAAACTGTAGAATTTGATGCCGAATTAATCATTTAAATAAAAGATCTGTGGGATCTCTGAAGCAACTTTATTAAAAGTTATATACTTTTGCATGCTGCAAAAGATTGTGTAGGGTGTAAACAGCAAACAAAAGAAAGGCAACATAAAGAACAACAAATTGTAAAAAAAACTTGCTACATTTACGCCCCATCTTATTACGTAAACAAGAAATAAAGACGTCCTTCCCTTTCTCTCTCTATCTCTCTCTCTCTCACTCTGTCTGTTTCTTTCTCTATCTTTTTGTCATTTGTCTTTTTTTCTCTATCATTTTGAATAAGGATCATTAATTGTTAATCTGACTTAAAGTTGAAGAAAGTGATTAAAATTTGTTTTTTGCTTTTTATCTTGTTTATCCATACACAATTTCCGTAGAAACATTTTTCGGCGTTTATTAGCGGTCGTTTAGTTTACTGGCGATATTTTTAATGAAAATGTTTTGCAATGGATTCATGTAGCACCTTATTTCCGTTTCCGGTGAAATATACTTTTTTATGTAGCTTGTATGTAAATACATAAAAATTGGCAACGTTTGTGACTTCATGCGACACCCTATTCCAATGAATTGACGCATATTAGAAATTTTGACTAAAATGGTTAACACACTACCCTTTGGTGTCCTTATAGTCCACCTTCACCATCTTCAATCATCTTCACTCAACTAAGCTGCGAAATAATTTACTAAATCCTTACCACGTTTTTTCGGTCTTGTGCTGATTTTGGACGACCAAAATGCTGAGTATTATTAATGCATGTAAATAAGGCTTTATTTTGCCTCGGTGGTTCAATTTAAACCTAGCATTACAGTTATCTAAAAAACTCACATCTCAACCAATTTTTAGTTCTAGCTTGTAAAATCATATAAATTTTAATGGATAAGGTGTCACGTTCATAAATAGCAGTTTGCAATGTCGGTACAAAACAAAATAAAATGTTTTTAAGCCGAGGCAACGGCAATCGATTTGTAAAAAATTTATGTACAGTTAGTGCATGTAACTGTATGTATGTGTGTGCGTTTTTTTAACGAGGGGGAAAGCGTTGAAAGCCTAAAGCCCACTACCATGTTCGACGGCGATCTTTCTGGAACTACCGTTAAGTAATACGTCATGGGAATCATCAGAGCCGTATTTCAAAGCGCCCATCGTAAGGGCCTTGTCCACAACCTAAAACGTTTGCGTTTATTTTCCTTAGTTAGTTCTCATGTCGGCGCATTGCAAGTTCTCGTGCACGATAAGTTTCCTTTCTTTATTCGTTAATTTCCTGCCTCGCTGGCTCCTAGTTTCATACAGCGTCATTACCTGTCTGGCTTTTGTATCTGGTGGCGTCATGCTAGACGCGGTATCCATGGATGCCGTGCGGACACGATAACAAATTCTTAGCGGTATTAGTTCAAAGACAATAGTAATTAGCCGCTTTAATTAACTGTGCCCCCAAATTGGGACAGCGTACGTAAAGGTTGACTGCAATACTTTTCCCAATAGTGTACTTTTGCACTGCGCTGGTCCTCCCGTATTCGCCGCCATGCGTGACAGCGCTGCATATCACACAAATCCCTCCCGCATATTTACGTGAGGTAGGAATGATAATCTGGTATCCAACAGAACCCCAAAGTATTTTAGTTCTGGAGAAGAGATTACTTCATATCAATATAGATTGAACATCAAAATTACTCTTTTCTTTCTGCTTTTTATTGGAACCGCCTCAGTCTTAGGTGGCACAAGCATGCGTTGTTAACATGAAACTAGGTTTTTATATTCGCCATATCCTCTGTGTGAGCCTGCTGAATTTCTTTGAGTTCTTTAGCAAAAACTATTACAGCTAAGTCGTAGACGTATATTATTATGCTGACACCTTGCAGGACGGGTAATAGCAGGATTTTTTCATATAAGATGTTCCACAGGGTGGGTACAAGGATAGATCCTTGAGTGACACCAACTGTTACCTTATATTGGTTGGCACCGGCTTCTGTTGTGTAAAGTAAGGCCTTCTCTATCAGATAACTACTTATAATAGCCTTAAGGTAGCGAGGCCTTCCGAAGTTACCTAGAGTCTGTATGATATGCGTCCAACTTGCCGAATTGAAAGTATTTTGTACATTCAGAGTAACGAGTGCACATTACTTTTTGGTTCCGTACTTTCATCCGGCGCCTGTTTCTACGTGTGTGTATGTATGTAACAAATGTTAGAATTTTTTTGTTCTACTCTGTTTCATTTAAACATATAAACCTGGTTTAAACTAAACGCTTAAAGATTGTTCTCCCCAATCTTTATGTTTTTCTTTTTTGACTTCTTATTGTTTCTTAAATTTTCAATAAATATTTTACCAAATTATTTTCCTTTAATTATTTGTCTATCTCTCTGTCTTTATATCTGCCCGTCTACTTATTCGTTCATTCGTCTTTATACGTCATTCTTATTGTCGTCTATCTAATTGTCTGTCTTGTTCGTTTGCATGATGACACTTCAACTATAGAACGCCTACAGCGCCCTAAAAATATTTAATTATTTTGTTCAAGTTTATTTGGTTTTAATTTTGCCTTTTCGTTTTTCTCATCTTATTATGCTGTTGTGGTTACTTATCACTGTTTTTTCTTACATTTAAACATTTTTTGAACAAATTCATTTCATTTTCTATCAATTTCTTTCATTATCTATCATTCTATATCTTTCACTTTATCATTTTATCTTTTTTCTTTATCTCTCTCTTTCTATGTCTGTTATTATAAAGTTCCCGCTCTACCAAACTGCCTATCACTTTTTGTGTTACTCTTTCGCTTTAATATTCTTCTACCATTTAACATTTTAATCGTAAATTAAACTAAACAATTTTCCTTATACTTGTTCTTTCTGCTTTTTCCAATAATTTCGTGAAAATGCCTGTATACACGCCTGTGAATGGATGTGAGTGAGTGTGTCATGTTATATTGTTATATTTTGTGCCTATTTTGTTTGTTCGTTCCTTTAAACAGTAATTGTGAATTATGAATAACACATATTTACAATCACAATTACACACACACATCCATTCAATGGTACATATGTAAATCAAAATTCTACTTTAAACATTTTTGTTGTATGTTAAAAAGAGAAATTTAGATAAACAGAGAGTAAGAGAGAGGTACAGATAGATAAATGATGGAAATGCCACTCAACTCATTTTATAATTTTGTGGGGTATGAATGTACGTAAGTGTGTGTGCGTGTTAATTGTGTTAGTTAAACTTTCTTCCTCTTTCCCTTGCAAATCGAAATTTATTGCAGATTCAACAAAAATACACTTGTATGTGCCTGTCTGTCTGTATAAATTTCAAATCAAATTGCACGCGCACACGAACACTGACAGGCACACAAACATTGCTTCTCATTTGTTTTCCTTTTACTTCTCCGAAGTTGTTTTATGATGTTGGAGATTGGTGTTATTGTTGTTGTTGCACATACGCATCTGTCAGCAAAGTGATCGATGTTGGTATTAATGTCGGTATATCGGTCCATCAGTTTGTCTGTCTGTTCAACTATTTCTTACAAAAGTATTCAAATTAAATTGCTGTTACGTACCGACCGTTATGCTTACTGGACACTATACGAAAGAGCCTGGAAAAGATAATATACCATAGACTTCTGCGGGTGATTGAGGAAAAGGAAGCATTATCCAGATATCAGTTTAGGTTCAGGAAAGGTGAGTCGATTGTTGATGCTATTAATGTGGGAGTCAACAAAGCTGGCAACGCTACGCAGGGAAAACGCTGGAAAAGGAGTACTAAAGAATACTGTGCAATAGTAATGCTAAGTATTAAAAATGTTTTCAACGCCTCCAGTTGGCCTGTGATAAAAGGATTGCAAGGTATCAGCAAGGGTTCCGCAGAGTTTAATCTTGGGCCCGTATGGAGCATTATGTACCATGGAGTATTACGGCGGTCATTACCGTCGGTAGCAAATATTACTGGCTTTGCCGATGATATAGCTCTGACAGTGGAGGCAGAGCAAATCTAAGAGGTGAAAGGAATAGTTGACAGAGCAGGGCAAATCATGGAAGGAGGACTTTAGAAAGTTGAGCTCGTACTTGCAGAACAAAAGACAGAGGTATTGCTTATTTCGAGCCGGAAAACCGCGGAAACAATGCGAGTAAATACATGTGGCGTGACTATAACGTCATCGAACGCAACCAAATACCTAGGCGTTAACCTAGGCAACAGACTTTACTTTAAAAAGCACGTTCTGTATATATGTGAAAGAGCGTGGATGAAGCAAGCTGCCCTATGTAAACTCCTTCCCAATGTACGGGGGCCGAGCAAATAAAAAAAACTCTACTGACTAAGGCTGTCAGCTCTAGAATTCTGTACGTCTGAGTTGTTTAAGTAATAAATTGTGTTCTGCGAGGGATAGCTTCTGCGTACAGACTATGCACACTGAGAACTATAAATGGATATAGAATCATCTCGAACGAAGCTGCTGGCGTATTGGCTGGAGCCTTACCAATAGACTTACTTGCGGACGGAATGTGCCAGAAGAGGGGCGAATAAAGATGCCAATCGATATATAAAAAGGGAAGAGAGTAGCATTTCCCTGGTGCGCTGGCAGAACCGATGGTTCTTCTCTGTAAAAGGATGATGGACGTATAAGCTTATACGAAATGTATTAATCTGGTATAACAAGAAAGTCGAGGACGTTAATTTTTACGTCACATACGTTAATTTTTACTGGGCGTGGTGCCTTTCGAAGTTATCTTTTTAAAGTGGGGCATTATGAATTTCCAATGTGCTCCATTTGCACCACTGCTGAGGAAGATGCTGAACATGTCTTCTTCTATTGTCCACGTATAGCGGGGGAAAGAATTAGCTAATATTCAGTGCGAAACGTAGTGTAGGATGTGAAAGCATCAGAGTAACGTTGGAATGAATTCATCAAAAGTGTAGACTCTTTGGTGAAGGAATTAAGTATGACCGTAGGTAATAGAAGTTGTTAGAACTGTATAGTGCAAACACAGTTATATTAACCTGTTCGTGCGAAGTAATAATGGACCATGGAGAGACGTGTGCTGTAGTGTGCAGGGGTAATGACGGTTCTAGCCCTTTCTATGAATCATGTATGCCAACAACCAACTGTTGGTACCTATGAATGTTTCACATTACCCAGTCGCATACCGAAAAAAAACATGTAAATCTTAATAAACCTCTTCAAGAATGCTCTTGAGTTCTCGATGAATTAATTGATTGATTGATTGGTTGACAGAAATGATTGCCTTTCAAAGCTTGCCCCGGATTTCATTTCCTACACACTAAACAGTTAGAAATTGTTAGAAATCTTTGGTTTAGATAAACATAAATTTTAATAAGAAGCGCTCTTCATCCAAATTATTCACTTTCTTTAATATTGTGTGGGAAGAGAAATGTTTCAATAATTTCATTTTTTGTGTGTGTCAATTTCTTTCTCGTATCAAAATTAAAAGTTACAGCCAAGTAGAAGACAAAATGCGATGAGTTAAACATGTTATGTTAATATATTTTCGTTCATACGTATGAATGTGTGCAAATGTATGAACGTAGGCCGTCATATCAATTAATTGAGATCAGAGATGAAATTGCATTGGGATCAATTTTATATTGTGAGTTTTTACGTTGAAATGGATGAAAATGTTTTGATTGGTAGACGGATAGGCAGGAAATTAAAGAAGAGCATGATATAAACAAATATCATACAATCAAATGAACAAATAATAGCAAGAACCATAAGATGCAAAAAATAACAAAAACAATCTAAACGAAAAGAAATATCATCAGCTAAATCAAAATATCTTTAGTTCATTTGTTTCTTCGTTTAACTTATTTTATCTTCTGTTATTTGATTTAAGTTTCTTTTTTCTCTTTTTTTTCAGATATTTATTTTTTATCAATTTTTTTTCAGACACAAGAAGATGGAATGACTTTTTACAATATTAATATATCAGCGAGATAACAATAATGTATGCCTCTCTTTCATTCTAACTTTTTCTGTCTGTATCGCTAACACTCCCTTATCTGTCTCAATTTACTATGGGTTTTATTTTGTGTCTGCGATTCTCAATCCCAGAAAAAGATTTCATTGCTTGTAATTTTTTATTCGGTTGTTGTTGCTTGTTCGTTGCTCGATGTTGTAAGTTTTCTACATAATATAAATAAAAACTCTATGAACCTTAATAAAGAAACTAGAAATAAACGAAACTAAATAAGAACTTTATACTCAGGCAGTCTTAAATAATTACACAACTTTACTTAATATGATAAAAGTCAAATAAGAGAATTACAAGCCAATAATATTAGAAAACCTTTAATTTCTCAATTACTCAAAAAATCTATGACAAGAGTTTCAAAAAACATACCTATCTAGACTGAAAATTTAATACACATACCTTTATGTCAAAACCAAAAGCAGTGCCAATTTTTGCTAAAGAATATTCAAAATTGAGCTTCTTGTCCATATAACAGGTCTTTTAAAGAAAGGTGCTATAATAATTATAATAATTTATGTTAAATAATATCTAAAATTCTAATTTTATTCCAAAGACTTTTTGTTTAGAAAAGAGCTATATGGGACGTTATCGTAAAAATGGTCCGATTTTAAACATTTTTAATGGAGTTCATTTCTGGGCGCACCTTTGTACAAAATTTGATAGAAATATCTCAATAATTGCGACCTGTAGCTTGATAAAAAATGTGTATGAACTGATATCAGACGGACAGACGCACATACGGGCGGACGAATAGCCGAATCGAATCAGGGAGTTATTCTGAGTCGATTGGTATAATAAAACGTGGGGCTACCTTAACCTCTTTTGGGTGTTGTAAACACTAACTTATGACACTCCGTACTTTAAGTGGAGTAGGAAACGCAGAAGAAAGAAGGGAAAGAAGAAGAAGCAGATGCAGAAGCAGAAAACGAAAAATTATGGATTAAGCGGATCGTAATCAAAAATCAGGAAAATCAATCATCATTAACGTAATAATCATTGAAACGAGGTTAGTTCACACGCAAGCACAAAAAATAAACAACCAAACATTAAAAAGGAATTTGAATTGCATTGTTTATTGAAAGTTTGTATGTTTGTTTCTTCATTTGACTGAGCGGAACGCAAGTTTTGAATTTTTAACATTTGTATTGCTACTAAAGCCGTTTTGGCTAAAGTTGCTTTTGCTATTATTATTATTGCTGTTATTTAAATTAATATCACGTTATTATAATTATTGCCATCATGTCTGCCTGTGTGTGTTTGCGTGCGTGTGTACTTATAAGTCTTTTTTGCCACAACATAATAAACATAGAAATTTT